>JAODJU010000036.1:13858780-13902592 GCA_026776725.1 Gnathonemus echidnorhynchus
CAAAAAGCAGCGAGGCAATCCTGAGGCCACCGAACTGGACACCCTCAACACCCTGACTGCGCCTAGAAATCCTGTCCTCATCTGAATGCGATATTTAAAAAAAAAATGCTTAAATGAGCAACAGCCACACACGTAGGGTCTTGTTATCAGTTAAATCCAATTAGCTCGAAACAGACTTCAGACACCAGTCATGTTGTCAAGTATGTGTTGATATTACATAAGTGAAAATGTTGCATTAAATCATACCGTTTAATAGTCACCTGTTTGTTCTGGCGTACAGGATGTCAAATGTAGAGCAGTGAAATGGGAAAAAAATATATGATTGAGAGGTTCACTTCATCGCTTGCAGTGGCCACACAGATTGAATTTGGTAATGGAGCATTTAGCTTAGCACTGTGTTCCCTGTCATCTGTGTCCTGGGAAGGGACTCGGGGACAGAGGTGGCACATGGTGCCCCCACTAAGGTAGCACATAGGCTCTGCTGTTTGCACAATCCTGTGAGCATTTCCATCACCCGGAAACACGCGAGGACAGACCCGGAGCAGGGGCTACTTCCAATGCAGGATGAGGGTAATATGGGATTTTATTCCTCTACTTCGTCCCTTAACCCCCAAATGGTTAGATCTACAGTCTGGCACGGGTGTGACTATCCACAGATATGCAGCACTGCCGAGTCTCTTTACAGTAATATCATTGTTCCACGTTCATTTGTAATCTATAGCGATCCACAGTCGCATAGCAAAAAGTGAAGAGCCTTTGGCTTTTTTTCATGGGGGTGTCATTTTCACAAAGTCGCCGCTATCCCCTTCATCAGCTTCTACTCTCTTCTGTTTCAGATACACAGTGCTGTTCTGGGAGGGGGGGGGGGGGTTGGTGGGTGCATTCTGGAAAGAGAGCGGGAGAGAGCTAGGGAAATCTTTTTTTGGCCTGAATCGGTTTTGCCAATTTCCCCATTTATTTTATTTTTGTATCTTTCCAGGCTGGAAGTGTACAAATGCGCTGAGCTCATTTTGGCAAGATTGTTCTCCCTGAAATACAAGTAGCAGGTCAAGCTTCGGGAGCTCAGCACCTTTGAAACGCCCAGAGCTTCTGGGGGGGCGCGTGCACCATGATCAAAGGGCATATTTTATGGCACTTCCAGAAAAAAAACTCCCACCCGTTCATGCATACACAACTGGGGAGAAAATGGCATAAATGTCAAATAAATTCAACACATCCTCCCCATTCCAGTGCAGTACATGCAATTAGTACATCTGATTGGGAAGGTGCATGTCGGATTTAAAGTGACAGTCAACAATTGGTCAGTTCAGTATTGCAGCGGTATAAATGAATAAATCTAACAATGTCATGCATCCTGAACCAGCTTTAACGGCAAATGCAACAGTGGCTATGTTTCCCATCAATCAAACAGCAGATTTACATGGGGCCCCCTGTTGGCCACAAACAGTCACTACACTTAGGGGCCTGTGGTCCCAAAGTGACTTTTTTTTAGAATTTTAGAATTAGAATTTTGACTATTGCCTCAGAAACAATAAATTTGCTTCTCCCCGCAACTACTTTTAGGGTAAAGGAGTAATATGACAAATTTTCAAGATCTCTCCCTTAGGTAAATGCTAGATATTTTCTGTGTTGCTGTAATTTATTGGAACTTATCAGCATCTGCTGTACTTTTTGTCTTGAATTTATCGTCTTATATTTATCGGGCACTATGGCTGGTGGGAAATACGTCTGTAAGTCTTTCGTTGCACTATGAAGGCGACAATAAATAGAAACATTGAACCTTGAGAAAACGACAAACGGTATAATCAGCAAGATAATGGTGATGTGCAAGGTGTGCACATTCATACGGAGTGTGCACATTCATGCGGAGTGTGCACATTCATACGGAGTGTGCACATTCATGCGGAGTGTGCACATTCACAGCCACGGCAGCGCTAATCCGCCGAGCGGCGCCAGCTGGGGAAACAAAGCTGGGAGCAGAGCAGTAATAGAAAGTAAGATAAAAAAAAATAGCAAACGGAAAATTTTATGATATATATATATTTTTTTGTAAAACTGAGTTGGGCAGTGGCATGAAGATAATGCTGTTTTTCAGCTTTGAAATGCAAAGTTTTTGGGCTTGACATGAGTCAGAAACAAACTTCAAATCCCAAACAAAACTTTACTTACCTTGAAGCAGAAAGACATAAATTGTAACCTCAAGAGGGGAGTGGAGGATAGCACCAAAAACAGAGACACTAACAGGACCATCTCTGATGAATGTCTAATGCTTTGACCTTGCCATTTTTCCCCTTTTATTACAGAATTCATTAGCAAACTATTGGCATGAGTGGTATTTTACTTTTTCTTTTAATGAAGTTATTTTTTTACCACAAGCTTAAGGGAGACAATAGTCTTTGAGGCTTTAATGAAGCCAGTGTACCAGCAAATTAAAAGCAGTTTGTTCCGCACGGGTCTGTAAAATTGTCGATGTCAGGATACTCTGCAAAGTTTATTAAGTTTAAGGCTGGATTTCCCACTTTGGAGTGCCGTAATGCTGTCACAATCTGTTCTTACATGGCCAATGGCAGTTACAGTGATGGTGGAGCCTCCATTTAATGTGTAAGCAAGCCTTCTGTACCTCTCTAAGTACCACTGCTGTTTAAGCTGCGCCTGATATGAGTCGCTTCATTTGCCATCTGAGGATGGCCATTGTTTGTGGAGAAAATACTAAATGCAGACAAATTCACATGCAGTTAGCACTATGGTTTACAGCTTGTAAGCACATCTATAAAAGTACAAGTTAGTGTGTCTGGCTTGGGTGTCGCAAGACCCCTTTTTAATTGGACACATGCCCCAGGATTGACCTGCTGTGCCCAGTAAAGTCTCACGTTCAAGTTTTAACAAGGTCCTATGTTTGGCAGTATGTTAATTTAGATTGATAGAAAAGATTAGATATTTTTCTAATCTGCAAAGTCAAAGCAATGCAGTTTAACCCAGAATACAACCTTGCAGTCTAGGTCTGTACACCACAATGCAGATATTACTGTTTATGTGTACAAATGTGCATGTAATAGCCATTACATGTGACACACACATTACTGTCCGTGCACTGCGGTTTGCATGTAATAGCTGGTGCAAGTTGTCCCGGGCACTTGGAGGGAGTCCAGGAGAACCTGGGCTAGGAGTTGCCTATCATGCATGCCTGGTTTGAAGTGATCGTGTCCCAGTCTGGGAATTACGTGCGCTACGCCTGTGCTTTATGCTCTTTCTGACCCTGCACCGGATAAACAAATATGAAAGATGGATGGAATGACGGAATAGAGAAAATCAAGATATATGGGCACAGCCTGAAAATGTAATCATTCTTATAAAATTCTAGTTGAATTATCGACACATCACCAAACAAACAGCATGGAACGTTTAAAAGTATTATTTTTATTAGCTTGCCATGTGTAAAACATATGTAAGGCCTTTTTCATTTAAAGACACATTTTTTTTTTTAGTACCAGTCCGTCTGCATATCTGATCAGCGGAGCTCCACCATAAGACACCCAGCAGTGTAACTCAGTAACACCACCCAGACTTACCTGAAGGTGGCGCTGTCAGGAGGCACTCACCTCCCCCCACGAGTGTTCCCCTGCGATGATCGTCCCTTGTTTCTCTCCCCCACGTCTGTCTTACAGCCAAGCGTGATTTTCCACATCTCTGAGCTTGGAAAACAGCTGAACATCTGAATGAATGCCGTAGGGGAATGTGGGAAATGTACAAGCAAACTTTTTTTCACACCCCTAAAAAAGCTAAATTTAACTGACTGTATGGCCCCAAGGAGTCAATTTACAAGTTCAGAGGCATAAAACATGATATACAGCATTTGAAAACAAGTGCTGTAACAGAGGTCAGTCAGTGATTGTTTCCAGTTAACGATTAAAATGCATATTTGTGCCTCAACTTTAATATGACTTCAGTTTAATTATAAGCAGCATTAGCACACAATAAATGCTGCAATTAATGCAGAGAAAGTGCAACTTCCAAAACAGTTTTGTGGTGTTTTTATTAAAGCTTGCGTTTATCATCCTTTGTGAGGATTTGTCCTTGATTAAAATTCTGTGAAGCATTGTTGAGATAAGCCCCCGCTTCACACTGCGTGAAAAGAATTTAGTCTATTAATCAGAAATGTCAAAATCTAAGAGCAGAACATTCTCAGAAATACTGACTCCTAAACTGCATTCTGCACACTGAAGGTCTACATTAGCTTTGGGGCTCCGCTGTTTATTTGGAGCATGTATTCATCCGCTGGAATCCTGCACACCTACACGCCAGATATCGGATCACTCACACATCTCTTCAAACTGTGCGGTCGATACTGGCGCCGTACCATCTCACGAGTGTAATAAGATTCGTTCAGTCTGTACAAAGGACCAAAGCATGCGTCAAATAACCTTATCGTCCCTGAAAAACGATCAGAAGATGTTTTAAAGCACAGAGGATTTCAGAAATGAAATTAGGAAGACAATCCCGAAGCAGGTAGTCAGTAGAGCCACGCCCCATCCCCACGGCCACGCCCCTTTCCCCATTGCTAGCCAATCAGACTGAAGTTAAAGAACTGGAGAATAAGAACTTTGAGTGTGTTCTGGTAGCAGGGACTTTCTGGTTTTCGGTTTGTGTTAATAAAATGTAAAGGAATTTCGTCTCGGCCTATGCCTCGCATCATATTGCTCTCAGACCTGACACGCACCAGTATGTCATAGGGGCTGTACCACTAGCACTTATCATGCACTGAAATTTCCCAGCAGTCACCAGGTGGAAAGTACACAGACTACTCAGCCTCTCACTGAAGGTCTTTTGATCCGAACCCACAATTATTTTACCTCATGATATAATGCTCTACAAACACGATTAAGCTATAAATGTTTTAATTAACAGTATATTAATCTGTCACTTGTCAGCAAGCACATTTCTGCACAAAGATTTCCTTCATTCAAATAGTCCCATTGTAAATTATGTTAACTAAAACATGTAAACCCTGTTATATTAAACACACAATGTCATTGCTTGCCCTTCATGAATGAAACACAGTATTAGCTGAAACTCTTCCTCATAGCAGTGGTATGATGTTCAGTTTGGCATCCGGTTGCCTAGTTACCTGTAATGGGCATGGTGCAGTGGTTAGCACTCTTGGCTGGCACCTCTGGAATCAGGGTTCGAGTCTCTGTCATGGCTGTGGAGTTTGTACATTGTCTTTGGGTTACCTCTGGGTACTCTGATCACCCCCCCAAAGTCCAAAAACAGGGTGAGGTTAATTGGAGTTACCAAATTGCCCGTAAGTGTGCCTGTGTGAGTGAATGGTGTGTGAGTGAATGGTGTGTGAGTGTGCCCAGCGAAGGGTTGGCACCCCATCCGGCGTTATTCCCTACCTTGTGCCCATAGGCTCCAGACCCCCCATGACCCCAAATAAGACAAGTGCACTCTGGCCCCTTTTCCACTCCACTGGTGCCAGTGCTGGCACTGGGGCTGGTGCTCGGCCAGTGCTGAAGTTGGGAACCAGCAAGAGCCTGCCTGCATTTCCACGGACTTGAGAGGCCGTTGGGAACCAGATGACAACACTGCGCCCACGTCACAAACCACGCCCACTTTCTGACATTATCTTTATTTTGCGTTGCCTCGGTTACTCCGCCCACCTCTCATGACGACACGGGTGCTTCATCCAGACCAACAAAGGTTTGGTGCCGGTTCCGAGCCGATTTTGCGGCACCGGCGCCATTTTTTTTTCTGTGGAAAATTGTGGCACTGGTTCCAAATTGGGGATCGGCACCGGAACAGCACTGGCACCTTTGCAGTGGAAAAGGGGTATCTGAGTAGTTAATGTGTCTCACCCAGGCTTGAGGCTTGGTCCTCCCTGCATAGCTGTCTTAGTTTGGCTTCCTGATTCCGCCTCTGATCTCCCAGTTCTAAGGTTCCGTTCTGTGATTTAGCTTTGTTGGACCAATGCCAGTTCTAACTGAGTTTTTTTATCTGGTTTGGGGTTTAGCTCTGCATATCGGATTCTGGCACGTTTATTCCCTCCTCACTGCTGCTTGTGATGGCTACTGCACCTCAGCGCTACCTTGGATACGCATCTCACCAGGTGTGGCAGCTGGAAAGGACTGACAGGCAGAAATCCCTCCACGCGTCATTCTCTCAGGGGCCGTCTACAGCGCTCAGTGCCTCCTTACTAAAGTTTGCCTTTCTGTAACTCTGTTGCGTGTCTTGTTGTTGTGATAACTGGGATTCTATACGCAGTCATAGATACATTTATGGATTGTAAATTGTAAATTTCTGGATTGCCCCTTCAAGTAAAGTATTACTGTAAAGAGTTAATCGACGTGAATTTTTAGCAGCAGCGTCTATTATGACATAATTGGACTCACCGACTGTTTTAGCTGCCAGAAATGAACACAGCACAGTAACCCAAAACATCAACACCAGACCTATTAATTAAACTAGGTTATAGTATGAAATAAGAATGAATAGATGATTCTGTGTGTATGAGCCTGTAATTAAAAAACAATCTTTCCAGCATTAATTCACATGTTTATTTTCCAATTCTATCTGCCTTTTTCCTTTACATGGACACTATGACCCCGAAGCCTATCCTAGTACAAGAGATGCTAGAAAACACAATGGGTGGGATACCAGGCCATCAGAGGACGCACATGCACACACACACACACACGTCAGGTATACCTATCCTTATGGGGACCGCTCATTCACTTCTATGGGAAAAATGCTAACGCTAGCTATGACAACCTTAACCCCTACAGCTCTAACCATAACCATAAGCAACCAAACGAAATACAACATTTTTAGTTTTTTCATGGCAGTCACCGATTTTTATAGAATAGAGATATAAACAGATATTTATCATGTTATGTGGACATTGTGTCCCCATAAGGATAGGTATACCCACTCTCTCACACACACACACACACAGAAATTACATTTTAGGCACAGCAATTCCCCTAACTGTTGGCTACCCATAGAGCACACAGAGGGCACACATAGACTGGGTGGGATTCAAACCCAAACCTTGGTGGCACCATCCTCTTCTAAGACACTGTACCACCACCCCATTAGTTTTTTTTCCAAATACAGTTTACAGTTAAAAAAAAGAAAACTTCACAACCATTTCTCCCCCCTTCAATTTATGTTCCCATACTCTGTGTTTCGGCAAGCTTCTCGTCTTCCTGACACAAACGATAAGGCTCTGAAGGAGAATTCAAGGTCTTCTCTCTTTTCTGTTTCAATCATCCGGCGCTGTTCCATCACGTCGGCCCGCACGGCTCCGAACGGCCCTTCTGCGAGCTCCACTTTATTAAGGAGCCGCGATATTGACAAGACGCTTTTTTGTATCCTTCGACAAAATTAAAAATATCTCAGTACATCCCCTCTGTTCCTCCACCTAGGAGTATAATTGGGTAGAAATGAGAAATTATAAGCGGCAGAGCGAGAGAAGCAGTCATATCGAGCTGGGAGGAGACAGAGTTGTGGCAGCCCAAGGTTAATAGACCTGTGTACCTGTATTGCCCATCTATGAGTCAATGTGAGGTGCGAAGGTTCAACCCCCGAGAGCTTCCTGAATGGCCCTATATGTGATTCATAAGCAATAACACTGTAGGCTTTGTTATATCCCACGTCTATCTTGCGGGTGACAGCTTTACAGCTGCTCCTTATCCACCCACACACACACACACACACACACAAGTTTGTAATTATATCTTTGAGAGGACTCTCCATTCATTTCTATGGGGAAAACTCTAATCCCATAGAAAGAAAAAACGTTTTTGTTTTTTGATTGCATTCACAGATCTTTGTGGGTACCTGAAAAATAGTCCCCACAACGTCAAAATAACAGGCTTTTATTACGTTGTGGGGAACATTTGGTCATTTGGTAATTGTACATTTATGAGGGACTAAATATTTACCTTTGGATTATGTGAGGCTGGGGGATGGGGGGGGGGGGGGTGAGTGTGTAGCTATAGAGGGAGAGTCAGGTGACCAGGAATGTTCATCTCACCCAGTCAGCCTGTTCTGAGTTTCGCTATCACTGTAAAAACTTCACCCTGTTTGCTTGTCCCTGGTCAGCTGTCCTATAATCACCGTCCTCCACACCCATGTTGCGGTTTTGTTCTTCCCTCTCACCAAAATGACTCATTTTTGTGTGCCCCTGAAAACCAGAAAATTCATCCCCAATAAAATTCCGCTTCTCATTCCCTTGTCAGATACTTACGCTCATCCTGACTGCAGTGATTCTCACAGAAAACAGTAGAAGCTTCCAGAAAGTGGGATTTAAATCTTTGCAGCCGCCCATGTTTGTGATGCGAAAAGCGGAGTTATAAATAAGTAACTGAAAGTGCAGGAACAGATTATTTAGGCATATTTTGTTCATATTTTCTTTATTTTTATTTTTCGTTTTTGGCCTCATTAATCTATGCCAATTTGTTGTGCTTTTTATTGTATCCAGACAGACATATGAGGAAACCCCGCAGACTTTAGTCAGTCCTACAGGATGTGAATAGAAAGTCTTTGGGGTATGAGGGTGAACGACTCGCTGAGGGCAGGTAGGGGAACAGAATGACGAGGGCAGAAGAATGGGGGACTGCGCTCAGGTACGGGAGCGAGACGGATTTAACGAGAAGGTGGAGAGCAGAGAACAATGAACGGCAGCTGTTTTGGCTTCAGCATGTGGGGAAATGCACAGGAAACAGCTCCGGGTTTGGTTAGGGTGATGGTAGGGTATGTGCACAAGCATGAAGGTCCAAGCGCATAAGCGCCCCCATGAGGAGGAGCAGAATCTGGTTTATTTAGCACAGGGCTTTTCAAATCATGGTCCTCAAGGTCTGAGCCCTGCTGATTTTCCAGCCTTCCTCTACCTGGGAACCAGATGTAAAGCCTCTGGCAAATCAGATTTCAGTAATTATTAAACTAAGTAATGGGAGAACAGAAAACAAGGGCTGGATTTGGAATTGAGGTCCAGATTGGAAAAGCACTGATGTAGAGCATGTGAATGTCACCTGACCCCCACAAGGCCCCACCCAGGTACATCCACCCCCCACAGTACCAAAGATCCTCAAACCTCTGTCGCTTCAGGCAGCGTCTGGCATCTAAATTGAAAATCCACTTAAAAGGTCCCACAGCAGAAGGTCTACGTGTCTCCTGCACCAGCTGCAGTACTTCAGTGCAGAACTGCCATCACTGTCCAGCTTCATAAGTAAGCAGAAGACATAAACAGCCTTTTATGTCCTTGGGACCAAAATACACCGAATGCTGCATTAGCCGACGTAATTCCATTGCCATCTCTGTAATTGCATCTGTTTGATATGCTTCCTTATTAAATACTAACAATACCCTGCCTGAGATTAAAAAAAACATTTATGACTGATATTTATGATCAAATTAAAAGCTTGCTGTAACTTTCTGACTATTTTTTTTAAGCTAGACAATCCAGACAAGAATATCTGCCACACGACATTAAAAAATGAATCTGCAGCCTTGTGGAAATGCTCTTGCAGTCGGCTCAATCCGGCACAGCCCTGGAAATGTGCATTAGGCGCTGCTGCTCTCTGTGCCGCGACACTGGACAGGAAGGAGTGGCAGCGCCTGACTCAGGGCTGAAGCTGTCCGCTCCCGTGAAGCTGCTGTCTGTGATACCCCGTGGCAGGTAGCTCTCTCACACTCAGCTGCATGCAAAATCAGGCTGATTTGAGGGCCTAATTATCTACAGTGGACTTTCTCCGCCTCTGCCTCCCTCTCCTTCTCCTACTCGCTCATTCAGTTACTAGTTTAGGAAGATCAGAAAAAGCTAGATGGGAAACGAGAGGAAAGTTCCTCCTCAAGCACCTTTAATTACTCAGGTTAAGTAAACCTGCGTGATGTTAAATAAAACAAACTCAGTGATTGACACAAATGAGTATCGCCACACTAATCTTAAACAGTCTTAAGCAGGGTTTTTTGTTTGTTTTTAATTTCCAGCCATTTGTTATGTTTTATTTCATTTCTAATGTTGCATCATTTCTCCAAACATTTGTGCTGCAGAAGACAGTATATAAGCATCCACGCCAATATATGGATCTATTTGTTGAACAATAAATCTCTAGCAAAACTGTTTTGGGGGAAAATGTCAAAACACTCTGCAAAAACAAGGTTTTCCAGTTTACAGATGGAAAATCATCTCAGGCACTCTTCCTGACTAACTAGCTTTTAAATGAGAGAGTATTTTACTGTATGGTCCTCTGATAATGGGCCCTTGAACAAGACAAAGAAGATGTGTATTAGCAAATGGAACATGGTGTAATATGTTTGTCCCTGAACATTGTGCATCATGGACATCCATTTAGTTATAAATTATTTTGATTGAAATAAGTCTGGTCTACTACAGTTTCCTGGCCTGAGGGAGTCTGAAGATCCTTACCTTTACAGATAAAATAACCTTCACTCTGATGTGGAACAAGGTTCTCCTCAGCAAAGTGCTTCCCCACATTTTTTTCCGCCATGTTCTGTATGCCTCTGATGTCGTTTCCCTGATGGTAGAATAGCTACTAACTCAATTGCCATTCAGAAGCTGTATCTGTGTTATGTAACTGCTTTGCTGCTGATTCCAGCATCTACACCCATCCCTGGAGCTTTACAAGAAAAACTGTTCCACACGCTTCCGTCTGTATTATTATGCACTGTCCCAAAGTGGCCAGAGCAAATTGGCTTCCCTTTGTAGTTTATGCGACAGCACCGGCGCCTCCATCGCGATGCGCTGCCCAGCCTTAAAGGAAACACTACAGCTCTGTTGTCGTTTTTTCCCCCATAGCAGCTATCAGGTTATTCAGATTGATGAGTAATCCAGCCAAGAACACAGCCATCAGTCTAGCAATGAAGGTGACTATTGCTACGAATTGTTTAATGTGTAATAGGTAACAGCGCATCGAAGGATCGCTCTCATCAGGTCTGGGGGAATATCTGGAGTGCGAGACAAGCTAAGAGGCCATTCATTAGCTCTGCACTGTGAGATGGAAGTGCCAGAAACCTGGCGGTGCCGGGCCAGCAGAGCGATGGCGCTGCTTAAGAGAGAACAAACACTCTTCCTCGAAGGAGAGGAACGTGCGATACCACTGCAAGAGGGCAAACAAATCTCTCAGATGTTAGGGAATAAAGGCCTAATCATTTGTCAGTCTGGTACTGAGATTTCCAAAGAGTATGCTGCACTTTCTTCTGTCACTGCTGGGTTAGCCAAAACAACTCAACACGAGCATGCAAATTGTACAATTCACTACTAATTAAACCTAACACAGGATGACCAAAGACTGCAGACTGTTTGTTTCCAACATAGCAAATTATGCCAAAACTCATTTTCTAATCTGAAATGTTGTCTCTCTGGAGCAATAGACCCGTTATAATTGAATCATTTTTAATTAATTAAATGTTGGCTTGCTGTAATGTTGATTTTTATGGTATGTTTCATATAATTTGGTCTAAATTTTTTGCCAAAGAAAAGAATTATTCAGAATTATTTCGGAAATGGCATTTGGCTGTATGATTAATGCAATTGCACAAATACCGATAACTGTTTTCACAAGCTACCATCATCAGCAGATAAATTTTTTCCAATCTTAAAGAAAATCCCAGAAACCCCACAGTGCTCATGTTTTATACGTTATTGCAGCATTTCTTCTGAAAATAAAAGCCCTGCACCTACTTTAGTATATGGACCTCTTGGGGTTTAAAAGAACTTGGCATGAAGCAATTCTGAAAGGCTGAAAGTTTTTTTTTTTTTACTTTCTCTTCAGGGACTAACCTTAGACAAAGCAATTGTGAACAATGTTGGTTTGCTATTTTTTTCCTTGTTTTATTGAAAATTTTTTTTATGGCCCTACATTAGCATAAATGTCAATTGTGATCAACACCGCAGCAAATTCTGACAGACATTGTCATTGAAATGCTGTTTTTATCACAGAAATGGTATTTAACGTAGCCTGTACCGTTTCTTTGCCGCGGACCCGTCACCTTTGTCTGTATATGGACAGGTTGATGATCCCTGTGGGCGATATTTAAATTGTCCTTCCTTCACATTATACAGAAGTATTAAATAGAAAAAAATGCATGAAAACGTAAAAAAAATTGCAGTTTTTTTCTTCCAAAATGTGTTTACTTGTTCATAGTTGCCTTAATTGTCACTATTTAAATGTGAGAAGCGTTGCAGGTCCTCCTCTTTCCACACACGCTGCCTCAGGCTCCACACAGCTACTTTGCATCCAGGAGGCCACACTGATGGCCCATTGAGCCACGTAGTATCAGACGGCGCCGCTGTCACCGAAAGCAGGTGATGACAGCCGCACGGCGCCAACCTCGAGCAGATAGCTTCATTTTATCGACTGACAAATCGTGAATGTAGATTGTAGCGTTTGGAGGCAGCTGGGGCTTTAAGCAGGATGTCAGGGGCCTCCTGGAGCCCGGGTCCTGTATCCCCTGCATCCCCGTTGTGTTCCCACTTCCCCCACTGCATGAGGGACGTTCCTTTGCTCGTTTGGCTGCCCAGTTCTGCTTGCCCGCTAGGCATCTGGCTCTCTGCTGCTCGCAGTTCGGTTGCTCTCTCCATGCCTCACAGTGATGTGCTCCTTGCCCGTCCCATCAAAGGGATTTCAGCACACCGGCGCCTCATTCCTTCAGGATCCCTCCCTCCTCCTCTTCCTCAATGCCGCATGACACGGTACGGTTTGATTTGTCATGGCTACCGTTGCTCATACTGCATTTTCTCTTTACTCTCACCTCCGCACTTTTCGGTTCTTTTTCTTCCATTGATTATCCAACACTTTTTGGGGAGAAAAAGCTGTTCATAGTCATTTTCATGCTAGTCATTACTTGTGTTTGTGTCTAGGCATGTGGGTGGTTATCAGCCTCTACATCACACCCCCACCCTCCAGCTGTTCTCATCAAATGTACACAAAGCCCTTACTTAATTAGAACAAATGGCTAATGACCAACTCGGCTGAAACATCGTAATACTACCACCACGCTCCAGTTGAATTACCAGCCATATATTTACTTTAAATGAATGGTTTGCTCTTCCACTCTGTGAGCCTGTTAGTCCAGCCTAGCTCCCAAAGGACCAAATTGTCTAGAAATGATGGTCTAACACATCCAAGAGGCCGTTGGCCATAATCGTGCCCTTTGACCAGGTCTGTGCCTGGCTATGCTCTGTTGAGGGACAGATGCAACCCTCAATCACCAAAAGTGATTCTCACTGGATTATTGTAACTATACTATACTATACTATACTGCTATGCTATACAGTTATGCACTATATAACAACTTTTCTGTCAACGATGAAGTAAAGTGAAATGGAGCTGAAAAATTCATATCGCCTAATGATGTCATAGCCGTCGTAATGTCATGGTGATGCTGGTGTAAACAAACCAACCACACTGCCAGTCATGTAAAAGTATAGCACATACAATTATCTTTAGTATAATGCTTAATAATGATAAACAACTATGTTACTGATTTATGTATTTACTATACTAAATTTTTTGTTGTTATTTTACAGTGTACGCTATGCACCCTAGGTGTATAGTGGGAAATATCGTCTTGGTTTGGGTAAGTACTCTCTACGATACGACAAAATCACCTAGGGGCAGATGTCTCAGAATATATAGCTATCGTTATGCACCACGGAACTGTATATTACAAAGTATGGCTTTCAAGTAGTATTTTAAATGTGGTTTAATTTTTATTCTACCTATAAGAATAATAGTTTACAACAATTTATTATTATTATCATTAATATTATTATTATTGTCATCAATACTAAGCTAATGGTCATCACAGTAACTGTAGTAACTGTAACTGTAGTAGCGCCATCAATATTATTATATTATGAGTTGAGTCTATTTAAAAATGCAAAAATGTATTTTGAAGTAAATATTAACATGTATTTAAATACCATATTATACACAAACATGCATAATTTATAATGGCATAAAAATTTAATCAAGGAAACTGGATGATTGAGGCCCTTATAATTATAAGCTTAGCTCACATCAAAGTGAAATAAACTGATTTTAATAAGTGATGATAAGAGGGAAACAAGCATTTGGGCAAAGAATGCTCCAAGAGGCTCAATTATAGATCAGCTACAAACTCCTTACCAGTAAAACCTATTTTATTTCATTAAAAAATACTGCAAACATGTCATCTCATTACTCAGAAGATGAGCTTGAGAGTTTGCAGCCTTCACTTTATGTAATCTTGCATTTTGTTATGGTGCAGCACTTAATAGCAGCCAGCAGGATGAATTAATGCTGACCAGCACTGGGGTCACAGCAACAGCAAAGTGGCTTGTTCTCCGTTCCTTTAAAGAAAACCATTAGGAACCACAGGACCAAAGACTCAACCTCCCTGCCCCCCGGTCCCTCACCCCCCCAAACTTCACCACTAGCCCACGTCTGGCGGCCATTACTGCCCGCCACATATGCTCTCAGTATCACTGCCCAAGACTCTGACACCAGGCTCTGCTGTAAATGACATATCACCGAGAGGGAGCTCAGTGGAGTCCATTCAGTCTCTCATCCAGCCCAGAGCCAGCAATCATTCGCAGACGTTCATTAAAAAGGCTTCCCAGGCAGTTAGTTGTCCCCTGACCATAGACTTAGCCCAGTCCGTCAAACAGATGAAAAGTTCACGCTGAAGCTGATGAGTAGTAAGCGTTTGCTTCTCACTCATCTGCATTTTTATCTGTCCGAAGGAGTCCAGAGCCGAGCATCTTCCGTAATAACAGTTAAAGACACTTTTGTTTTATATTTATTACTATTCAACAAATGAGGTGTGGACACACTCGTGTGTGTCATGCCTTTGATGGCTCTGAATGAGTGATACATCAGTGCCGGGAAAGAGCAAGGAGGCAGTGACGACTGCAAAGCTCTGTCTGTCTCCTGCAGTCAGATCTGATGTATTACGGCAGGGGCGTGTCAAACTGAAAAGCCATGTGTTGGCAATTAGGAACCATCGGCATCTTAGACCGCACATGTCCTGAGACGTCTTCCATAGGTTCTTCGTTTCTGTAATTTTGTAGCTTTAGCCGTTTAGCCTTTGTGCCAAATGTATGCATCTACAAATGTGTTCTGGAAATCTGGAAATCTCTGTCTCTAACAACTCTATCTACAAATACTTGATCATTACATCCTAAAATGTTAATGGGTCGATGTTTCACCTAAGAAATAGTAACGTAAGGAAAAATTATATGAATAGTAAGTTAAAACATATAAATATTGATGAGCACATTGAGCATAGATTTGTGAATATTATGATTTGGGAAATTACGGCATATTTACTGTTATCAAAAAATAATAAATGATTAGTGATTAATGCAAATAAATAAAATGTGGTTTCCTTTAATATTTCAAAAATATACAATATTTTCTTAATATTCAAGTGAAAGTACTCAAAAGTAACTATGTTATGTTAAGGATTTAAGGAATATATCAACAACAAAATAAAAAACAAAAAACACATACACTCATTCTTCCATTGTACATAACTGCTTCAACAAGTACTGGGTAGGTTTAAGTTAGCCTGGAGCCTGTTCCAGGAAGCACAAGGCAGGGAACGGCCCAGATGGGATGGCAGACAAGTAAAACATTGCTTCTATAATTAATGTGGAGGACAGACGAGATTCTGACAATAATTGGCCACAAGGATAGACATCAGAATCGGATCAGGATTAAAGAAATGAATCTGAAACAATAGTGGCCAAAAGGAAGAAAGGAGAGTGAAGAGAACATGTCCATTGCTAGCATTCCCAGAGGAAACATCCAGCCACACAAATGCTTACAAATCTACAACTTCGAAGCAAAACTGTCGGTCAAACTGTCCAGCCATGTCAGTGGTTAAGCGATGTTCAAAATATTTGGCTGTTTGTGAACGAGAAACTTCTGCTGGAATAAAATTTCTTTTTAGCTATTTACAAATGTCTGCAGCTTCTTATTTTAAGAAAAGAAACAGAAAAAAGATGGTGAAGGTGCTCTATGCTCCAATCCTGCTCTTTCTATCTTGTCTTCTTCACTCTACCATACTGCCAGCACCTTCCGTGGAAATGGGAATTGCAAAGCATAAAATCCATGTGTGGGATAGATTCCTATCTGGAAATTGTCCAAAATCAGGGCGGCAGGGTGACTTTACCCCTTAGCCATTGAAGGGTATAATTTTTCTCTATGGCCAAGATGATATGGGGTAAAGTCTTTAATATCAGTGTGGTTCTGCAATTCGGCCATCCCCAAAAATAACAATTCTGTCGTTAATTGGGTGTTTGTGTTGGTTTATTGCTTAGTTTCAAATGCTCAGTTTTCCGATAGATGATAATTTTCTGCTTTCTGTTGCTGAACAGTGAATAATTATATATTACCCTGTTTACTGAAAAAGAGGCACCCATATAACCATGCATAGTTAGCTAGGTTTATTGCTTAAATACTAATCTTTGCAGACATATATATGTGTGTGTGTGTGTGTGTGTGTGTGTGCATGTGTGTGTGTGAGTAGGTGCAGTTTACGTTAAAATTGTACCATATAACAGATAAGTAGACATTTGCCATTTCAGTCAATTACCATATTCTCAGAATGCACATTATTCAGAATAAGAAACATAGAACCTTTAGACATAAGAGATACATATATTAAATAGTATAATCTGCATGGATTCTATTTTCCCATGCTGCTGTTTGAGATTGCATGTATACTGAGTTGACAATAAACTGTCTGACATAAACTGTTCCCTTGCAACATCAGTATCTTAACATTAGTTTAGCCTAATCTCTGCAACGCCTAGGGCCTGATTTATAAAAACGTTTCATACAAACCATCCTATATTTGACTTTCTGAAATTTGTGTAAGTGTGATTCAGTGAAAATTAGCATACGCACAAAAAAGTGCACATATCACTATCCCAGATGTGAAATCAATGGGCGTACTCATACTTAGCCCGGTTGCCTTGTACTGTGCCCAAGCACAACCGCACCCCCGCCCCACTCCCCTGCTGATCAGCGCTCACATTTCATTAATGTTCTGAGGACAAGCATGCTTTCGTCATCACCGCACGACTTCTTGTGTTGAAGAAAACATAGGAAGAAAAGCCCTATCACACAGCACAATGGAGTTCATGATTAATGTCCTTATTTTGAGGCTTATTTGGACTCATTTTGGGCGCGATGACACATGGCATTCGATTTATGGAATATGCGACGCAGTGATTTTCATTTAATCATCCTGCACATATAAGAAGATTTTACCAACTATCTCAGAGTTTTTGTGCTGCATCCAGTTGTTCGCGGATACTCGTCAGCCCAAATCCGCAGAAAAACACTGCACTTCGATCTGCCCTAGACCAAAGTAACAGTATTTGTTAAATGTTTGTTGCTACCCGTATTCGTCACATCTAAAGTAGATTTAGTCAACTAAATATCCTGTAATTTTTGTCGATTAAAACTAAAACAAAATATGCTGTCAAAATTAATACTGAATGTAGGTCAGAAACTTTGAAAAAACTTTACAGTAAAAGTATTTTTATCCATATAAGTAACAGTTTAAGAAATCAGTTTGTAATCTGCTACAATTTCATGACGGTTAGGATTCAACTATTCGGTGGGCTCTATTTTGGCGATCTAACGCAAAGCATAAAATGTAAAGCACAGCTAACATTTATGGGCGTGTCCAAATCCATTTCACTGTTTTGACGATGGAAAAACCAGACTTTGCACAATGCGTAAAAATGTTATTTTTTATTTTTCTCTTAATTACTCGGAGGCGCGTGTCACCTCACATTTAAAAGGCAGCAGTGCCTGATCTGCGGTGGATTGCTATTTACACGGCGCGTTTGCCCTGCAAGCTGGATTGCGTTTTGCCCCAGGAAATTGGACGTGCTCCTGCATGAGATGAAAAGGCGTGAGCACATCATCTACAGAAGCACCACTGTTCCGCCTAACCTTTCGAGTGAAGCAGGCATGGGATGAGGTAGCAGCGAGTGTTTCCTCGTATTGCCGAAAGCAACATAATGATGCCAGAAGACGGGAAAATTGGAGCAGTGGCTGGGATCGGGGATTTTATGCTTAATTTAAATTTTGGGTCTGCAGTTCACAAAATATAAATAAAAGTGCAATCTTTGTTCAAACAAAACACAACGTACGTTTTTAAGGTATTTAAAAATATTAAATAAAAGGCAATAGGGCTGTTATTTTTCTACATCTCACAGGCTACAGACGATTCAGCTCTTCTGCCAGCTGATCCCTCCTTGCCCGCACTGCTGCCAGCGTACACTCCATTGTTGGCATCGGCACATGCAGTTCAGCATCACGCCTTCTAAAGTCCTCTAAAGTGTCCTCGTTTATGTCCAACGGACATCCATCACGCATGGCAGTGCTACACAACATACAACATGACATAAAGAATGCCGCGACCTTCTGAGGACTGTATCGCAATGTTCCATCTGACTTATCTTAATATCTGAAATGCATTCTCGGCAATCCAAATGTCATTTCAGTTACAGTACGTGCTTAATTCTGATAAGGAACTCGAAAGATAAAAATAATGCAATAAAATTAAAAACCATTAGTGCATCTCGTGGGCATAATCTGTGTCTATAACGAGCGTTGTACACTCGCAAATTTCTAAAATGCGCTACTTAAATTCTGTTTAACAATGCGCCACTGACTTTAGACGTGGTTTTTGTTCCTCACAAGTGCAACGTCATTTCACTGCCTTAAAAGAACAAGGTATGGGCAATGTGCCACACCTCATTTAAAGAGCACCACTCCTACAAGCGTGAAAGCGAGAGGAAAGGAGCACATGCTGATTACAGTGTGCCCACCACATGACAAGCCACCTCAGGGATGAGAATCTGAGTGCAGCTGATGGTACCTCAGCACCACACCAGTCCAAATGGAAGAGTCTGTGTTTTTTCCAGCAGCTGGAGTGCCAATCCTGCCACTAACCCCCAAATTTTCCCTGAAATTTGTAGGACCAGCTTGCAGGGCTGGATGTAGATTAATGTCATACCCAAGATGAAACAATTGCAAGTTAAGGGCTCAATGGAAATGGATCACTGCTGGCATTCATGGGATTTGAACTAACAACCTTCTGATTGCTAGCACAGATCCCTAGACTCAGAGCCGCCACCACTCCACCCCCTATAAGGGGGAAGCGGACACAAAATTTGCTATTTTGACAAGTGCGTGCAATCCGTGCATGGTGTGAAAATGAGCATTGCGCTGGTATGAAACTAGCCAAACCACTTTGCGCCTGACTATTCCACTTGTTTATGAATGTAATACTAGTGGCTCAAAGGTAATAAGCATTTCATTTCAGGATTGTTGTATTTTTTATGTTATTTTTAAATGGGGGTGCTTCAGAGGGGGAACAGAATAATTGTAGCCCAATATGCCGCATGAACAGGCATGCAGGCATGAGCCAACGAGACGAGCCTCAGGCGAGTCGGCAGGCGAGCAGGCAGAAGGCGAAAAGGCAACGGCCACAGATGAGCAAGCAGGGGAACAAGCAGACGACAGATGCAGGTGAGTCAGGGGCCTATGAGGAGGTCGCAGGCAGGCAGGAGCCAAATAGGTGATGGTCACAGGTGGGAGCAGACGTGACTGAGCAGTTTCCTCTGGACCAGGTGGCTCTAGAGTAAAGTTGTGCATGGCAGGGACCTCGGGCAGCAAGCAAGGTACAGAAGAGACCTTAGGCAGCAAGCAAGGCACGGCAGGAACCTCCTCTGGGCTGCAGTGTGGGAGCAGCCTCTCCTGGGCCAGCCATGGTAATGGCCTGCCCTGGGTGAGATACTAGCGGAGTTGCAGCCTCAATTGGGCTGAGCACTTGTGGAACAGCAGCCTATTCCAGGCCAAGCGCTTGCGGGGCGGCGGAGGCCTCACCAGGGCTGGGCGTTGAACATGCAGTGAGCTATTCTGGACCGGGTGCTGCCGCATCAGGGTCTGTTAGCTTTTTAGCTCTCCAACTCCTCCAATGGGAGCTAACTGAAGGCCTAGTTGGTATCATGGTTGTGGGCTCACCGGAGAATTTGAGTAAGATGAGTTTGGCAGGTGGGAGGGGAGCAGTGGAAGAGGGTAATTCAAGTGACGGCTCCTCAGTCGGCAGCAGGTCGTATGGTGGAGTCATCGCTCTCACCTGCTGGTGCAGGGTAAACAAAGTCCCTGTCACCTTCCACATCACTGGGGAACTGGAGGCCAAGGAGAACACCCCCAGTCCCATCTCCATCTGGTGCAACAGGGCAACCACTTCTGGTGACTCCTGAAGCTGGGGATCTCTGAGAAGCTCCTGTAGTACTCTGAGGAGAGCGTGAAGAATTCTCTCTGCTCCATTCCAGTCTTGAAGACGGTTAGCAAGGGAGTAGCCACAGGTCCTTCAGCGGACCGAAGAACAGTCGTTGGGTCGTCTTTCTGATTCGGCCGTTCTATTATGACAGGGACGCAAAGCAAGACCCAATGGTGGGCTGTAGTGCGAAACCCCTACATAGGAGATTTTATTAAGGAACACAAACTGGGATTACAAATATGGACAGTTGACAATGGGCGAACAAGGAGCACAGAACTGAGAGATGCTAATATATATGACGAACAGAGGAACAGACACAAGGCAGCTGTAAGTAATTAACAGGAGTTCAGGAACGAGAGGTAAGACTAACAAGCCTCAGGTGCAGCTAGATTAGAGCCACGGCCGAGGGCAAAGGCATGGATCAGACAGGTGGGACGGGCCAATAAGAAGAGGAAGAAGAACATTGTATGAATGAGCCCACTGGACAGCCCTCAGACTTTGTGTGGATCCTACATGTGGACATCTGCCTTTCTTCCTTTAACACTACTGAATTACTACTGAATTACTACTGAATTACTGAACAACCCTGAATTACTATTTCAGAAACTCTAGACTGTCAGTGTACAGTCATCTCTCCGCTACTGAATCCATGACTTCCTGACCAGCAGGAAACAGGACTTGAAGATGCCCAGCCACATCACAGACCCCATGTTCCACAGCACTGATTCACCAAAAGGACGTGCTCTATCGCCCCCATTTAATTCCTTGTGCACCAGTTACTACACTTCACAAAGCAACTTTGCAAAACTCATTTCACAGACACCACCACTTGCCACTTGCAAGCACCTCTCATTTGTCTCATCAGCAATGGGGAGGAGTCCAGCTACTGTAAGGAAGTAAGGTGACTGGTGTCAGGGAAAGGAGCCCAGCTACCATAAGGGAAGTAAGCCAACTGGTCTCAGTGTGAGGAGTACAGCCATTGTAAGGAAGCAAGCTGACTAGCGTCAGAGTGAAAAGTCCAGCTAGCATAAGGAAATAAGCCAACTGGTGTCAAGATTAGGAGTCCAGTTACTGTAAGGAAATAAGCTAACTGGTGTCAGGGTGAGGAGTCCAGCTACAGTATGCAAGTAAGTCAACTGGTGTCGGGGTGAGATGTCCAGCTACCGTAAAGAAATAAGCTGATTGGTGTCAGGGTAAGGAGTCCAGCTACCTCAGGGAAATAAGTTGATTAGTCTCAGGGTGAGGAGTCCAGCTACAGTATGCAAGTAATCCGACTGGTGTCAGTGTGAGGAGGCCAGCTAATGTAAGGAAATAAGCCGACTGATGTCAGGGTGAGGAGTCCAGCTACCGTTGGCAAATAACCTGATTGGTGTCAGGGTGAGGAGTCCAGCTACCATAAGGAAGTAAGCCGACTGGTGTCAGGTTGAGATGTTAGCAACTTGAAGCTGAACACACAAAAACCTGTGGAAATAATCACCGATTTCCGGAACCCGCCACCACCACCATCCCCACTGTAGTAGCAGAACCAAGTCCTTCAGATTTCTTGGCACAAGCATTTAATAAGACCTCAGCTGGGACACAAACATCCGCTGCTTAACTACCAAGGCCCAACAATACCTGTACTTCTTCTGACAGCTGAAGAAATTCAAGCTGTCACAGACGTTGACTCAGTTTTTCACGACTGCAGTAGAATCCATTGTTACATCCTCCATTTCTGTCTGGTTTGGCTTTGCATCGTTGCACTCTAAGCAGAGACTACAGTGAATTGTGCAAAGTGTATCGAAGATTATTGGTTTGTAGCACTCTCCACTTAAAGATAAGAATGGTTAAGGGTTAAGAAAATAATGTCAGTCTACTCTCACCCTGGTGACTTTCTCTTCCAATGTCTCCCTTCTCAGCAAAACCTGACACTACCAACTCTGAGTACAGGGACAACTCGCCATCTGAACCTCTACCTCCCCCAGGCCGTTGCCCTTCTGAACAAGGTTCCATGAGAAGCACGCTACCCCCTATAGGTCGTTTCCACACTTAGTCACCTTCTGTTCTTTACACTCTTATTGATTCAGAGCTTATTTGCACACACACCCCAAACTGTTTATACCCCACATCTAGTCGTCTCACTCCTATTTACATGCCTACATATTTATTTGTTTATTTGCCCCTGGTATCAATAAAATCAATCTTAATCCTATTAATAGCACATTTGTTTACTTATTCTCTGTCTTCCTCTTTATGTTTATTCTGTGTATTGTTTCGTGTATCCGTTTTGACAGTACGTTTAAATTGTATTTCTTTTTTGTATGTACTGAAGAAAATGCTTCTGATTTAAACATTTAAATCCAACTTTAGTTGTGTCAAATGTAAAAACACAGTTTCTTGTTAGTGTCTGGCTCATTTACATATTAATAAACGAGGTGTATGTCACACGAGTGTTTATCCCTAGCGTATTACCTCCTTTTAATTAACAAGAAAAAACTGTAAAATTGCAAAAAAAAGTTGCCAAATCGGCATAAACGCCTGTTAAAATGTCTGTCCAGCAACACAATGGCAAAATTATTTTCAAAATACAGTTATCTAAAGTTTTATCGACAAGCATGTAGTATATATACGAAGTATATTTTGCTGAGGCAAACACATTAGCCTTTACTACTCAAACTAAAGTCAGCAAAGCGATAGGGAGCCTGTTTATACAGATCCTTTGACAGTTTTGTCGTTTACGGTAGTGTGGTTTATCGTATGTGTACCCCGGCACGCATGTCAAGCAGAAGTGCAATAACGTAAAATGGAACAATGGGGAATACATTTTTATTTCTCCAATATATTATTCTTTAAACCACATTCCTTAGTTGGAGAGGTGGTCTGCAGGTGGGTGGGTGAGCTATTTTTCAACAGAAGGAAACCAACAGGCCTGAGCAAAGTTATTTGAAACCAGGCCATAACACGCACACATAGACACACAATATCTGTCCAATCACTTTGGTGAATCTGCTCTTGAGCGTGTGTCTGGTATGTCCAAGGATTCTTAGTGCCGTCACGTTTTGCCTGCCTTAGCGTCAGGGTAAATCTTTCCTAGCTACACAGACGTCTTCTCACATTGCCCTGCTGGCCAGAAGCAGGGCTGTCTGACTCTCCTAACACTGTCTACCACCATGTTGAAGAGAACTGTTCGTCAGGGTGCAGGAATCGGCTGGATGAAAGAGGAGGGAAGTCATGGCTTTTAATGGTCAATGACAACATGGTGTTTGAGAGCTCCTCTCAATAGCAAGCCCCTTTGTCTAAAAATAGTCAGAGGGGATATGTAATTGAAAAGGCAGCATAATATCAGAGCTGGTCCAAAACAGTCATCAGAGTATGAAACGGCATATGAGAAAAATATACTTTGAGGACAAGAGCAAAGATGAAGGTCTGCCTGAACTCAAAACATGAGGCTACCTACAAATGACTCCAAAACCTGCTCACTTAATTTCTACTAAACTTTAAAAGAACCCACCAGCTCCTCACTACTATTCCGATCACGATTATCTCGATGTACGTGTGACAATGTTCGAAACGCAGGCGAACATTTATAAATGCAAGGAAAAGTAACAGCGCACTGGGGTCAACTTTTACGACAGCTGTGCCGGGAAAATTAATGAATAAATAATAGAGCCAGACTACAAACTGCAGCATCGAAAGTGCCGTGTACATTTAAATAAATAGACGCTGTGCACCTGTCTGCTAAGAACGTCATTAATGCCAAAACATCACCACATGGAAATGTCATAAAGGAACATAATTCATGCTCTTGTTAGTTTGTAGTTAATCCTATTGCATATGAGCTAAATATATTTTTCTATATAAGATTAATCTGTTTTTTGTATGGGGAAAAAAACTGCCATTCAGATACAGTAAATCGATTATGCCAGCTTTGCAGAACAGAAGATACTTCTGCTATTAATCAGACCACTACGCAAAAGTTCTCATTATCTTAGAAGCCAGTGTTTTAAATTAGACACTGTGTTCTTTCCACCCACAACCATTAGGACAAACCTCATAAATGAAACTTCTAAACTTTTCAGAAAGTTTACCAGAGAAATTCCCAGTTGTGGACACAAAACAAATGAACTATTTCCAGACGACTTTGATTCAAAAGGAGCTAAATCTAATAACGTATCCAAATGTTTAATTATAGCTTGATCGAAATGCCTTTGGTGGTGCAGACGCTTCCCAAGGTGGCAGAAGCGAAACTGAAGTTCACGTTTATCATTCCTGACGCAGTGGTAAGAGGCTCGACAAGTGTGGCGTCTTTGTTTCTGATCTCCGCAACTTCTCTATATCAGCGGTAATCTTAAGAAGGACTGCTTGACTTGCCTGCTTTGGGGAAAAAAAATAACCGGGTGTTTACATGGGTCTAACCGATAATAAACATAAATTGCACCCTTGGATAAAGTCGGCCAAGGACAGTCACGTGTCATCCCAGTTTTACAGGAATTCTAATCGTCAGTTCAACGCTGCAGTCCCAGTGGGAGCACTATGACTATGCAAATATGTAATCACATATATTATGATTAGTCTCAATATATAAATACAGCTTTCTGCGCCACACGTTTTGCACTCGCGTAAGACGAGCCTTTTAAGCCTGAAATCTCTCCTCCCCTGCTATCGTAGCTTTCAGATTCTGGGGAGGAACTTAAAGTCTTTGGCAGAAGCTGAACCGGAACCGCGAGCGGCAGCCCGGCGCCCCTTGGATCTGCGCAAGTGAGAAAAAAACCCAAATAGTAGTTAAGGTGCCCCCTGTCTCTCCATTAACCCAAAAGCCTTAAGAGGAGACTCAGCACTTCATGGCAGTTTAATATCTTTCTTCCTCCCTGTAGTAGAGGACACCAAGGCTGCCTAGGCTTGGAAGGGGTACATCAGGCTGTTACTGTTTCTCTTGGGGTTTAGGGACTAGGTACACCTGAGTCCCTCTCCTGGTGCCTCTTGGGTTCTCTCCATACCTCAGGGCACTTCTGTGCCAAGTCGGTGTACAAAAAGAAACGTGAAGCCATATCTGGAGAGTGACCGCAGATATCTGTCCCACATAAAGGTGGGAGGGCGGCTTGGCGAGCGAGGGGGCGTGGCTTTTTGCGCCTGGTGGCCGCTTCCCGCTTCCCGCAATTGGCTGTCTCGCGGCTTCAGCAGAGCAGAGAACCACCGGGAGCGAAACAGGCCTCAACCCAACACTGACCATATCCAGGCAACCCAGGGCTACTGGGACCCAATTAGTCACAGCAGATATTTATCTGATGACAGAATAAACAGTGGTTACCCCCCCCCCCCCACCCCATTTTGGTCTCGTCGGTTTCAAAAATAGATTTAATAAGAAGGATTGCCGGTGTGCTTTTTCACTTCGATGCACAGCATGGGTTTTATCGCTGCTTATTTATTTATTTACATTTCTAATGGCCGATGTCGTCTGTATCTCCGTCTGCCGCTTTGAGCACCCAGTACCGCGCGGGGAAACAAATCCCGCCCAGCGCTGAGCTGAAAGGGCACCTTTCCTGAGCGCAGAACAGATCCTTATTTCTCGCTATAAGTGATAAGGAGGTGGCACAATCGCAGCCCGTGCCAGCACCCAAAAGGGCACCAGAGAGGGTGCAGACAGGACAGGAGTCAGGTCCAGCACTGGGATATTTTGTTTTCAGTAAAAAAAAAAAAACAACCCTGAAATGTTGCAGATTGTGCAAAAAAGAAAATGTGCGAAAAAAAAATATCTGACATAATCACTATCATCCAGATTGGCAAGTGTGCTGACTAAGTGCTGGGCGATGAATTTAGGTACTATCAAATATACACCTAACCTGCTATTGGCGATCCAGGGCCCAAAAGGCGGCCTCAGTAAGAAGTCTGTGCCAGGGAGAGCTCAAAAAGACCCCGCAAGGAAGAATCCCATGACCTGATCCCACCTCCCAGGGACTTCATTGATCGCACTGTCAGCCAGGATTCTTGTGAGGAAAAGTTGGGAAAAATAGTACATTTTACAGAGGGTAGAATACTAGGTCAACATGTTCAAATCACAAACCTTTCATCTGTGCCGACTTGGAAAAAAAGAAGTTCCCCAGTTTCACGAAGATGAAAGATAAAACGGAAGCGGGCAACTGGCATCAAATATTTTGGAAAATAAGTTAGTTTTATATGATCAGCTTGGAAAAATTAATAGGGCTGAAAGTGCAAAGCATTGATGCAACGATCCAAACAAACTCGATTGTTCATGATAGTTCAGATGCTCACGTAGAGTTTGACATCCTAATATCTTAAGTCATTCTTTTCCCCATCACCATTTTCCCTCGTGTCACTTATCCAGTACAGTGTTGTGGGCGTGCTGGACCCAGTCCCAGTAAGCACAGGGCACAGAGTCAGGGGACACCCTGGATGGGACGGCAGCCACAATTTATTTATTAATATTTTTGGAACAAGTATGATTATGAGGGCAGCACAGTGGCTCAGTGGGTCGTGCTGTAGCCTCACACTATGAAGGTTGGGGATTTGAATCCTGCCGGTAGAGCTGATTGTGTGGAACCTGAGTGTTCTTCCAAAGCCCAGATGGGTGTCCTCCAGGTACCATGGACCTCCAAAAACATGGAGTTATGTGACAGGGTGACTATATTGCCTGGAGCGCGTGCCTTATTATTTCCCAGGATAGACCCTAGACTCATTGAGACCCTGTACCTGACAAAAGATAAAAGGAAAGAAAAGTGTGTATATATGTCATAGGGAGTAATGTCCAATCGTACTTACGTCCAAGGTCTCAAAGGAGCTTTAATGACTTTTATCAAAAGTTGTCTGAAGCAGACGTAGTGGATGTTAACAGACTTATTTTACCACATGTACGGCATGAGGCAAGAACTAAAAGAAATCAATTACGCCACAAGAGGTTTAGCTAAATGTCTGTGATATTGTATCTTTTGTTCCCCTATAATGATCAAGAAATTTCCAGAATGACTGTCGACTTTATTTCCGGGATGTAACTTGAATGTAACTTGAATCGATTTCTGTCCAGGTCACATTCCTGAAGTGAGAAAGTAAGTCAGTCTGGATGTGTATAAAATCAAGCACCTTGCCATGCAGTCGGCTTTACAAACATTTGTGAAAGAATGTGTCGTGCTGAAGAGCTCAGTGAATTCAAGCGTGGTACTGCCAGAAGATGCCACCTTTGCAATATGTCAGTTCGTGAAATTTCTCCTCTGCTAGATATTCCGCGGTCAACTGTAAGCATTTAGGAACAACAGAAATTCAGCCACGAAGTGACAGACCACGTAAAGTAACAGAGAGGGATCGGCAAGTTCCAAACTTCTTCCGGCATTAACCGCAGCACAAAAACTGCACTGGGAGCTTCATGGAATCAGCTTTTATGGCCAAGCAGCTGCATGCAGGCCTCATATCACCAAGAGCAACGCCAAAGCATTGGATGGAGTGGTGAACAGCACGCCGACACTGGACCCTGGAGCAGTGGAAGCATGTTCTACGGAATGAAGAATCCCACATCTCTGTTTGGCAGTCTGATGGACGAGTCTGGGTTTGGCAGACGTCAGTAGAGCGTTACCTGCCTGACTGCATTGTGTCAACTGTGAAGATTGGTGGGGGGATAAAAGTATGGGGTTGTTTTGCAGGAGTTAGGCACCTTAATTCCAGTGAAGGGAACTCCTAATGCTAACTTACAACTTTGTGGGAACAGTCTGGGGAAGGCCCTTTTCTGTTACAGCATGACTGTACCCCAGTGCACAGTGCAAGGTCCATAAAGATATGGTTGGGTGAGTTTGGTGTGGAAGAACTTGATTGGCCCGCACAGAGTCCTGACCTCAACCCCATCAGACACCTTTGGGATGAACTAGAACAGAGATTGTGAGCCAGGCCTTCACATCCAAGATCAGTGCCTGACCTCACAAATGCTCTTCTGAATGGATGGGCAAAAAAATCCCATAGACACTCTAAAATCTTATGGAAAGCCTTCCCAGAAGAGTGGTCGCTGTTATAGCTGCAAAGGGAGGACCAACTCCATATTGATGCCTATGGATTAGAATGGGCTGTCATAAAAGTTCCTGCAAGTGTAATGGCCTGGTGTCCCAATATTTTTGTCCATATATAATGTGTGTGTGTGTGTGTGTGTGTATAAATGCATTATGTATTTACATGAATACATTTAACAAAACCTTTCCTTCTATCATAAACACGTGCCAAAACATGGCATCCTGTATACTTTTCATGGGCACTGGAAGACATCCAGCAGAGATCCTTATGCAGAGACCTACAAAGCCTAGAGTGATGGTGAGCTTACTCATCCCTGGAGAACAACCCCAGCACCACACAGACCCTCAGGGCACTGGTTCTCCTTGGGGGAGAGAGCAGGGAAAACTAGCTTTCAGAATTTAATTATTCTAACATAATTTTTACAGAAAAAAAAAATCAAACAAAATACTATCTCTCTTGCAGCTTTGCATGGGAAATAACAAATAATCCTTCTGAATTTAGTAGACATACCAGAATGTTTACCCTCATTCTTATTTTTATTTTTTTTCTTCACAATTTTAATCTCCAAGTCCCACTCAGTACTGGGATCTTCAAAAAGTGGGCGGGGTTGTTTAAACACATCATATCGTGGTGCTGTGCGGCATACACTAACTGGCATTTTTGCTGACTCTCGGAGTAGGTGAAAGTATAGTTTCCAGCGTTATCACGAAGAACTTTATTCACTGCTTAGTATAACATTAAACGTTACCCCCACATTTTAGGTAGTTATAAAATTGCAGAACTATAAGTACCATTAACAAAGTGCAATTATGCTTTTTTTGTTTTTACTTTTCCTCCATTTTGCAGGATTTTTTGTCTCCTTGGCCCCACTGTATTTTTTTAACTCAATATAGCATTTATCTTTTATGAAGGAATAACAAATATGAAAGTGTCGGTGGGTATTATGTAAAGTAATTTGAGTCGCGCAGAGGGATGAAAATTGCAAATGCAGCCGAGTTACCGCCAGCGAAGGAGATTTCTCACAAAGAAATACATGTGGGATTTTTAAATTAGCGGACTTCCAAAACAAATCTGTCTCGCGTGTTTCACGTGATACTGCCCCTTGCACTTATTTACCTAATATAAACAGCTATTAAGGACTTTAAAAATCAAAAATTTAATAGGTCATGCGCTGCAGTGTTTGAATTCTAACTCATCTGTGGTGTAACTCCGGCCGGGAACTTCAAAGATGCATTTCTGTGCAATTATGAATAATTCACAGCTCTAAATAAGTAAACAAACATTGATCTCGAAGAGTGATACAAAAAGCCAAACATATTAGGTGTTTTGCCTCATTAAACGCCACTGAGAGCAAATTATTAAGTAAGGAGTCGCAGTGCATGGCAAATACCAGGAATGGACATGAATAAAAATCACGAGCAGATCGTTACAGAGCTACAGTCTGTGCAGTGTCAATACCGTGCCAGGGAAGTGGAATAATTGAAGCGGAAAGATAAACACTTTCAGACATTTATATTCTCCCTCTACTCCGCAAAGTACGGGGACAGCTTATAATGAAAGCATCTGCTATACCGTTCGGTAAAACCGAGGCTCTAACAAATGGCATCGTTCCCTCGCTCTTATATGTGGGTATCTACTTCAAATTTAACGGGAGATAACCAACACCGTCCACTTCAAAGCCGGGTCCTGCGTGATTACGCTGCGTTTTCACTACAGACCCCGTCCTGTTTCAAAGGCAGGTGGAGCTGTTTATATTCAGCTTGTCAGAGCCTGAAACACGAATGCATTTAAACAGACATGAGGTGACTCATTTTTTACGTTTTTCTTTTGAATCCCCACCCCCAATACGGCCTTTGAATGGAAATGGAAAAGTGACTCTGCCGTTTCTTTCAATTGTAGGAGTGGGAAGCGATGGCTTTGTAGCACCTAAATCGTAACAATACTGTGAAACGGACCACTGACGATGCGCCGTGGGCGTTGTCCAGTCTATGAAAAAAAGACGGAATTTCCAGGAAAAGGCACAACAGACATGCTAAATATGATTAAAAAGAAAACTTTCATCCATCCATTTATTGTTCCAGTGGGAGCAGAAATTCCTGATGAGGGTTTACCTATTAATATGGGGGTTGACTAACCATAATGAATACTTAAGCACTAATAAGTGTGGATATTTAGTGGCAACCATTTTTGTGAAATGGGTCATCTTCACCCACAGTCCCTCTAACTCCCTCAAATCCTGATCTCATCCTCACCATGGCGGCCGTTCCACGTTCCTGCCAAACTTCCACCTCCGCGTCTGTCGGATTCCACCCAATGGCATGTCCGACAGGGTCAACGGCTCGCGGTTCACTTCAGGTCCGGAGGCGGATCAGCATTTGCTGGTCGCCCTGCAACTGCTTACCGTGGTATTACCTTGGTGATTCATCCTATCTCCTATCTCTCTGTTTATCCGACATCTAAAGGAGTCGGGATGAACTGTCAGGCGTACGTCTTCCATACGTTCCCCCTGAAAAGCTTTTCAAGCACTATTGTCAGAATAGCGTGCCTGACCTTCACGTGGTGCACACCTCCCGCTCCGCCCCCTCACCCCAGGGGGGAAAGTCATCCTATCACTAAGGAGTCATTACAAAGTCGGAAAGGCCTTACAAAAGGACCCCAGGTATAGCTGATGCTGCACGTTTGACAAATCCCCTGAGAGTCTTCAATCTGCTTTTTATAAAAAAAAAAAATAGCATTATTCTTTTGAAGGAGGACAACAAAAACAGCAACATGAGCCCAGAGCCATCAGATTGTTACCTGCTCTGCCTTTGTGGGCATAATTGGCATTTTATTTGACAGTGTTTTACCTCACTCTGTACCTATCATACCCTGGAGTCTGGAGAGGGGGGGGTCTGGAGCCTACCCAGGAAGCCCAGGAAGAATGGCACGCTGCCCGAGATGCCAGTCCATCACGGGCCAGTTTTACCCTATTTATTTACAAAAATTATTCAAGAAAATTAAAACGTTTTCATTAAAATCCTGCCCCATGGGAATGGGGAGTATGGTGTGAAAATTAAATGTTAAAATTAAGTGATATAAATTAAATTAAATGGGTGCTCATAAATAAATCAAACTGCGGGTTTACCAATGTGAAAATAATTGGGTTTTTGGCCGTGTGTCAGACTGTTAGTGGCCCGCCGGGGTGTGCAGTTCCAGGCACAGGTACCGGGCCAGCTTCAGTGAGAAGCTTACTGCTGCTTACGCACTGACCCCCGCATTCATCAGCGGACTCTCTGAAGTGTCCCTGATTTGGAGGGAACCTACAGCAGCTTGAGACGTGTGTTCTGACTGTAAATGCAGGGCTGTGGATGGCGGCGAGGTGACTGCGGCATCAGGACGGCGCCCCCTATGGGACGCTCTGCCCTCGCGGAAGCCTGGATCGTCCTCACTTCCTGCTTCTGCTTCCGCGCACATTAAAAATCCAAAAATATGCGGTTTTCTATAACAGTTCTTGTTTAATTTCTTCATATAAACATTTGTAAAGAGTTTAAGAACATATCCTTTTTATGATGATCGAAAATACATCAATCGATGTTCGTTTGCTAAGTGGTCTTCCCATGAGCCTTTAAGGCATTTTCCTATGTCTGAATCACTCTTTAATGAGCCAGTGCCAAGAAAAGAGCTTTTTTTCATTTTGATTTTTTTTTAACAAGAAAAAATAGATTAAAACGTCCCTTAGTGGGTATGAAATTGTGTAATGAGCATCTTAGCTACGCATATGGCACCTTTAACATTTAACAAGCAAAAGCAAATTTAAAAAAATGACTAAACTCTTCAAGTCGTCCATTTTTGCGAAAGTTTGTTTTTTGTTTTTGATTATGCGTGCTTTGTGTCCTCGGCGGGACACCGTTCTGGATGTCACTCTTCTTTTCTGCAGGGCTGTGGTGTGATTGATGGGCGCCGATCTGCATGTAAACCGACAGGAGATGTTCCCTCGCAAAGCAGACAGCTGATGCTACTCCAGAGTGACAGTTTTGAGGCGTCTCCTCAGCAGCTTGCCCCCCCCCCCCCCAACTCATCCCCCCCTTCCCCTGAGGGAAGCTTCAGCCACATGCTATTCACAGAGTCATTTCAATTCGCCGTTTGCTTCAGCATTTCGAAGTGCAGGCTAGTCACTCAAGTCCTATCGATGCTGTCGTTGCACCTTTTTTGTCCCTGGTGGAAACGGCAGTTGTGCCTCATGAGCTAAACGCTCTTAGCCAACGACTCATTCGCAGGGTTGAATGCACCCTAACCGATCAACTGAAACACATACGTGGATGACAAGGCATTTCCATTACAAGCAGAGACGTTTTGTAAGGCAAGGCTGCATTGAGTGTCTGACTCCACATCCTACCTTTCGACTCAAAGTCACATTCTCTCGCTTTAAAGGTAGACTGAGAGTTGGCCTTCCCATGAGCCCTGAGTGATGGCCACATGCATGCAGGGCTCCTGTAGAGGTGCCTCTTCTGAAGACGACACACTGATGCTTCAGCAATGTCCCCCACCAAAGAGTGCATGAGGAGACGTGGCACAAGATGACAACCGGCCCTTTAAAACTCTGACTCGGGGGCTCACCCTGCCCAAATCTGCAGCTACACAGGGAACCGCCTCCATTTCACTTTCCCACAGCTCAGTATCTATCATCGTGTCTCCCCAAACTCTTCTGCAAAGCCTGCTCTCTGCTCCCCTGTGCATTTCTGAGTCATACTGAACCGTTCCAGCAAGCAAACTTCGAAAAAGCTAATGGCAAGTAGAATGTTGTGTGTGAGTTTGGCACTACATTCAGCGTACATGATGTTTTTGTTTTCTCCCAGCAATAATGCCCAAATTATTATCACTGTATGGGTTTTAGGCAGTCAAGTAACCAAATAAAATTATGTTTAAATGCTCCTCATGTTGGTGTAAAACAAAATTTTATATCGGTCAAAGTGTGTTAGCTTAGTCATAAACCTCTCCAAAAGTTATCCCGATATTTGCAGTAACCATCTGACATATCCGTGTACTTGTTTATTCAACCACAAACATTCCTTATCAAAATAACTAAATTAAACACATTGATTAATTAAGTGAGCTGGTGGCAAAATTTAACGAATCCTTGGAATGGCTGAGGTGCCCCTGAGGAGAGGTCTGGGAACTGAAGCGTGTTCTTCTAGCCGTCCAACTAGATATATTTGAAGAACGGAAGAAATTCTCATTACATTATATTGTATTACTATTCACTCGCATACCTGTATATTCTAATTGTGTTTTCTGAGCAAATATGCACATACTTATTGTCCACAGAAATAACTTTAAACATTTTCTTTGACTGCCTAAGACTTTTCTGTGTACACATAAAGATATTGATGTCTTGCCCTGTAATAGACTGCCATACCATCCAGGGTAGCCAGTGTCTCGTTCCCTGGGTTCCAGGCTTGCTAGGACCTTGTAGTGGATAAGCAGATATGGATGGATGGATGGATGGATGGATGGTAAGTGTAAGGGTCAGTGTAGTCTCTATTGTGGACCTCTGCAGGAATATGTACGACATTAATAATGAAACAGATATAGGTACAACCTCCAGCAGATAGAGTTTTTAATTCAGTTTTGAGTAAATCTGACCGTGGTTTTCCTGCCTGTGCTCAGAGGTCCACTGTAAGGTGGCTCTGTGACGCTTTTCTGTAGCAAACACAGAACCTTGGCTTTTTTAAGCATTTTATAGAAAGCTTGCCTCGCAGTTGCAAGCAGTTTGGGTTCGCATTACTGCTGCCGTATTGAATCAAAGCCACGGCTCTCACATAAAGTGCCCATACTTTCCTCTCTCATCGGTTTTCAAGCCAGCCACATATAAAAGGCCCACAGAGGATGGGAATGTGGTTTTCATGCCCGCTGATGTAGAGAAAAGATGAATCGGCTTCTACTTTTCTGCAGCTGACCCTGTTTGTATCACCGTAGGCCTACTTATATTATGCACAGCAGGTAGCTTACTGGTTAAGGACATAGGCACGTAACCATGGTAGCCAGCCGAATCTCAGGAGAGGTGCTGCCGTTGAACTCGCAGTCCTTAATCTGAATGGCTTCAGTAAATACCCGTTTGCATACACAGGGAAAATTGTAAACTGCGGGACTAAAATGCTAAGGAGATACAGCGTATAAACATGCGTGTTTGCTTTGATCGTGTCACCTCTGCGCACTGCCGCTCGCTTCAGATCCCCGCTCAGGCACAGAGCTCGGCCCCGACCGTTAACCCTCTGCTGGCTGGAGCGCAGCCCACAGCAGCGCGGGGCTTCCCCTTGGGGTCGAGGCCGTACCGCCGTTCGGCTCAGCCGGGCGCGGCCCTTCTGCCCGCCCCTCCCACGCTGGCCGCGGCGGCGTCATGCTCAGTGGAGCGGGTCGCGTACGACTGTGTTCCCCCGTCTGCATTTCATAAGCGTGTCTCGCGGGAGTAAGGCCGTCCCACCTGTGTCACATGGCACAGCAACTCAAGCCCCGTCTCCTTCCTTTATACGGCCCACAACTTATGTCAAGACACCTTAAATGAGCTTAGACTGTAAAAACTGCAGGACAAAGCATTGCTATTATCTCACGCTATTTTTTCCTATTTGATTTTCATTTTTGATTATACTTTTTTTTCTATTCAAACACTGTTTACAATATGTCAAGGACAAATATTTCATAAAATATGCATTAATTAATGCATCTTCAGTAAGTGTTAAAGGTAAGGCATCACGCTAATGCAGAAGGAGGAGTACTTAGATATTCTGGAGTGGGGGAAAGGTCAGGGGCAGCCTATTCACGCATCGATAATCGATTTTTGATTATTAAAGGTACACGGTATCACTTTTTTCTTATGAGGAGAGTAAGAGAGACCGGAAGTTTTGTTGTAGAGCTGATATCACTCCTGCCATTTTGGCCTTTGCTCGAGCTGAAACAGCCATCATCTCGGGTGTATGTTCAGTTCGTAATAAACCCTTGACCCTTCAGTCAATTTTGTTTTAAAGTTGCACAAAATTGAATGCACAATATTTAAAGTTACTAATGGATGTCGCCTTTCCAGGGTGCTGAAGTTATAAGGGAAAATAATCTTAATAATAATAAACTCCCACGACAAACAGCTGACCTGTCCTGTAACCATAGGTCAAATGCATATAAGGATTTGGTTTGATTCATGATATTGGGTTCATGATTTGATTAAAAAAATTAAATGAAGAAAATTTTATTACCAAAAAAAATCAACTTAAATATTACTTTTGTTAAATGTAAAAAATACTTTGTTTTATTTTTTCAACAAGCAACAATAATTATTAACACACATTTGTAAAACCGGCTGCGTGGCGTGTGCATCGCGGCTGCAGAAAGTACGTCAGCAGTCTGCATCAGCTGCACTGCCTGCGCGCAGAAAGCGGTTCTCAGCACAAACAGACAGTTAAAAGATCTGTCTACAGTCACACTGACATCATACCAGCAAAACTACATAACAGGTACCTTTCACTTCCTCTGTCTAGGCTACATATCACCGACATAAAAAAAATAAATATTAGTAATATTAGTAATATTAATTACATGTTATTAAAGGAGAATGAGGAGGCTACATATATACCATACAGTCAAAGCAGAAACTCAAATTTAGCTATAATTATATTATATACTGATAAGTAAACAGTCTGTTAGATGAAGCACAGTAGTTTTCAGGTGCGCTTTCTCTCTGTCACTCTATTTTTCTTTTATTGTATTATTTTTATTTATTTATTTTTTTTGTTGTTGTTGTTGCAATTGAACACATGCTTCTTGACCTTAACCTGTCTACACTAAATTTAAATTAAACTTGTAATGATATACAATCAAACATTATGTATCGGATGGCTATTATCAAAGCTAAACTAAATGTAGAGAGACGGGCCTGGCAGTATCAGAGCTGCACACGCCACGCAGCCAGCGCGTTCCGGACCCTAAGGTTGGAGTGAAATGCAGTAGCCTATTACCTAAAATATTCCATTTATTAAAAATGAAAAAGTTAATAACAAGCAGGCCTTTTCTTAGTAACCATTTTGGTATTCCGTAGCATTGCTTCTGCAGGTTGCATTAGTTGGTTGCTGGCAGGGGGCAGGCCAAGTCAATGCGCCTTCTGCTGTCGAAACAACGCAATTACAGCTAGGAGAAATTAAGAGATAATTTGAGCTATTTCACGGTTCATTTTTCATTTACACGATTTGAATCGTCATAAATTTGTACCACGAGTTATTGCCCCATAATGTATCGTTACACGCCTAAAAGATCATGAGCATGGCACAACAAAATGCAGAGAAGAGATATTGTTTTCTTAGAGGCACTGACTGGATGCCCCGAGCTGACTGCAGTCTGTGCTCGAACACGTCTCCACCGTGACCGGGAACAGACAGCATGAGTTGGCGATGCAGACCATAATACCTCACACCAAGGCATATGTTGTGCTGAGTCATCCAGGCGTGCGCTGACCACATTCCATCTGACACCACTCTCAGTCTGATAACATCCCATTCCAGACTGACCATATCCCATGCCCTGGGACTCTCAGTCTGACCATATCCTATCCTTTCATACTCCCAATCTGGCCATATCTCATTCCCTGGGACTGTCAGTAACACCATATCCTCTCCTTTTATACTTGCAATTTGACCATATTCCATTTCCTGGGACTCTCAGTCTGACCATATCCTATCCATTCACTCTGCAAATCTAACCATATCCCATTGCCTGACACTCTTACTCTGACCATATCCTATCCTTCCACGTTCCAAATCTAACCATATCCCATTGCCCGGAACTCTGTCTGACCACATTCTATCCTTTTACTCTCCAAATCTAACCATATCCCATTGCCCGGAACTCTGTCTGACCACATCCTATCCTTTTACTCTCCTGATCCAACCATACCCCATTGCCTGAGACTCGTTCTCTGCCCATATCCTATCCTTTCACTCTCCAAATCCAACCATACCCCATTGTCTGGGACTCTTGGTCTGACTGTATCCTATCCTTTCATACTCCTAATCTGGCCATATTTCATTTCCTGCAATTCTCAGTCCCATCATGTCCTATCCAGTCATACTTCGAATCTGGCCAAACTTATTGCCTGGGAATGTCAATTCCACCATATCCTCTCCTTTTATACTTCCAATCTGGCCATATTCCAGTTCCTGAGACTCTCACTCTGACCATATCCTATCCTTCCACACTCCAAATCTAACTGTACATCATTGCCTGAGACTCTCACTCTGACCATATCCTATCCTTTCCCATCTTACACCTGCTGATATTCCAAACCCTCATTTTGATCTTGTCACCTTCTCTGGTCCTCTCTGTCTATAAATCTGCAAATATTAATGTCTTTGCAAGCCAGAGTAAGTGATCCCAATCTCCCCCCTCCCCTTTCACCAAACCATACTGGGGCAGATCATGCTCACCAATTCCTTGTGTTTTACCTTACCTGCTCTTGAATTAATCACATTTACAGGTTGTTTACATCAATTCATTTCAATGAGTCTCTCACATATTCACAGACATATGGGGTGTGTGGAACAGCTCTATATCATATTTCACATCTACTTTTGTTTTCTATCAAAACAAGTTTCAGTGTAAAATCTCTATTTAATGCCTTCATTGTAAGTTACCAAGAGAAACATGGTCCTAATATTTTCAGTTAGCCGCCTGGCAGCTTTCTGTGCGTAGAACACGTGCTTATTGTGTCCAGTGTGGCAGTCACAGATAATATACTTGTTATGCACTAAGCAGGAAAGCACAGTGGAGATGTATGCATACTCACAAACAGTGCTGGAAAAGTCGATGGGAATAGAGGAAGACAGTGACCGGTGACAAGGTGGATGGAATCTGTCGTCGCAGCAACAAAAGTTGCCAAGACAAAGTCTGATGATGCACAGAGAAGACAGGACACTATAAAAGATCCTGTCTCTAATGTGGCCAGGAGTCAACACCATCTAGACAGCAGCTAATAGTAATGCCTGCAGAAGTTCACCTCCAAACACGAGGAAATTATTTGCTTTCTATTCCAAACATTATCAGTGATTTCCCTAAATTCCTGTTTCACTTGGGCAATGAAAGCTGCTGTGTTTCTCTTTATTTTTCAAAGATGCCTTTGGGACATTTTGCGGTTGTTTCAATACCTTCTAAAGAGAAATACTTCTAAAGAGAAATAATTGGCCACAAAAAAAAATGCCACCCTAGACAAATTGATCTCAAAGACTTTTTGTGTGGGCGCTGATTGTCAGTAAGGTATGATGGCCATTCACCTGATTGTCTGCCTCTCACATCCCGTTAAGCTGCCGTTGATTAGCTCCCTAGGTCCGCTCTGTTTTCCTCCATTGACTTATTCTAACCTTGTTCTTTTTCTCTTCCTTTCTTGCTACAGGGAATCTGCTGTAGAGCTAGAAGATTCTGAGCAAGCCTCTGGAAGCTGTGACACTCCAAGGCTCACTGAAACCACCAATCATCAATCACCAACATGCCATCACCAGCCAATAAGAGACAAGCTTACTTCTCCCATCATTGACATAAAGATTCCTAGGACTGAACAATCACCCATTAGCAAACACGGCCCACTTTTGCACATGCATTACATGAGTTAAACTGCTTTATGTTATTTGCACTGAAATATAATTAACAGTGATTATGCCTCAATATGTCATAATTTATTTTATGGTTTTTAGCTCAAGGGCCACAAGGTTAAAATGAAGCACTGAGCTTACATGAAAACAAATCACCACAAATCTCAGAAAATGCTTTTTTAATTTTTTTACTTAGAATTTTATAAGCTTTGCAAATGGACCAAATGGTCTGCTCTTCTGAGGAGTGCTTTGATTAGTGAACATATGCTTTGACCTGTGCTTCAGGTGGTCAATTAAACACAAGAGGATTTACCATAATCTTCTCTGGAATTATGTTGTTTTTCCAGAAAATTAAGAAATATTTATCTTGCCAAATGTGAACAGTGATCCTGGAAGTTACAAGCATAAGGCAGGTAGTTACTCGGGATAGACTGTGCATACCTTTCCCACCTATGGATAACCAGGCAACAGTAATCCACCTTTTTATGGACCATGGATGGAAATGGAGAGGAAACCTCATGGAGATACGGGGGGAACATGCAAGCTTCATGCACATAGAGCCAGGATGGAGACTCAAACCCTAGACAACAGTGATAACCACCATGACACCTCCCTTCCCTGGAGAATCATTTACACTTTATTTGTTTAACGAACACTTTTATCCAAAATGGCACGTTTTCTCGTGAAAGCATGGTTAGAGTCCCTAGAGCATTTAAGGTGAAGGACCTAGGTGAGATCACTCTGCAGACCCTAGGTGAGATCACTCTGCAGACCCTAGGTGAGATCACTCTGCAGACCCTAGGACTTCTGGCATCCTTCTGATCTCAGGCGCAGCTTCCTAACCCGGTGTGCCCCACACTGACATGAATAACAATCAGTCTTAAATAAAAATGCATGCCATGTCATCCAACAGGACACGAGGCAGGGGACAGTCACACTCTCGTAGGACACAGTTATGAAATGCAGGTGGACACACACACAAATGAACCATTCAGAAACATCAGTCCACCTAAGTGTGGGATTTGAACCTCCAACCCTGGAAGTGTAAGGCAACAATGCTACTCATGAAAGACATACTATATTAATTAAAAATGTGACCTTTTATGGAATCCATTACAAATACACTTACAAATATATTGTACCATGCACTGACATTAACTACAAGTGCTCCAATTTCATAAATAATTGCTAACACATATAGATAAAAGGTTGTCTTAACTGTAATTTACAAAATAGTACATTGACATTTTCAGTATCTGGGCAGATTACTTTACAACAATGATGCTTGTTTAAAATTAATGATATTTTAGGCTAACAAGCTATAGAGGTGGAGTATTATCCAGGCTACATTGTTGTTTTGGCACTAGGCCACACATTCATTGACCCAACCATGACCAAAAATCAATTTCCAGAACTCAAGTTGCTGCTAATTAGCATGTTGACATCTGCTTCAGAAGCTGCGAGAGAAAGTGCGGGAAAGGGATGTCATTGCTAAATATATTCACACTGTTTATTATTCTGCCTTATTATAGGACAAACTGCAAGCTCACGGCAAGTTCTCAACAGACAGGCTTTACTGAGTTTATACAGACAGGAGAGAGACTTTCTACAAACAGTCTCATATCATGCTAGGGGCAAAGATGGCTGCACAGGTTTAAAGTTTTAGGACCGAATACAAGTCCCGATTCTCAGACATTATGAAGTTGTGAGCCACATTCTTTGAGCTCGGAGTTCACAGTTTGAGGAACATAGTAGATAAGAATTAATTTTCAGCACCTAGAGCAAGGGTGGGCAAACTTATCCAGAAAGGACCATTGGATATGCAGGTTTATTCCTCAACTCCCTAATTAGATTACTGATTAAAGAGCTGATTGGCTGAAGACTCCTCACATCTGGGTTTGAACCACTGACCTAAAGGTTATCCCAAAATCCTGCATACACACTGGCCCTTTGCGGATACGATTGCCCACCCCTGACCTACAGCATATGCAGAAAAAAGCTGTTACTATTTGTTCAACTTTTCAGCAGTATTATTGCATTAGTTGTGTGGCATTTTCCTGACAATTAGAATGCAATAGGTTAAAGTAAACCACAGGTGGAGCGTGAACCATCGGGTGGGGTAAATCCGCAGCCCTAGATATTCATTCACTGCACCTTCGTCTTATTACTAAGCTTAGAAAAAAAGATCAATTATATCTCAGTCCCATTAGGTCAGAACAAGGCTTACAGTAAACAACATCTAATAAATGTAGCAAAAGGGGGAAAAAAACAGATACTGAGAAAGCAGGTAGGTTTACATAAAGGCATGTTGCTAGGAATAAGGCTCTCTTGTTTCATTAACCTTGATAGCAAATGTTGGCTGATAAGGTCATTCTGAGCTTTGCTTCAATATTTCTCTTCTAACATTTTCATTGGCAAAAAGATCAAGATTCTTCCTGGCTTTTTATTAGGAGCTATTTTGGAAACTTTACATTTATGGGAGATTTTTTTTTCTTTACCAAACCAATCCGCATGACTAAGCTTGATGCGGTGAGGAATCTCATTTCGTTTTGCCAAATAAGTAGTGATTATCACCTGTACTGATGGCTGAAACTTTTTTGCAACTTGTAATATGTAAATGAGCAGGTCTAGGTATAGGTCTAGCTTGGTCCACTTTGAGTTTGACTCACGAAAAAGTAATCTTTGACACCAGCGCTATAAGCCTCCAAACTCCTTACTGACCTACTTGCTTATGTCACACCAAGAATTCCTATTTCATTCTGGGATTTTGGAACCGTGGATGGAAAGTCTGAGTCTTAGAGCCCGTAATTGAGCGTTTTATAATGCATCAAAAGCACTAAAATGACAGCAGGGGGCGCTATATTTTAATGATTTAATCCTGTCAGCAGTATTTAAATATTCATTATTTACTTATATGACACACCTGCCAAATTTGACAAGTTTTACTTTATAATAAAATGCAAATAATGCAGCTTCTGATGAATACATTTATGACAATAATTGGAAAAAAGGGAATTTTATCCAGCATTCCCTGTGGAGAGTATTTGTCAGCTGAGAGAATCCGATTTGGAACAATGCAGGAGATAACAGTAAAAATGCGATATGCTTCCCCGGGCAGTCATGCAGGCTGGATGCGGGGAAAGGAAAAAATTGGGTCATGAATGAAGAACAAAAACTTGACGCCTTCGTCAATCATCCAGGCGGCTCGTGTGTGCTGGTGCAGACATTCCCCTCGTGACTCTCTCATCAAAGGTGAAGGCTGTCCATCAACTCTGTGCTCGACTTGGGACGAGACCCCAAGAATAAAATCAGGCACGATTGTTGATTTATCCACCCCTCGCCACGTACCTCTACCTCATCTATGTCTCTATAATTCTCTGATGCTCAGTCATCAATCAGTCAGGACTTAAAAACTAAAGAGATATTTAAATAGAATAACATCCACATAGGGGCAGATTCATGCAAAAGCTTGAATCTTAGGGCCTCAGCAAACATCAGCTTCCTGCCCCGCCTCAGGGAAAATAGAGTGGTGAGTTAAATCAGCAGCACCTGAGTGTTCATGCTAATGTCAGCCTAGGGCTTCCAGATAAGTTAATCCACCTCTAGGCCTACAAGGTCACATCCTTCATGTGTCTTTGGGGGGCATTTATACTCCTTATGGTGGCCAAATACTCTTCATGATGACCATATACTGCTCATAATGACTCTTACTGGTGACCACATACTCTTCCTGATGACCACATACTCTTCCTGATGACCACATACTCTTCATGATGACCACATACTTGTCATGATGACCACATACTCTTTCTGATGACCACATACTTTTCATGATGACCACATACTCTTTCTGATGACCACATACTCCTCATGATGACCGCATACTCTTTCTGATGATCACATACTCCCCATGATGAATACATACTGCTCACAATGCCCACATACTTCCCATGATGACCACATACTATTTATGATGACCACATACTCTTAATGGTGAGCACATACTACTCAGGAGGACCACATACTTCTCCTGATAACCACATACTCCTCATGATGACCACATACTCCTCATATTGATGCATGACCATTACACTGAACGCGAATCGTGGAAATCTCACAGCTGACATCGTGCGCCAAAACCAATCACAACTGTCGTCGTATTGATATTTATGGCACGTAGCTGTAAAGGTACATATTCAGTAGGTCGCCGTTTCAAATCATAGCGGGGGGAGGGGGGTGCATGCTTGCCCCCTTAAGAAAGATTAATTCACGAAACCTTAATTGCATCACTTAATACCCAGGTGTACCAGGAGGATGTTGAAAGGTGTAACTTAAAACACAGAAGCATGCTGAGCATGTAAATGATATCATAATTGAATTAGATGGTGTCAGTTGGAGGGGGGCGGGAGCGCCCAGCCGGTATTGGTGAGACGTCCTCTGGGAGTGTCGTCTGAGCTCCACAGAATGTGAGCAAATATGATTCTCTTACGTCAACCGGGCTGCTTCAGCGCGATGACTCAGCCACTTCAGGGGAAGCAGCCTGCGTGCGCTTTAAATATTCATACGCATCCCTTTATATTTTATACGGCATTTAGCAAACGGCGGCCGCTAATGGGGCCCACTCTGCTGCGTGAGTCCTGGCACGCTTTGTAAATTACCAGCACCGACGGTCCTGCGCGTCATGCTTACCGCTGCACTGTTAATGAGGCTGTGGGTTAATCCGGTTTTATAGGCACATTTACCGTTTTACCAAGAGACAGAGGCGTCGGAAGGGCATGGATACCCTGACAGACTCGGGGGGGCCCAGCGCTTTACAGGGGCCCTTGAATATAGTAGATACGGAACATTCCTCTTCTCAAACAATGCACATAGGGATTGCTAGGTGATGTTTTTCTCTAACTTAAAT
>JAODJU010000036.1:13904748-13915624 GCA_026776725.1 Gnathonemus echidnorhynchus
GAGGTAGCTGGGGAGAGGGAGGTCTGGGTATCCCTCCTGAAGCTGCTACCCCCGCGACCCGAACCCCGGACAAGCGGTAGTTAATGTATGGATGGATGGATGGAATTTCAGTTACTCAGGACTTTATTTAAACAACCGATGAACAATAAAACACAAATATAACCTTAGTCAAATATATTCATCCCACTGCAGGAATTACTGCAAGTCCTGGTATTTCTGAGGTCTTGGAAACTTGAATAATTAATTCCCGATCTGAGTCACAGAATGTAAACACGTCAACGGGTGTGACCTTCTCGCTGTCTTTCCTGGGCATAAGCACATTGACAGCACAGGCATACACCCGCACACCATGTCCTGGAGCGTCGCTCACTTGCAGGAGAGGCATAAATACTCTCAAAAAGCAAATTCTCAGGCACCAGAAATGAATTCAAAATCAATTTTGATATCAGCAGATGCAGAGCATAATGGGTAATCAATCCACCCCCTCAGAACATGACCCTCTCCAACCGTGATCTGCACGCAGGGCAGAGAGTAACACATAAAGTTACAATCCTCACTACTAACATTAAAGGAAGGAAAGCTGGGAGGGAAGGAGGGTGTGAAGGATAAAAGTTAACACCTCAGACGATCCTGCTGGGGTGTGAAACTCTTTCACTGATGGCTATAATTAAAAAAAAAATCTCCAGTATCAAAATGTAAATCAGATAAATAGGAATGGTTCTGATCAAATTTTGTGCAATTCCTGCTTTGCATGCAAGATTCTTCTTGGCGTTGTTACTGCAAACGACAAAATCGAAATGTCAGGAAAGTAGAAAACTTTTTATACATAACCATCCAAAAAAAGTGCCAGCTTGCAATCTCACCCCTATCTACTGTTGCTAAGCACCTTTTTAAAATGTCTGTCTTCCGTTGTGACTCTTACAACGGACTGGCATCCCACCCAGGGCATCCCCTTCCTTGTGCTCTTTGCTCCCTGTGTGGGCTTCTTTTTAAAAATATAACTCAGAAATGTGTATATTTTCCTCTCCATATTAGTCTTACTATGATAGATACTGTATAGCACCAGATTTTTTTCATTGCACAGGTTTAGATTGCAACTAAACAGATAGAATTCATTTTATTTGTACAAGGATGGAAGAATGACCTAAATCTATAGCAAAAAAAATACTCCATAAACTACAGAAGCGTTGCTGTCAAAAGTCTTCTGCAGCCGAGACAGGTGACCTACATTGTTTTGTTGCTGTGCTGGCAGTGGTCCAACGTCATGTTTACCCAGATTGTAGATGCGTCTGGCAAATGCTGCCAGGTCCTTTGCCGGCCAATTAGGCAATACTAGTGACAGGCAATCGCTTTAGTCTCCCAGGACCTGTACCTACAGCGCTATCCCCGGGGTGTTCTGGAAAGGAAGAGGCTGAGGCCGTATTGGCCACATGATCCGGGATCTCACAGTGGAGACGGAGGGTAACTAGCAATATGTTCCGGAACTGTGTGGAATTAGAGAATAACCCCCGTAGCTGACATCAGAGACTAGGGCCTGCTGGAGTAGATGCTTCGTCAGGACATCGCTCCCAAGAGAGATACTGTCTGCTAACAAACATCATGCAAAAGATCAGAAAAACAATAATTCCCTTAGAACTTTACTCTTAACATACACAGACCAATAGACAACACAGTTGTTTGCACTGTTGCCTCTTGCATCTAGGACCAGGGTTCAGGTCTCTGCCATAGCTGATTGTGTGGAGCTTGCATATTCTCCGTATCACTGAGGTGTTTCCTCCAAGTACTCTGGTTTCCCCACATGGCACTGGAGCCCCTATGACACTGAATAGGACAAGCGGGTAAACAAAATGGCTGTTATAAGGATCATACCTATTGACATGCTTTGGTGTGTAATCTTTTATCTTATTGGAATATAACACAGGTTAATTACAGTTGAGACACAGTGAAGAATGGGGGCTCCTTAGGGTCAGTGGAGCTTCATTAGCAAAGCCACCTGATTTACCCAATGAAAGATTCATCTCGTGAGATCAAAGCTGCTGTCAGCTTTTCCACATTGATAAAAACAACTTAAAGAAAATCCAAACAATTGCACCTGTCAGATGGATATGGATTTAAGCATGGAGTATGGTCATCAGTGGAGGAGCATGATGGAGGTCCTATCTTCTGCTATGCTGAGTTCCTTTTGTGGAGCCCGGATAATACTGTTTGTTTACTGCTCTCCTGGGAATAGAAGCCCCTTTTGCTCTCGGTTTATCGGCTGCATGTCTCAGGCAGGGCAGGGGGGCACACCTGCTTCAACTCTCACATTTGCATCTCACAAGAGAACGTTGACCTGGATCGGTGTGAATGTGTGCGATGTCCTTCTGGAATGGTCTCGCCTTGTGGGTTTCCTCTGTTTGGGAGGGCCGAAAGGACCATAATCGTTGTTCTCCATTGTTCACCTTCTCAATATCCATCACAGTTAAAATTTACATCGTGTAATTGCCGACACCGGCTCACTTCCCTGACTGTTCAGGTGATTCAGTGCTGCCCATCGAACAGGCCGTTATGAACAAATCAATAGGAGGCAGTGATCTGTTTTCACTCCCATTTTCCTGCATTTCCAGTCTCTCTCTCTCTTTCTCGCTCAATCTGACCACGGCCAACCCATCCAAATCCCAGGGAACCCTGGGTAACGGAAGCGTTTCACATCCCACCCTTAAAGGGACATGACAGCTTTGACAAGGTGTCAGCCTCCATACATACAGTAAGGAGTCCTCCGGGGGAGGCGGGATTAAAATGTGCGCTGACACTGCTGTCTCAGCAAAGCTCACACCTTCCCTGTAGTCGTGCCTTCGCACTCGGCACTGACACACACCTGTGCACGCTACCTTTCTTGCTTAGCAAACCTGTTATCCGTGTCCTTCAATTTCTACACTACTGAACCGGATATTGTCTGCACTGTAATAAACCAGGGCAGCTTCCTTTCAGGAGTCCATTTTCATGCAAACACTACTCTTTATTTATGCATAAATTACTGTTTTTCTGAGCATTTTCATACTATATCTTACCACGTGTTGTATGCTGATAGAGTGGGGGGAAAAAAAGCAGGGATAAAGAGGAAGACCAATTACATGGCCACATTAACAGCACATCTGGGGGCGGGACAGGTTCTTACAAAGCTGACGGACTCAAAAGCTCATGTTTCCCAATTCGTCAGAGCGCCACTGAGCTCTTCCCACCGACTCAGAGATCTGCTGTATAATCGCAGCTGTCCGCAAAGCCCATTGAAGTAAGTAAGAAATTCTAATCCTAAACACAGAGGGGGGAGATTTCCGAAACATTTTGCAGGGGCTTTAATACTCAAGTAAGTGCCACGAAGCACAAAAAATAGAGTGAGTATAACAAAGGGGCAAAACTGTATTTTTGCCTATTGGCTTAATTATTATCAAGGGCTTCGTTCATTATTCCTTGACCTAGAAAAATGTGTCACTTCCCATTAAATTACTGAGGATCTCAGAGTAAACACGGGACAATTACTACTCGGTGCCGGAACACCAATTCCACAGTGAATGGAGCCATGCCAGAAAGGCTCTGAATAATAGATGTGATACTTGGGTTTCTGTTGCAATAACAGATTTGCCTTTTGCCTTAATAAACATGTTTCTTCCTAGGAAACCTGCTGTGAAACGTCACATGACATGACCTCTATGTCAGGATACACAGCCTCCATGCTGCTAAAATGAGGCATTTTCTGCATAGAAAAGTATAGTTTTCGGAGCATTCGGTAAACTGTTTTAAACAGGTTGCCTGAAATTCACCCAGATCCCTTAAGTAAACAGAAATAAAAATAGATGAAATACGGCCTTACTGATTGAGCTTACTATTAAAAAAAGAGGGAAGTACCAAATGGTTCTGCCTGGTGATTCTACAGGACAGATGGAAAGATCTGGGGCAATTCACAACATCTGCTGGAAACAATCTGCTGTCTACATTGTAGCATATTGACCTGTAGCTGACAGTAAGCAGAACCCAGAGGGATAGTTAGGCCCTGCCCCAAAGTGCACCCATAACGCAGAAGCTTCACAGCTCTGATAGCGAATATATGTGGCATTCCCAGCAGCTGCTCTATTTTCAGCAGCTCCCGTGATCTATAAGAAGGGGTTACCTTCAGAGACTCCAAACCAAAGAAATTGACCAAGCGTCACATCACAAACGTTAATCCAAAACAAAACATCCACAGTTTAGAACTTCTTGCTATTGAAATTAACTTTGAGTCAGGCCAGCTAGAAAAGGAATATGTTGGATTTATAGGCTGGGATCAGTGGTCCATTTTCGGCAATGCCATTATTGTAATAATGCTATTTTAACTGACATATCGGGAAACTAATTTAATTTGCAGAAATATTAAATATAGTATTTTTATTAAAAATGAACGTACGCAATAATGACCCGAGTCTTTTAAGTACACAATGTATATATAAAAGGTTGTAGTTGGTTACATAAAATATGTACTTAAGTACAGAACATCAATCCACGTGTAACGGAAAAAAACATGATTACGTAAAGATTTCCTGGCTTAAAAAATAATGGCAAAAACACCGTTAATTAATAATAAACGCAGCAGAAGCGGTTAAACTTTGCTGTATAGTAAACTAGCGAGCTTAACCCCCATATAACTCCATCCGGATTTTTACATTTCATTCTGATATTTTAGAAGGCAGCAGGAAAAATATTACATTCATATGCCGCGATATCAGAGCGCAATGATAATGCATCCGTATTATTGCGCAAAGGTGACCCTCCCAGTCTGCAGCACATGATTTCTCTCATCTCGATTTCTTCCCCTTTCTTCTGTGCTTCCGCTTCCGCTGCTCGGAAGAACACGCGCCGCTCGTTTTGAAAACTCGGCTGATTTAAGGAGCCGAGCCTAGCCGATCTCAGCCGATCAGGGCGAGCCGCCGCTTGATTGGCTGACATACCCCAGGTATACCGGTGGTAAAGCTACGTCCCACTCTGTTTGGCCAACGGTGCTCGATTGCTTTGGGCTCCTCCGAACATGGCTGGCTCCTCGGATAATGTTACAATCCCCAAATTTAGCAAGCTCCTCCAAATGGACCCGTACCTTAAGCCATACGAAAGCGATTTCCAGAGGAGGTAATGTTTAGTATTTAACAAAATAGACAATATGACATGCGCGGCTCGTGCCGTGAAAGTCAGAACCCCTGTGTTTTCTATGTATCCCTATGTTTGTGTGTGTATATATAGATTCGGTAATATTCAAATTCATACGGTGCTAGCGTTGATATTGCTGAAGGTGACAGCGGTACGGTCTGGCTGTTGTTCAGGGTCATTTAACGTCCGCACAGGCTTGTCAAATGTGTGACATTATACACCTTTCATTGTTACGATTCTTTTATTATGAGCAAGGAAGCTGATATGATGCAAGTTGGCAGGATGCGAACATTCATTTCTGGTCTGCTGAATGAGCCAGCTAGTTATACTATCTTAACCAGGGCTGCTCGTTCCTGCTCCTGGTGACCTACCGCCCTGCAGAGCTCAGCTTCAGCTATTGAAGGACCTGATTATCTGCATCAGGTGTGTTACGCTTTGCAGGGTGGTGGATCTCCAGGAGCCGGAATGAGCAGCTCTGATCTCAACTTTCCAGTTACCCTCAAAAGAGCAGAAACATTGTTTAAATATATTGTCAATTATATTGTCAAAATATAATTTACAAATCCTAAGGACCCTAACACTGCATGTGTTTGTATATGTATATGTTTAAATATACCGATGTGAGCAGGGTTTAGTTGAGGATAAGTCTCGATGGATGCTTCAGCTATGAATCACATTGAGAACAGTACATTAGGCGTGCAGGCTTTCTTCATTAGATTCAAATGCATAATATGTAACAAAATATGGGAAAATGAACGTGTTCCAGATAGTAAATATAAGCTCACTTTGAGTTTTTTAAAAACCAGTTTCAAATAGAAGCTAAAGTCGATGCGTCCTTTTATTTACCTAAATGTCATGTTTCCTTTGCTCGGAAGCTAAGGAAAGTTTTCTGAAAATATAATAATTTATAAATAAATAAATGGTACCCAATTTTCATGCGGCTTTTTCGTGGGACAGTGCTAATGAACCCAGTCATGTTTACCGAAGGCTACAATCCGCAAATATATTTCATCATTTGTTGTTTTATTTTTATTAAAAAGCTCCAGCAGTATATTAAGTTGCAAAGGAAAGCATATCCGCCGCTTCCTTAATTACGGCGGCTCCTGTCTGCACGTGAAATATTTGCTGCTATTATCCAAATGCAGGGTTGCTAACTTTGATCGGCTGGCTGGCGTGACATTTTCAATTCGAGACTAATCTGCGCACCTTGTAAATACTCTGTACGGTTTGGAACCCATCATAACGCTTTTGATGTAGCTAGTTTTGGCTTTATAATGGAACAATGTTATTTGCCCTAAGATTTCTTGCGTGAGTGCTAGAGTCTGAAAACGTGAGTGTCACGGTAGATGGGTGAGAGTTGGTATCGAAAAATGAACGTTAAATGGGTGTGGTGCACATCTGGATCAATCTAAAAACAAACCTTGTTTTAGCAGTGGAGAAGGGGGTGTTTAACTGTTGTGCAAGACCCCTTCTTGTCTGCAGCATAAGACACGTTGCTGTCTTTTTTATTATTAAGAGGGTGCATTCGGGACATAGGAACCATAAAATGTATTATTTTTTCTCGTAAGAAGCGATTTATTTGACTGTAAATGGCTACCTTTGGTGTGAATAACTGGCTTCAGTTTCAGTAATGGCACATGCAGTAATCCTTAACTCAGTCAGAATTATTCATTTTTATGAGTCATTCCTTTATCTTGTGCACAGAAACACTTTTGCCAAGTTTTTTTCCAGAAAATTTAAAAACCTTCTGTTGTGTATTTTTCAGATTATAGGTAGTGAGTGGAATAAATGGACCCTCCGCTTACTCTGCCAAACTATTAAAGGGCAGTTATCGTCCACAGCGGGGGCTAGTATCATACACTAGGGCTTGTATGTAGATTGGTTTTTATATTGTCTAACAGTAAAAGCAGAAATGTGTGTTTATGTTTCACATTTTTGTCTGGAATGGTTTATTGTTGAGTATTGCTTCTGTTCCACGATACATAGTCCCAGAAATAATTGTGATAAATGATATTATTGTCATTTTAAGAATTTTTCTGCCACTGATATGATGATATTAGATTAGAGTAGACCCTTTCAAAGAGCAATGAGGTTTTAATTTTCAAGAATATTCAGAGACTGAAATTGGAATTCAAAATATCCTAAATAAAACCACATAACCAAACCCAGTTTTGTGGAGGTTCGGCCCAGAGACACTAACAAATCTCAGTCATTCATTGGCCATTGGCTGTTTCTATGGTTCAAGTTCATTAAGTCTAACATGTTGCCGGTTGTTAACACTGGAAGTATGAACACTGTAGACCGTGGACAGTACGGCACTGCACGGCCTGCACCACGGCACGCACTGTGACCTGTAGCATGAATCAGCCCTTTGCCACAGTGTGACTGTTTGAAATATTGGCAAAATTACTGAGGTTACATCCATATTTCATGTGATAAGTCAGTAGCGTGATTATCGTGTCAGGCCTAAGCACCATTGCGTTGCTTTATCGCTGTTTACGTGAATCGGTTCCTTCCTGGGGATAGGGATTCCAAGCCAGTGGAGGGAAGATGGAGGTGGGTTGTTCCTGCAGCAGTGCAGGAAGGTCAGCCATGCACCTCCAGTGCCCCTACCAACCACTGAGTCTGAACCTTTGGTCAGATTCTTGTTTGCCTGATGGTAAAGGAGGCAGAATTATTATTCTCCTGATAGTCACTGTTACAGACGTGCCCCCCCGCTTGCCCAAACGGGCCCCCACTGCTGTTTCTGAGGTGGGAGGTGACCCTACTAGCTGGAGGTCTGCCTGGACTCAAATGCTGGAGCCAGCACTGAGCCACATGGTTCAGATCACAAATCGGGCAAGTGGGGGTGGGGTTGGGGGGGGTGGGATGGCAGTTACGCCCACTGTTGGTTTAACTTCTTGCATAGAAATGCAGGTTCTGTCAGCACTGAGACGGTGTGACTGCTAACGCTAAACGGGGACACTGGAGAGAGACATGAGCATTGCGATAGGCGGTGAGTGGCAGAGAGGTCAAAGACCTACACATGTGACCAGAAGTCGCTGGAAATGACATTTTGCCTATTAATTGGCAGAATAGTAATTTGGGGTTCTGTGCAAACTTGTGACTGGCAGCATGTCGGCTCAGGGACACATAGACAAGGCTTCTGTTCTTCCCTCCGAGCAGCGAGGCCTGATCTTCGAAGCCTGTCAACTTGTTCCTTTAGCGATAAGTGGTCTATTAGCCCGTCTGGACTGCCGTCACCAGAGGCGATAACATGCACTGGGACGACTGTCGAGTGGCCGCTCGGGGCCTTACTGCTCGCCCCACCCCCCTAAAAGCCTGAGCCGTGCAGTGCTGATTTTCCTTTAGCTCCGGCTGTTTGCACTGGCCTTACGTGGGACCGTGGGTGGTGACCGCCGACGTGAAAACGCGGCACTGGTATCGATCCCCCTCAGCAAGGGGACCTTTTAGACTTTGCAGTGTGATTGTAAGTTCAGATACCTATCATTTTGACTGAGAGGCCTTGAGCAGGTTTAAATGACTGGGGATGAACACAGAAGTCTGCCCTAGTGGGGTGGGGAGGTATGGGAATGTAGGAGAACATAAAATACCTGCTCCTTATGTTCTCTTTTTTTTTTTTTTTTTGCTGTGTCATCTAGTCTTAGATGAGTAACGTTCTATATATATATATGTATACGTGTGTGTGTGTCTGTAGTATGTTTATGTATGTGTGTGTGTGTGTGCACATATACATGTACAAATATATGATCATTTTAATAAATAGAGGGTCCTGGACCCTATCTGTGTGTGCAGGTATTGTACGTTCTATCTGTGTTGCATGCTTTTCGCCTGGCCACTCCAGGCAGGTAGGCAACTAGATGAATTGGTATCTCTAAATTGCCCATAGAATGTTTTTGTGTGTGTGTGTGTCCTGTGATGGACTGGCATCCCGTCCAGGGTGTGTCCCTGTCTGATGCACTCTAGGTCAGACTGCAGGCTTTGCTGCGCCCCTGTCCAGGATAAATCGTTGGAAGATGGATGGGTGGATGGATGGATGTAAAATATGCTGAAGGCTACCATTCACTGTCTTTTTGTGATATGACCTGATTGATCTTCTGGGCCTGAAAGTTGTACTTTTTTCAGAGTTTCCAAAATGTGAGAAGGCAGTATGGGAAATCGATGTATATGAAAAAGAAACTTTGCTGGATGGATTGAAATTGTTTACTCGTATAATTACATTCCAATAGCTGTGGTTCTTCCATTCTGGTCTAGAGTGGAATAACTATCATTATGCAGGTATAGACAGTATATAATACATAAATGAATACAATTACCAGCCTGAAAGACAGGTTTGTACTTTGAGTAAATTCACATCGGTTTCTCATTGGCATCAAGCTGTGTGTAATTATGTGTGCATTAAAAGCAATTAAAACGTGACTTTTGTCAGCATTATTGCTTTCTCTGTGCTTTAGACCATGGGTGGGAACCTGATCCTTGGAGGGCCAGTTCGGGTGTTTGGGATGACCTCTCAATCAGCCAATAATAAAACAGTGATTCTCCGGTCTTGGGGACCCACTGTTATTGGCTGATTGAGAGGTCATCCCAAAAACCCGAACTGGCCCTCCAAGGATCAGGTTCCCCACCCCGGCTTGAGACGTTGCTGTTAGCCCTCCTTTTCACAGGCTTGAGGGCCAGCTGCCGCGTGTAACACAGGGCATGTCGGCACTGGAACTTGCAGTCCGGGATTCCCGTGGATGAACCATGAATATGTTTAATAAGCATTTGCATAAGCTTGGCTGTTTATGTGCAGCACCAGGCCAGTAGGGGGCGTGAGAGTCCCGAGAGGGTGGTCCACTATTTTAGCCTTGAGCAAGGTACCTGACCTGAATTACTCCACCTGTATATCTGTATAATTCACCTATAAGCAGCTGGACACTAAACGCCCCGAACTGCACGTAATGCTGGGTAATGGCTGTTTGCATACAGATCAAGGCCCCGTTGGGAGCATTCGCTTTGTCAGCATGAGCCGCAGGCTGCTTGTCCTGCCCTTATGGGTGATGAGAAAGACGCCCTTTCACCTGAATTTTGCCGTGCAAACGGTCTCTCTGATGTCACGCGGCATAACGTGACATCATTTCCACGGAGGCCCGAGTATAACGTGAAGTCGACTGTGAAACGACATGGAGGGCGATCAGAGAGGTCTTTCCGGCCTGCCCGGTGATGTGGACGGTCGATGGAAAGGGCCATCTGTTTTCCCTTTCTCCCTCTGGGGCCATCCCGGTATCAGAACTGCGATAGTTGTAGCTGAGCAAAGATGAAGATGGACGGTCGGAGCCGTATGGACCGGACGGGATGACGCAAACGGAAGGAAACCGGCTGAGGGGACGAGCGCATGATGATAAACGGAATCGCAAGGAAGCGAGAACGGTAATGGCACTAGCCCCCGATCTCCAGAGCTACCCGGGAGCGATCCGAGGAGAATGGAGCCCCCTGGGCCGTGAAGAAGCTCCGAAAGACGAGTGGCACCTCAAGAGAAATTTCTCCGTCGTCTTATGCCTCCCCCCACAAGAACCGAGTCCGTTCTTGGGAAGCGGACGGAGACGGACGTGTTAAAAGAGGCGCTTGCCGGGTTTGAAGATGGCGACGCGCACGCCGGTTCCCTCCTGCGCTCGCCGGAGCAGAGACACTCCCGGGCTCCGGGCGAAGCTGGCGGCGAACAAGCGGGGAGCCCAGAATCGCC
>JAODJU010000036.1:13929986-13944150 GCA_026776725.1 Gnathonemus echidnorhynchus
TGTAGTTGTGTTCTGGGCATACAGCAACTCTGGATATAACGGACTGTTTTGCCAGGTCCCTTGAAGTCCGTTATAACTGGATTTTACTGTACAGGAGGTAAATGCAAATAGACACAAATTATTTAGTAGCGTAACCAGTGGGTATAAAGCCCCCAAGAAAGCTGATGCATGGAGAGATATCACCTTCTCTGTGAACGCTGTGTGCCAAATAAATCTAAATGATCTTAAAACATGCGTTCTCTTCTCAGAGCACGATTGGCAAGCTCTTCAAGAAGTAACAGAAATGCTATTTTGATGGCAAGGCCAATGCACAGAAACAGACCTATTTATAATTTGCATGATCGCCGTTACTACCATGAAAATAATTTTTACACTTTTTTTTTATAAATTATTCAAATACTATCATTTTATGAACTGTAGAATGAACAAAACTACTATAACCGATTATTTCAAACAAACTATCATTACTCAAATGTGCGTACGAATGGTCTTGAGTGTGCGTAGATTCTGTTCTTAGCTAAGAACAAATTCAGATAAGAAAACACTGGTGAATGTCAGAATCTTTGTAAAAAAGTGTGTACGTGGGGTTTAAGATCAAATTTGTTCTACGAACGGTTGGTGAATGAGGCCCAATGTTCCTCAATATAATATTGTAAGGAATCTGGGGATTTCATCATCCATGGTACTTAATATCATTAAAAGATTCAGAGAACCTGGAAAAATCTCTGTGCATGAGGGACAAGGCTGAAAACCAATATCGGATAGCCGAGATCTTCTGGTCCTCAGGCGATTCTATAGTGGAAATCATTGCATGGGCTCCGGAAAACTTCCAAAAACCATTGTCTGTGAACAGTTTTGTTGCTGCATCCACCAGTCAGGATGAAACTCCTCTACCATGCAGAGAAGAAACCAGATCTAAACATGATCCAGAAATGCCGCCGACTTCTCTGGGCCTGAGCTCATTGACGATGGACTGAGGCAAAATGGAAAACTGTCCTTGGTCTGACAAATCAAAATTTCAACATGCATAGAGGCATGTTGAGCACTAACTTTATTAAAGATGAAATTGCATGCCATTCTGTTATGAGTTGCCGTTGCATTAAACAGTAAGAAGGCCTATCTTTCTTGGTGAATTCTCCCAGTAAGTAAGCCTCTTGTGCCTCTTTCCCTGCCAGATGGCTGGGACAACTTCTCTCACCCCTACACCAAGAAGGAGTTTGGCAAATGGGAGTTGTATCTGCCCCCCAAGCAGGACAAGACCCCAGCAGTTCCTCACCTGTCTAAGCTGAAGGTCAGTCATCTTTTTCCCCTTAATTCCTGTGCGTAGAAGTTGGTGTGGCTGTGGACAGTCAGGATACTAGCAGAGTTCTCCTGTTTATGCTGTCCAGCACCCTGTCAGCAGTTCATGGTTTTCCTCCTCAGTCCGCTCTCCATAGGTCCATGCCTTGGCTGACCCTGAGCATCCCACAAGCCTTGCCGTCTCTGAGATCTTCTGACCCAGTCGGCTCACCATAATGATTTGGCCCCTTATGCATTAAACATGTCGACTATGAGTACCGAATGTCAGCTTACCGTTTTAATATATCCCAGGCCTTAACACGCTCCATTTTCACAAGATAGTCAGCATTATTCACGTCACGCGGGGATGGTTATAATGTCTTTTTGCTCGTTGGTGTATACGTAAATGGTTAAATTGATCCAGTTGTTCTTAATTGGCCAGAGGGGACTCTCAACTCGTGGGAAGGCAGTAAGTTCAGCTGGATCAGGCGTCTTTAGCATAAACATGGACGCTCCGTTTACCGAGGACAGCAGTTTAACTGTACTCCCTGTACATCCCCACGGCCCCACTGACAATGGCAAAGAGGCTGCCTGAGCTCCTTTCCAGGGGCATGTTTATCGTTTGATGGGAATTGTGATGTTATATTTTGGGAAGTGCATGAGAAAGCGGCAGTGAGGATTTCACCTCTGTGACCCTCGCGTGCAGGAATCCAGAAATCGTGCAAATCATCCCGAAAATGATCATTAGAGAGCAGCCCTCATACCACTCATCTCTGCGGTCATCCTGACTCACCCCCCCTAGGGGGGCCATCCCTCTTTGCAAAATCCTAAATTAGAAGATAAAAGATTTAAAAGACACAGACTAACTTGGAAACGTATTGGCGAGCAAGACCTGCTCTATACATTTCTGTCATTAATTAATCCTCTTATCGTTTCATTAGCTGTTCTTGATCTTTGGGAAGCCTCCATCCCCATGTTGGATCTATCGTTCATATATTGGCCCCGCCTCTTTAAAAAAAAAAAACTGTTTTCTGTGCTTTCTCTGGGCGCCCTGCCTGCCTTTGCCCTTCCATTGTCCTGTCCCACTCTGTAGACCGATAAAAGCATGTGATGGTTCCTGCCGCATTTTGCCAGTAGAGGGAGCCGTCGAGTGAAGGCTGAGGCAGGCGGAGGATGGCGTATTGTGGGCAGGTGCTGGCAGGCAGCCAACACCTCCGCTACGGCACAATGTGGCAAGCCATGCCCTGCTGCTCTCCAGCCTGTGGAGTTTCCCAGGCTGCCCTGACTATGTGCTACGTTGGGGAGGGGTGAGTATGGCTGTTAAAAGCCCCCCAAGCCACTCATCTGCCCGGAGGGTGTGACCCAGCTGGCCTGTTCCTCAGCTACCTGGCAGTATCTGCTGGTCTGTGAGCACAGGTGCCACTTTTTCTCCCATTAGGGCACCAGCCTAAGACATATAACAGAAAACCTTTTAAACGTATTTGATGATAATTATCTTTCCACAGGCACTATGGACTTCCTTTGAGTTGGGTGCCGCACTCCGTTAACAGAGTGGCTGTCTGACAGTGGATATTGTCAGCATCCATCATCTAACTTTTATAGCCTCAAATAGCTTAAATAGCTCAAATGCCCCCCCCCAAAAAAAAATATCACAGGTCTAGGTCTTTTAAAATAATTTTTATTACTTGATAAACTTGAGTTTTTTTCTTTTTCTTTTTTTTTAGGGGGGGAGGGGGGGGTCTTAATAGGCAGCATCTGAGGGAGTGAAGTAGTGGTTAAAATAAGATGGAATGAAGACTGCATTTCAGAACCAGTTGGGACTCAATTAACAATCAGCATAATCAGCATGACCTGTCATAGTACCATGCAGAACATCTAGGTACGCGGGCCGAGATTCGGACCAGCTGGACCGTCATTAGGCCTGAAATGACCTTTCCCATCTCTGAAAAACGCTCTCTGGGAGAGCAGAAGAACGAGCCGTGATGGAAGTAAAATCCAATTACGCTTTTGACGGCGAGCTGACATTGAAAAAGTCCCGCCTGAGCGCGGGCCGCGTGTTAAAAGCCCGCAGGTCCACCTCTGCGGCAAATTAGATTTGCAGGGATGTGTACGGCTGCTCCAGGAGCCCTTCAGGGGCACGCTCTGCACTCACCACGTGGGGACGCCTTGCTAGGCTAAAATCTGTTTTTAAGCCAATTGTGTCCCATGAACTCTCCTGGCCCACCCATGTTTAAGATGGATACAAACCAGTTTGTGGGAGGAGACTGACAGATTACTGCATCATCTATAGGAAGGATATATATTGCATCAGATTGAATAATTAAGTTGTCTTTCCCTTTGATTTGTGTATAATTGTTGATCAATGTTGTGATGACCTCACAACTCCAGGGTTGTGACTTAATTCCCACTCCTGGCTCTGAGTGTGTGTGAGGGTTACGTATATGTTTTATTGTGGGGACCAAATCTTCCCCACAATGTAATAAAAACATTTTATTTTGATGATGTGTGGACCATCTTTTCAGTCCCCTCAAGGGGATACTAAATTTTATAAGAATCTGAGACTGGAAACAAAAAATTGATTTGTGTTTTATTTGGTTACTTATAGTTAAGGTTGTCATAGTTAGGATTAGGGTTTTCCCCAAAGAAATGATTGGACGGTCCCCACAAAGTTACAAATACAAAAGTGTGTGTCCCTGTGTGTGAGTGTGTGTCTTGCTTGTTCTTCCCTTGTTGGCACAGGCTTTCTGCTGGCCCCTCCTTCATCCACCCACAGGCCAAAAAGTGATCTGTGTGACAGTGTGTGACAGTGTGCTATGGGATGGACCAGTTTGCCATCCAGAGCGTCCCCTGCCTCATGCCCTGTGCTTCCTGACATAATTTTCAAGTGCTCTGTGGCCCTCTGCTGGGCCACCAGTTATGGGTGATGGATGATAGATGTGTAAAGTGTTAAGTGGTTAATATTAAACCCCCCAGACTTAGTCATTGGGATTCCAAGAGAGGACAGGAAGATGATCGTATTGCAGCTCTGGGTGCTTCCCGTTGCGTGATGGGATTCCTTCGATCTTTGACGGAAGTAGAGTGGTGATAATTAGGGTCTAACTTTGTGTCTAATGCTGCCCATCTGTTACTCGAGCGAGAGCCTCCTTGACAGTCTGGCCCCTTAACACGTCAGTGCCGTTACCACTCGCTGTCTGTATCTTTAATGCAGGGATAGCTGCCTGGGTGCTCCTGGATTTGAGTCCTGTGACTAGAAAGTGAAACGGCAATAATGGGTTCCTTTACATGATCCATCTCCGACCTCTAAACAAACGCGTCCACAAATTGATTTCCGCCACGGAGAGGAGCTGACATTTGTAGGTGCCGAAAGCCACCCGACCCTTTTGATCCCTTTGCAGAGGGGATTAAGCTGGGCTCAGTCCGTAGGTTGGGTAATTCCTGCAGCAGCTTCTTCGTCCGTGCCTTCCGTATCTTCTGGGTGTGCACAGATGGACGCCCTGTCGCTGTAGTGCTTTTCTCAACGATACGGTTGAAAGGCCAGCTGCTTGTTTTGCTCGCCAGGTGGTGGTGCACTCCAAAGACCACCAACGTCTGTATCGCATTTCGCCCTGGGCTAAATATGTGACGAAGATGGACACAGCTGTCATCTATGACTGGGTGCACTGGGACCCCCCACACCCTTATCAGGTGAGTACATGGAGATGTTTTAGGATGCGCTTGAAAAAAGGCCAGAAGGAGCCTGCCGTAATTTCTGAAGACGAGGATTTATTTGCGCGCCCCGTCGGAAGGCCTAAGAATAATTCCGTTGTAAGAATTCGTGTTCCCCTTCCCTCAGGCCACCCACCCTCGCCCCAAGAAGCCAAGGAGCTTGAGGATATACGAGTCCCACGTCGGGATCGCCTCCCCCGAGGGGAAAGTGGCGTCTTACACCAACTTCACAGCCAATGTGCTGCCTCGAATCAAAGATCTCGGTGAGTGATGAAATCAAACGAAACCACCTTTAATCTTGGCGCCATGTGACGTAAAGGGTTATCTCAACTGAATCAAAATCGGGAATCTGAAACTTCTCTATAAATTCAAGCTACAATTAGCTTGCATCGCTGGTCTCTTATTGCCGGATACAGATTCTGGACTCCTTGCATGTTTACTAAACAGTTACTCTAAAAATTCCAGAGTGGCATCCTGTCCTTGGCATCCCCCTACCTTTTGCTTCTTGGTATATTCTTCACTGCAATCTTGTACTCGATAATGGACGGATGATCGCTCCATAACTCCTGACCCAAGATAGGCTGATGGAAGGATGGATGGATGATAGATCCGTATTGTTCATTCCTGTGCTCTGAAAAACATAGTAAACCAATATGCTATCTGGTCACAGGGACAGAGAGCGAGTATCGTGCGATGCTTTATTGCCTGTCAGTTTTTAATCAGCGTTCCAGCTACCCTGGAGTCCTCAGCACCCAGGACTGCGGAGTCGTGTAAATCAAGCAACTCACTTCGTCAGCACTTCCGTGACCCTTCTGGGACTCGTTTCCTAGCGTTGGGACACGCTTTGTTTGTAGAGCGGCGATGAAACCAGGCTAAGGACAAATCTGGGGAAATTGGGAGGGGTGGGGGGGGGGTGACGCTCAGAGAGTGGTGGTATTCATGTCGGTTTTATAACTGGGAGCACACTGTCGCTGTTACTGTGGGACCTCTTTCAGGCCAACGTGGGTATGTGGGGGTGATTGGCAGCTTGGTAGCTTAGCACACAGCCTGAAGAAGTTGCCGGATGATTCTCCCGGTGAATTCCTGCAGAGCAAGATGAGTCATCTGTTCAATAACCGCAGGTCTCAACCTAAAAACCCAGCAATCCCAGCTGGTCCTCATGCTCCCACCACGAATAGTGTTTTGCTGAATTGAGGCCGATTGTAGCCTAGATGTCACCAGCAAAGTCAACATAGCAGACGAAGATCCAACACTCTAAAGATCCACATCTAAGTAATTCCTTTTTGTCACGTGGATCGTTCGGTTTGGTTGCTCGGCCCAGAAAACCTCTCTGGGAATAAACCTTTCCGTGCCGCGGCAGCGGTATTTTGAGATTTGAAACAGATAGATCCTCCAAGGACCTAAACTCTTGCCTTTTGACTGACCGCCTAAAACTCCTGGGAAGTACAGTGCTAAAAAAGTGCAACTTCACTTATTCTTTGGGGCTTCCAGGCTTTCTTTATGCACAGCCATGGACAGTTGTTCATCTCTCCATCCATCTTCTACACAATTATGCAGTACAGAATAACCGGGGGCAGGGGAGTGCCCTGCTCCATACACACTATATGGCCAAAAGTGTGGGCACCCCTATTCCTTGGAGGAATTGCTGACACAGGTGTGTAGTTAAGCACAGGGTGTCACATAATCTCCCGCAGCGATCATTAGCAGCAGAATTAGTGGCCGTACAGTTAGTGACTTTCCACATGGCACCATCATAGGATGATGTCTCTCCGACAGGTCAGCTCTCCACAGCAGCTCTGGTCAACCACAAGTGAGATGACTGTGAAGGTAAAAATGTGACAGAACGGGACCTGATCACCCAACATCCATACCCAACCTGAATGGCAATAAATTCTATTAGAATTATCTAATGGAAACCCTTCCCAGAAGAGTAAAGGATATTACAGCAGCAAAGGGCCGCCCAGCTTCGTATTAATATTACTGGATTTGGAATGAGATGTTGGACAAGCTGGTGTCCACATACTTTTGGCCATATAGTGTACACTCCTACACACAGTCACACACTATGGGCTGTTTAGAGGAATTACAGCAGTTCCCCTGCATGTCTTTGGACCGTGGGAGGAATCCGGAGCCTCTGAAGGATCCCGCATGGAGGAATCGCAGCGCGACACATGCAAACCCTCCAAGCCCTACAGACCCCCCAGCCAGGAGCCGTGAGGTGCCGGCGTTACCCAAACCTCCTAGAGCGGCTGTCAGAAACAATTAATCATCTTTAATTAAGCGAGATTCCTCCCACGCAGATCTGTAAGAACTATGAAGGGGGGGGGGCTTTCCAGGTTAGGCAGGGTTGTTAAGTGCAGGGTGCTGATTCATCTGTGCCCCCTGTTCCTCCCCAGGCTATAACTGCATACAGCTGATGGCCATCATGGAACATGCCTACTATGCCAGCTTCGGTTACCAGGTCACCAGCTTCTTCGCTGCGTCAAGGTAAACCGCTCACTGCTGGCCGGAGGACAAGAACCTTCCAGAAATGCGGCCACCTCTCTTGGGATTTCTGTGACCCAAATAAAATACTTTTTGGGGGGGGGGAGGGGACAGTCACAAAGGGTCGTTTGCTATTCTGTTTGGACCGCTCAGGCGAGAGATGCAAAGGAACTCTGCAAAAAAAAAAAAAGAAAGTCTGAGGATGTTCTGGCACTTTAAGTTTGAGAGGGAAAAAGCTGTCATTTCAATTTACCAGTGAATGGCTGATTTGTTAGGTAGTGAATTATTCTTTTTTTCTGGCTCTCAGTGTATTTTACTTGGAAAGAAGCATTTGCCTAAAATATTTAGTATACAGGCAAATGTAGTAATGTGGAGTCAGTTTTAAATGAATAGATCATAAGATTGTGTGCTTATATCTAAAAAAAGTGTAAAGTACAGCTTGAGTGTAAACTGTAAATTATATTTAATGTGAGCCATATTTCGCACCCTGCGTATGTGATTCTGGCAGTGTATTCTCTGGACAAGGTACATATGAAAATGGATGTGTTGTTTGTAGAAAGGTTTCTCAGGATTATTTTTTCTCGTGGCCTGAATACTGAATTATAAAAACAATATTGAAGGCATTTTTGTAGGCGATCGCTTCTTGCTTTCTTAGAGCCGGGCAGGAAAGTGATGTTTCTTGTGGTCCCGGGGCTGTCGGGGGGTGTATCTGAACAGCCGCTACGGGACCCCGGATGAGTTGAAGGAGCTGATCGACGTGGCGCACTCCCTGGGCATCGTGGTCCTGCTGGACGTGGTCCACAGTCACGCCTCCAAGAACACGGAGGACGGCCTAAACCTGTTCGATGGCACCGACTCCTGCTTCTTCCACTCAGGACCACGTGGGGAGCACAGCCTATGGGGCAGCCGGCTCTTCAACTTCTCCAGGTGAGGCAGTCCGGGCCTGTGTCTGCCTTTGTGTCTGCCTCTGCTCTACATCTGCCTCTACTTTATGTCTGTGTCTCCTTCTCCTCAGTGTCTGACTCTCCTCTTCTTCCCTCTGTACCTGCCTCTGCGTCTACCTCTCCTGTCCTCTGGATCTGCCTCTCCTTTCTACTGTGTCTTACTCTCCCCTACCTCTGTCTGCCTCTTCTCTCCTCTTCATCTGCCTCTCCTCTCCGCTCATCTGCCTCTGCTCTCCTCTGCATCTGCGCCTCTGTTCCCTGCAGAGTTCCCCGCTGTGTCAGAATAGCGTTCCTCTGTCCTCTGATCTCCAGCGCTGTGTTTTTGTGTGTCATCTCCTTATCCACCTCACAGTGTCTCTGAAAGTTTCCAGCTCTGAGTGGGATGCTTTATTTTTTGCCTATATTATGGAGATTCAGAGAAGGGAGAGGAGCTTGGGAGATAAAAGCGCGGGAAGCGCCCGGCCGCCCGGAAGCGATGGGCTGCGAGAGCTCGGCCCTCCCGTATCGGGCTGGACGCGGGCAGGTGCCCACAGGACCATCGCCGTGGTGACCGTGACCTCACATTTCCCAGCAGAGCCGTTTCTATCCTTAATGCCCCCTCATTCTTCTGGCATTTCCGTGACGACTGTTAATGATCAGTCAGACGACGGCACCAAGAAGACCCTCCGTCACCTTGTCATTCCCCTTTGAATCAAATGTTCATTGTACTCAAATACCTAGATTTTTGACCTTTCACTTCTCCACTTTCTTTGCACCAAGGTTCAGCCATTTTTGTGGGTTTTTGATTCGCATCTTTCCAGATTAATTTTAACACTGTGCAAAAAAAAAATACTTGTGAAAAAACTTGGGAGCTGTTCAACAATGAGATGGGGGAAAAAAAAGAATAAAGGGTTTCACACCATCTTTGTTAAAGGTACCTAATGACCATTAGCTCACTGTGGTCTGCACCTTTCATGAAAACAGCTCTGTCTAATATTATCTACGGCAGAAAGTTTGACCATTATGCTGAAATTTGCACTTAATTTTAAACTTTGTATCCATATGAGCCAAACCTCAACAGAGCCAACAGAGGCGTGTTTTGTACAGAACCTCAAAGCCATGAAAGTTCAGATAGCTTCTGGATAAGCATAGCAGGGTCAGTTCCTGGAACTTAATCTGGTGTCTTTAACCATGGCCCCACCTCCTGGCTGATTGGAGTTATGACAATTCTCGCTCTAATCTTTCTCCTCGTGGCGAGTCCAAGCCATAGTCCGTGCTTTCTTCTCATCCAGGGGACTGTGAGACTCTTAAGAACAAGCATTAAATAAACAGCAGCAGCCGGCAGTGTCGTGTTCTGTCATCCAAAGGCAGCCTGATTTGAAAGACGACGGGACCTACCCACTATATGCAGAGTTTGAATTTAATGAGCACCCTGTGTCATTAGATGCAAAACTAGACGGGAACTGTTATTTGTTATTTATTTTATTTGTCTGTTATTTATTTTATTTGTTTGCTTATTTATTTATTTGTTTACTTTGTCACTGCTGCTGTTTTTTCCTTATGTTTGTCAGCAATTATTTCTTGAAGCTCAAAGGCATTAGGTAGGACTCCACAGGGCACAGATTTCTGCTGTGGGGCTTCATCTGGAGTATGTTAAAATGTCTCTGTGTCTCTGCATGTATCTTTGTTGTAAATGAGCGGTGCCACATTTGTTTAGTAGGCGTTATGTGTGCAGAATAACAAGGGCTTCAGCATTGCGGGATGTTTGGGGGGGGTGGCAGGGGGTGGGCGTGTGCAAATCCAGCTCCGCGGTGATGTTCACGGTGGTTTTTGGTTCCGATAGCTGCTTCCTGGTGTCTTGTGTCATGCCTGGTTTAGTATCTGGCCTTTTGGGAAAGTGAGCGTGCTTTTTGTGTGTGTTCCTGCTACTGTTAAAGGTACTGCAGCTTATTTGAATTTAGTGCTAAATCCTGTGAATCCGACTCGCCTGTAAAACCAAGAACCACAAAAGTGTTTGTGCCTTGTGTCGATTTTTAAAATCTTCAGTTCCCCAAGAGCCCACATTGGAGCATTCCTCCATCCATTTATGATAAATGCTTATCCGGGACGTGATCGTGCTGAGCCTGAAGCTTATCCCAGAATGGACAGCGCACAGGGACAGCATGAATGACATGGTGGTCTATCACAGGGCACAGGGACAGAGTGGATGGGATGCCAGTCCATCACAGGGCACAGGGACAGCGTGCATGGGATGCCAGTCCTTCGCTGGGCACAGGGACAGCGTGGATGGGATGCCAGTCCTTCACTGGGCACAGGGACAGCGTGGATGGGATGCCAGTCCTTCACTGGGCACAGGGACAGCCTGGATGGGATGCCAGTCCTTCACTGGGCACAGGGACAGCCTGGATGGGATGACAGTCCTTCACTGGGCACAGGGACAGCCTGGATGGGATGTCAGTCCTTCACAGGGCACAGGGACAGCCTGGATGAGATGCCAGTCCATCACGGCATACGCCCAGTCAGACACTAATGACAGGTTAGAGCCCTGAGTTTGCCTGATGGTGTTTCTGGACTGTGGACTGTACCCACATGGACCTGGAGAGAATCTGCCAGAGCACCATTAGCAACAAATGATTTAAATGGCTGTTCTGTGTTTGGTAACCATACCCAAACCATACTGACCTCATTTAAAACCCAAAACATCCCTGCTAATACTTGTTTTTTAACGATGGTTTTTATTATTCCTTATTTGTTCTTTTTTTAATAATTATTTATATATTTTTCATTTTGTTTCATAATTTGCAAAAGCCATTAAGAAAAAGATGTGGTAAAACTTTCACTGTGTCTTGACAGAAAAATCCCTTCGTCCTTCCGAGTGAAGCAGAAGTTTGTGTAAAATCTGCTGTCGGCTTCCTTTTTTGCTCTTCTGTGGTTTGTTTGCAGACGAAGGCTTTAATGAAGGAGGATCAGGCGATGAGCCACTAACGAGGCGACTGTCAGGGCGCGAGAGGGAAGGCAAGCGTTTTGTTTACGAGCTCTGCTGTAAAACACGATGATAAAGGTTGTAGGAGTGGTGGATGGATGGATGGAATCATTGTTGGGTGAATGTACTTTGATGGGGGTATTATGTACTTTGGTTCCCATGACCACATATCCAGTGCCTATGGAGGGGACCTGGAGCCTATCCCAGGAAGCACAGGGGACGCCCTGATTAGTGTAAACACTGTGGACAATTCGGAGAGTAATCGCATGTAAACCGCATGTCTCAGGGACGTGGGAGGATTTCCGCATAGGCCTTCAAAAAATGTGCACGCTTTCGGCTTGACCCCTGACCCCTGACCCTGACCCCAGAGGTGTGAGGCCGCCTTGCTGCTCGCTGATCTGCGGTGCGCCGCCTCACCCTTAATCACACGGCACGGGTGCATGACCACCTCTTGCTCCACGGGGCACCCATGCGTGTATACAGACATGCCACGGGGCACCCATGCGTGTATACAGACACGCCTCGGCGCCGTAAAGGATGAAATCGGCAGAGTAAAGCGCCGCTGCCACAGTGCTGCAGCGAGACACAGACTCTGAATCCCTCATTAAGCCGCGGAGACGTCCTGCCATCCGCACTGTCCGCTAAATTGGCCGCACGCTGCTGGGGCTGGACGTGGTGTCGCCACGACGCCAGCGTGATGTGCATTAATTGCAGCATCTTTAATGAGCTTCTGTAGGATTCTGTGGCGTATAGCTTGACGTTTCTCCTGCCACTTGTTTATCTATGTTGGTTTCCTCCCTTTCAAATGTATTAATTGAGGTCAAACGCCTCTTGTGGACCTGCAGTGTCTCCCTCCTCTTCCTCCTGTCGTTCAGGGGTACCAGTCCAGTGCTGTGCTGTTAACAGACTGTTGTGGGTGATTTTTATTATGATTTTATTTTATTATTGTTATTATTATTAGTTTATTTGAGCTAGGCTGACATCTGTTATCAGGTTGCAGTTAATGGAAATTTGCAAGGCTTATTCACAAAACCTAAGTTTTTTTTTTCTGACACACACACTTGTACTTTTTAATACGCTTTTGGGCTGTGGGAGAGCCGTGCCTGCAATGGGTTTCTGCTTTACCCAGAAGGTTCCTGACTCCCCACGACTTGTCTGTTGGTGACCAATAAAGGGCCTCTACCCACAAGACCTTTATAAAACGGGAAAAAATACATTCTTTTCTTACAAAAAGTCTTATGAATAGTTTGCATTAGAGTAAGCTGTTTACTTGTCTTTAGCAGTAAATTATAGGACTATACCCTGGTAATCAGTGGTGCAGAGTCGGGCTAAACAGGAACTCTGAGACCTGAAGCATTGGCCGGGTTGTGGGGAACCGTCTGCTTCCGGAGCAGGTATGATGGATGCCGCGGTACGGTGAAGCGACGGGCCAGTCGCGGTACAGAAAGGCACTTTCCGACGGGTCTGGGCGGGAAGCAAATGGAGGGCTCTACAGCGGAGCCGCACTGAGCGGGTGGATCATGCAGGGCACCCGACTCGTCGTTTGGAATCAAAGGATACGGATCCGCTGAGAGGACAGTTACCTCTCCGCCGTCATTCGCCTGTGGGGACAGGACTTCTGACACCTGTGGCGTGTGGAAGCTCGGGAGAGAAATGGGGAGAGAGAGAGAAGAGAGAGAGAGAGGTACCCTGCTCTGCTGACTGGTGAATAACACAGACAGACGAGTCAGGCCTGGGACTTTTAGAAATAATTGATGTGCAAACAGTAGGTTATTTGCCCTTTTTAACGAAGTCTGGGTTTCCATTGGTCAGACGGGAACAGTTTAATAGAAAAGCCCCCCCCACTTACTGTATTGTTGACATCTCCCTTGGGGTGAGAGCACAGAACAGGCCTCAGATGTCAGAGCAGGATTCGGGAACATGTACGGACCCCCACCCCCCACCCCCGACATGCTTTCCTGCATCGCCCGTCCCCCCACCTGGCCAGAGATGGTGATGGGAGCAGTGAATATCTGTCAGCCGCTTTCATTCCGCTTCATTACGCCTTCATTGTACGCGTTTGTCTTTATTATACTGCCGTAAGGAGGCCAGAGCTTCCTACTGCCTCCTACTCCTCAAATGAGTAAAAGCTGATTGCTTTTCATTATGTGGGGTGGGGGGGGGGAGCTCAGCCTTACACCTTTTGCTGTTTCCTCCTTAGAACAGATCCTGCACATCTGTCAAGCTGAAGTTTCCATGAGACTTTACTTTAGGGGCACAAATAACTGAAGTTCAAATCATGAACATATACTAACTGTATGAAATACATGAACTGTTATGTCTGATTAATAATGAACGAACATGGGAGCAGTACATAACTAACACTTAGTTTCTGGGTAATTAATACATTAAGTAAGACTGTACTACTACATTGTGCCTCCTCAACTTAAGTGTTACTGAACTTTCTAGAACCTTTTGCAAACCAGTATGTCGAGGATGACTGCTGTGCCTGTGTTCGCGGATCTTATTTCTGGTCCTGTTTGTTCAGATCCTTTAAATGCTAGGTAGGGTGACTTATCATCCAATTAATCTTTGCAAAGAGGGAGTGATTCTAAAGGAGGGATCAGGCACTAACGAGCCCCCCCACCTCCACCCCCGGCATGTCGGTCCCTGTTCATGGATGTGAAAGAATTTCCGGGGATGTGTAAATGGGATTTGGGTTTTGTGCTTGAAAATCTGGCAGCTAAGCCGTCACAATCCGGTGCGCCATTGAGGATCCGGGGGGGGGGGGGGGGGGGGGCAGGGTGGGTTT
>JAODJU010000036.1:13948712-13959938 GCA_026776725.1 Gnathonemus echidnorhynchus
TTATAGCTACATCAGGAAACAGTGTGATTTTTATTTTGGTTTTGGGGTCGGCATCATGAATGGGGAAGGGGGGGGGGGGGGGGGGGGCTTCAGAAATCCAATTAAGTGAAGTGATGTGGGAGAGGGGGGTGTGTCCTAATGTCATATTTAATGCTGGCGATTTCTCTTAAGTGTGAACATCAGCCTAATAAATATTAATAATAATGCTTGTATCCCTGTGATAATACTGTAGGTGGCGTGAAATAGGATGTGAATGGACGGTGATTATGGAGCGATCCATCCGTCTTCCGGAGCCTTCCCACTCGCAGCGGGATCACGGCGCTCGTGGAGTTTGATCGTTTGCTCATTTATTTGGGGTGGCAGGCCTTCCTGCGGACCTCCATGAGCGAGTGGAACTTCAGAAACCCGTAGCACAGCGTGGCCTCTAGACGACCAAAGCAGTGAAGCTGTTCTGCTGACATCCTGGCGTGCCTCTGTTCTTCCCCCCCCCAGCTGGGAGGTGCAGCGTTTCCTGCTCTCCAACCTGCGCTGGTGGATGGAGGAGTACCGCTTCGACGGCTTCCGCTTCGACGGAGTGACCTCCATGCTCTACCATCACCACGGCGTCGGTAGGTTGCCCCCCCCCGGTGATCATTCCGTTCCGCAGCCCCGGTAATCCCACCTGTGGCCCGTGTCATCGCGGCTCGTTACTCCGGTAACCTCCTCGGGGAGTGACTTTCAGACTGGTCATCCACAGCTACCTGTGTTTTCAGAGGAGGTCTTAATCAGCTTCTCCTTGAGAAGAATAAATTTGTTCGTCCCCATAGTTGGGTGTCAATCAGGGGTAGTAATTATGTTACAAATCGCCGATGCAGGGAGATAAATTTGCATAAATAACCCAGTAACGATCATTAAAGGCAGGAGACCTTGGTATACTAATTAACTCCTCACGGTTGATTGTTTTGCGTTTCCAACAGGTGAAACAATGGCTGATTTCATAAGCTAAACAACTGCCTTAGTCTCTCTCTCTCTCTCTCTCTCTCTCTCTCTCTCTCTCTCTCTCTCAGGCACAGGCTTCTCTGGTGACTACAGTGAATATTTTGGCCTTCAAGTGGACGAGGACTCACTGGTTTACCTGATGGTGGCCAATCACATCCTACACAGCCTCTACCCAGAATGCATCACCATCGCCGAGGTGAGAGCGGAAGCCTTGGAAACACTCAGCACGACTGATCAGCTAACTGTGAAGTCAAAACTTTGTATCATGATGTCATAGCCCCAAATGTTCCGGTTTTCATTCAGAAAAAGTGCATGATGGGGATTTCATGGATAAACAGGGCTTAGACAAACAAAACGGATTTAATACTCAAAATTAGGAGACAAAGTGGAGGCAACGCTTCCAGTAAGCATGGTATTGAGAGGGTGTGGGAGCTATGAGCAGGGGGCCGCACTGTCCTCCCCAGGGGAAATGGGGCCGTCCTGCTGCATCGTTTCATTTAACGAATCAAAAGGTTTGCTTGTATTTGAATATCTGACACCATTAGATTTTTGTTCATCTTTGCACTCTGAGCTATATTGTCAGTATTTGTGTCTGTGTGAATGTGATAAAATGGCCTGGCCCACTGCAGGAATCTGGCTTTTATGATCCTGTAACTAAAGGGCTTCAGCTTAGTTCAGCTTCCACATGGAGAACAGCAGAGTCCCTCCTGAGGTTCTGACTGTAGGTAGCGGCCAGCAGCATCTCTAAATCGCCATGCCCCCTACAGGATGTGTCTGGAATGCCAGGGGTCTGCCGAGAGGTCCAGGAAGGGGGGTGTGGCTTTGACTACCGCCTCGCCATGGCCGTCCCTGACAAATGGATCCAGGGAAACCCCCCCCCCCCCCGCCCACTAGATAGGAGAGAGGGACAGCTGTGCTTGTCTTGGGGACACGGCTCGACCCCCCTGCCCTCAGAGGATTCTGCCACGCTTGGCGTCACATGGCAGGAAATCGTACCACGCAGTGGCCCGGTTGACGCGTACGTTGGCTCGTAATTTCAGAGAGCATCTCGGGAAGGATCCTCTGCATAACAAAGCGGGGCCTATGACTGCATGGCGATGCTGAGGAAAGCGGCTTTGATCTGAGTCCTCTCTCGCCCACCATTAAAATTAAAGACGGCATGAATTAATGGGTCCCGTCGGCACGTGCTGTGTGCTGAAGTGAGCATCGTTCAGTCAGGCCTCCGTCCTCTGGCCGCGTGCGGGGAAAGCGCTGCTGCAGAGACTCTCCTCCGCAGAGCTCTGAGTCACGCTCACCTCTCCCCGGTGCTCTCTGTCACCCGTCTGGATCTCCCGTGCTGATGGCTGGCATGAGACCAGCTCCGACAAATGCACAGATGAGTCAGTAACACCCTGGCAGATAATGCATCTACTATTAATGGTCTGAAAAATGCTTATAAGATCTTCATTTTGGTACCTGATGGACAGCATTGCCTCCAAGTATCAAACGGCGCAGAAATCATCATAAAGCATGTCACAGTGCTTAATTGGGGAATGGATCTAAACGGCCAATAGGAGTGTTTTATTTCATCACATGATATGTAGGCACTTTGCTTCATTTGGCTTGCTAGTCTATCGCCATTAAATCAGTTTAGTACTTTAGAAATACGTCATTTATTGTTAAGGCGTCATTGTTCCCACTCATTGTCTCTCTATCAATAGAAATTACAAGAAAGTAACTGCTGTAGAGTATATCCGTGTAGTGTTCTTTAGAATAAGAAACATTCTGATAAAGGCTGTGCAGAACTTCACAATATGTCTGGTGGCCAAGTTGTATTGTTATAGTACAAATGAAAAAGCAAACGAATGAGAGGAATGTGCTTAGTGATCAGACGCAGCGAGGTGCCTCTTTGACGATGGGTCTGAATCTGTACGAAGATGCAACCTTCCCTACAAGCCAAAACCACGAGACTCAGACACGGGAGAGAAAATGAAGCTGGAGGATTATAATGGGCAAACTTACTGTAATGTAATACAAGGCTGCGGTGAGCTAATGAGAGGGAGAATATTTTTAATCATTGGCATCTGCGATCGCTTGCATTTTATGGGTTTCCTTAATATTTTTGTAGGAATATAGAAGTATAAAAGGGGAAAAAATTCATCAAAAGTGATTACTTTTCTATCTGTTGCAGCGCTTAAGGATAACCCATTTAAGCCCCCCCCCCCCCCCCCCCAAAAAAAAAAAAAAAAAAAGTCAAATAAAACGGATGAAAAATGTCTGTACCATTTTCATGATGTTTTAAACACCTGGGTTCACACTTATGCCTTAGAAGATCTGGGCATGAAACTTTCAGTTTGCAGATCCATGCCACCCCAGATGCGCTGCTCTGTTTGTCCGTGTAGGTCACTCCCTTCCGGGTGGCTGAGTCGGGCTTCTCCTGAGAGCGTCCTGTGAACACGCTGTAGAGCTCTCTGCTGTGAGGGAGCCCTGGTGCTAAACCGTGCACATAGCGCCAAAGCTAACGGGGGGCCTCCAGTGGATATGCCGCACTGCAGGCCTGCCCTTAGTGGTGTGTGCATGCCTCCGTCTCCAGTGGGCCTCCATCTCCAGCAGGCCTGCGATGCACCTTAAAAGTACACCTTCATAAGCCTGCTCTTTCTCCTCACTTCGCTCTATATGTCATGCCTTTGCGGGAAAATAGAAAACGCCGCTGTCTCAAACACCGTTTTCAGAGATACTTCATGTCGCCGGCCGCATCTCCAGAGAAACAAAGGCACAAATTGAATAAAATTTCCGTAAAAAGTAAGAGGATAATTAGAGAAAGCAGATATGCTTTCAAAGATACATACAGAAAAATGTGGTTTTAAGCCTTGTAAGTTGCTTTGGAAAGATCCTTATGCTAAAATAAATGATAAAACGTCTTCAGTTATTACTTTATTTAAATAAAAAGGTTACTCTTAAGCAAAAATCAGTCCTTGGCCTGTTGTGAAATAACGGCGCAGGATGAATGGAAATATGCAACACAATAATGATAATTGAAGGACCGGGAGTTATTTAATTAATGACTTGAGCACATTTGCCAGTCCTCTTAAGGTAGCTGCTTTTCTCGTTAAATGGGCCATTTTCTTGGGCCGGTAATTATGGCGCTCGTTAAATGATTTCCCTGAAAGGGCTGAGTGATGGCGGGGGGGGGGCGTGGGGGGGGGTTCTTCGGCTGAAGGTCGTCACTGTCTGCCTTTCGCTGTCCCCTCCCCCTCACCACTGTCACTGCTCCCCGCCCCGCTGTTTCTGTCCCTTGTCTGTTTCTGTCTGAGAGGCAGTTTGCTGACTTCTGCCTGCCCTCAGCGAGGCGGAGGGATCCCTTACGGGATGCTCTTTGTGCCCGGAACGGTCCACATCGTCTCAGAGGAGTCCTGGTATTGTGCAGGAATTATTCTGGACGTCATTATTAACCGATCCAGCTTATAAACACATAATCCGTAAAAAAATTGAGTAACGTAGCATCCATCTATCCATCCATGGCCGTGGTGAGCAAGGAGCCCAGAAAGCAAGTGGCACAAGACAGAGTACATCCTGGGCAAGATGCCAGGGTGCCAGGGAATACAGTCGCATGTTAGAGATGGAAGTTCATCTAAGAGCCTGTTCTTGGGCTGCAGGAGAAAACCATAGTGCTGTTATACCAAAGGTGGCCAATCTTATCCAGAAAGGGCTGTTGGATATGTGGGTCTATGTCTCAGCTGCCTAATTAGGTTACTGATTAGAGGACTGATTGGCTGAAGAGTCCTCACACCTGGGTGTGAACCACTGACCTGAAGGTTATCCCAAAATCCTGCATACACACCGGCTGTCCGTCTCCGGCTTATACGGCCTGACCTGCATCAGTCACTGAATGCAGGGTCCTGTGCAAATGCACATCTGCAGCCTCTTAACCTGAACAGGGCCAAGGGGAGCCTGGGGCCCATTACAGGGCAGCACAGGGCACAAAGCTGGGCGACACCCCGAGTACGATGCCCCGATGCCCCGTGGCACATACATACAGAAATGCAGGGCAATTTATGTTGATTCTAATTAGCCTGATTGCAGGACGAAAGAGGGGATCTTGGAGGATGCAAACTCCACACACACAGTGTGCCGGTGGGATTCGAACCCCCAAACCTGAATGAGAGGCAGAAGGTCTGATGTCAGCAGCCAGCCAATGGCGCTTTATCCGAACCCAGTCTTTGCCGCTGCTCTCATTGCCTTCGATCCTCTCTCTCCACAGCCCTTGCTGCTTAACCTCAAACTTCAGTCCTAGAGGGCAACAAGAGAAAAGATTTCACCTCATTTAAGCAATTAGAATTCACTTCTCGTTAATATGAATCAATACGACTCCCCCCGGCTAGCCAGGACTATACTTGAGCTGTATATTTAATTATTTATCAGGCATTTTGAAACGTCCCCACCGCTGTCATTTAGAATGTCAAAACATCGCCGTGGCGATTAGTCTCCTGGAATGTCTGCCTGAGCTTGTGTGCCCTCTACTGGCCAGTGATGGAACTTTAGTTGGGTTTTGTCGAAGGCAGATTGTCGGACTTCCTGCGGGTGGCTTCACAAGTGTCCAGTGGGTCCTTTCACTCTCATAAACCTCATTAATCACTCATGATTGACATCTGCCCCACCATCAAAGCCTCCATCCATTTTGGGAGATTAGCGACTGATAGTGGTGCCACAGTAGTACCCAGGTGGCGGGTAAGGCATCCCCCCCCCCGCCATTGGTTCGTTCCTTTCACCTTGCTGTCATGGCGTTTACTTATTTGAATGCCATTGATTCCCTCCAATATTTTTGTCATTTGGTTGCTGGCATGGAGTTGAATTGCACTGTTTTATTTCAAACTGAGAAGCACCGTAATATGACAAAACCAACAATGTACCTTGAGTTACAAACTGCGTCGCCCCTTATTAAACACTCCCCTACACCGCCTTTGGCCTGGGATGCACTCTGCTGCTGTCGTGACTCTGATTAAATCCGGCCTCCCGGTCAGCTGCCTGCCGAATTTCGGTAGGTAGCAGAGCAAGAACCTCTTGCCCCCCCCCCCCCTTGCTTTTCCCAGCTACATGTGTCGTTCAGAACGGGATTTTTCGCAAATAATTAAAGATGTGTTTGCAAAATGATTTTTGTCCTGAGCAATGCTAGGCTTCAGAAGATGGAGATTGCAAGGTTCAGATCCAAGGTGGGGTGGCGGTGTTGTGCCTTGGGGGGGTACACTTAATCCAAATTGCTTTGGTTAATATCCGGACGTATAAATGACTATTCCTGTAGAATTTTAATGCACACAGGTCTCTTTTGAGAAGAGTGTTTGCTAAGAGAATGAATAATGAGGAGGAAGGACCTGAGGCCAAAGGCAAGGGAGGAGATCTGCAGCCTTTGACAGCGTGTCGGATTAAACCATTATGCCTTGATGCGGGGGGGACCTGGGTTTTTTTGAGGTCAGACGTATTAGTCACTGCCACTGAGACAGTCAAGGCTTGCCCTCTGCCCCATCTTGCCACCCCTCACCTGCCTGCCTAATTAATACATCCCATTTTATAGGATGCAAAGACTTCTTACAGCCCTTAGGAGGAATTAAGAGGCTTCGGTAACGGGACCATAAGTTTGGCCAATTGTGTCTGATTAATGATTTAAAAGCCTGTCAGTTGTAATTGGCAGAGTCAGCGAGGCACCTGTGCTTTGACGCGGGTCCTTGGATCACAGCCGTAGCGGATAGACGCGCCGATGGGGGAGATATGAGATCGAAGGCGTGGAAATGGGCTGAATGAGGTTTTCTCTGTGGCGCTCCTGGCGTAAACGTGCTTTTTGCAGCTCCTGAATCGATCCGGCCTCCCGCTACACTCAAACAGGTATGAATAGAGCAAGACGGACGTATAAATATTTTCTGGCTGCCTGCTGAGCCTCCTGGGCTCTCCGTAACTGGACGGAGCGGACCTGCCAGGGATACGGCCCGCCGCGGAGGAAAGCTGCGGTGGGCCGGGGTGGGGGGGCTCAGTGTGACGTCCTGACAGGTGGCACAGGAGTCGGCGGTGCCATCTGCTTGGTGTCAGCCTCCTGCGCTGCTGCTGGCTGCTGGATACAACAGCTGTTACCTAAGAACCAGCGCCGCCCCGCAGGAGGGCCTCTGTTCACTCACACCCACCCCTATCTGGGCCCGTGCGGTTCCTCCCTCAGACTCGCGGGATTCCAGCAAAACCACTCACTGCCGGGTTTAATGAGGACGAGCGGCTGGCTAGTGGGTGGAGTGTCTTTGGTTTGTCGCTTTGTGAGTTCTCGAATGGTGGCTGGGTGCTTTTAGGCACTTTTTAAGGCAGTGTTTCTGAAACTGGTCTAAGGGGACCCCCAGACAGTCCATGTTTTTGTACCCTTCAGCTCCCGACCAAAAACGGGGTCTGGGAGTCCCCGAGGACTGGGTTGCGAATGTTGTAAAACCCTTCGACGCATGTGTATGCGTGAGAGCAGTGTCTAGCCAGCGACCTCAGGGGGTGACTGCAGCCCAACAGAGCAGGCGGTGCGAAATCGGACAGCATTCATAAAGCAAATCGACCAGCTCCCAATCCATCCGGCCAGGGACCCCCCCCCCTTATTTTTTGGTGTCCAAACAGCTGCCTGTTTCTGGATGGCTGCGGTTTGGATCCACTTTGGGTGCTGGCAGCACTGTCTGTGAATTCGGACCTGTGCCGGCATCATTTGTCATTGAATTTAACGTGCTAGGCATGCATACACACACACACAAACACACACACACAGACGTTTGTATTCATATCTTTGTGTGGACTATCCATTCTTTTCTATGGGAAAAACCCTAATCCCAACTATGGCAACCTTAACCCCTATCCAGCCTTAACCTTAACCATAAATAGCCAAATAAAATACAAGACCTCTGGTATTTTTAGTTTTTTGATTGCAGTCACAGATTTTTATTAAATTGAGTTTCTCCTTGTAGGGACCGAAAAGCTGGTCAGGTTTTTATCACATTGTGGTGACATTTGCTCCCCAGAAGGTAATATATACATAACCCACACATACGAATTGCACACACAGTGTTTCCAGCAGTGAGTTCTTCCATCCTCTCGCTGAATCTGTGCCATCTGAGCACAGTCACATATCCAATGTCCAAAAGCCTACCTATCTCATATTTTTAAGATTTAAAGATCAATTGATGCCTCTTTGTGTTCGGTGACTACATGGTAATGATGTAATGCTGACTAAATTCAATAAAGGCAGTCAACAGATCATCATGGATGAACTCCGCAAGCACCATCCATTTCAAAGCCAAAAGGCTTCACCAGCAACCAACTATGGATGACAGTGTAAAAATGTTTGAGGTGCAGAGTAGGGGACACCATGGATGTGGGATACCAGTGCTATAATTTATATCATGCTACGGGACATGGAAAAAGCAGACGACCAGGTGGTCCGACCCAGCTTTGGACCTGCCAGTTTGACACAGCCACATTGATTGTCACAATTTGATCTTTGCCACTATCGATCGCGCCCCCTTTTAAAGTCGATTGTGTAATGAAAGGATTCCCCTTCCTGTCAGTCACACATCTTCCCTAATCACCCCGAGCAGATTCCACTTGTCAAGGTGATGAAGCCATGGGTTCCACGCCAACTCGTGTGACGGGGATGACGGACGGCCACTAAAGTGCAGGTCCCTTTGGCCGAGGAGCACTTTCAGCGGAAATTACTTATCCATTTGATGGTAGAGGTAGCTGAAGCCCCCCTCCATCTATATGGATGATGTGTCCTACCATCAGCACAGTGGTTTTAGAACTGCTTCTCTAAAACCTAAAGGCTCAATCTTGCAGTGGAAAGCTTGTGCAAATTGGCCTCCCGTTTCACTGATGTTTGTCCTCACCATCGGTGCTGGGTATTAACTACGGGAGGCTTGTGGGTTAATAAATACTGAAGTAAATACATCTGGTGTCATGGGTGAAGGAGAGGTGCAGTCTGGGACAGGTCTATTGTGGTGCCTGCTCACGTCTGGTCTTCTCATTTGGCCTCACCTTCTACTGAAGTTTGAGGTGTTGGGGGGAGTATTGCCTTAGTATTTGTGCTGTATTTTTCAGATTTGTTGTTTACTTTTCCCAAAAAATTTTAACTTCTTCAGCGTTGATGTCATCTTCTGCCTAGTAATAACCCAAGGATCTTGCTGAACTTACCTGCCATCGGAATAGTCCTTTTGTCCGGCTTTCGTCTGCTCACTTGCCCTTCTCCGTGCTGTGATGATGGCAGATTCTGAAGGAGTACAAGGACGAGGACTGGAACATGGGCGACATCGTGTTCACGCTGACCAACCGGCGATACGGTGAGAGCTGCATTGCCTACGCCGAGAGCCACGACCAGGTGAGTCGGCATCAGTCACACGTCATCGGTAGGGTCCTTGGTAGTACCACGTCGGTAGGATCCATTGTGGTACCTTCACCTGCATTGTAAAGCAGTTTTGCCAGGTGTTCTCAAATTTGCTCATACCCAACCTCCGGAGATGTTTTGTTTTCTTTGCAAAGCTGTTGAAATTGATCTGAATGTGTCCAGTTTGTTTATGGTTTTCTGTACTTGGAGACCTTGTACAGCTCTTATCCTGCTTTTATTATTTAGAGGGTCAAAGTGAAATCCCAGGTATAATAGCAGGTTTCAAGTGTTATATATGATGAGAAAAAGAAGGAATATTGTCTATTGTACCAGGAGTGCAAGTCATCTTCATTCATTCTCTTTGTATGGTGTGATGATCACTGTGTGTGTGTGTGTAGCTATTGTTTTGACCTACAATACTTGCTTTGTTTTTTTTTTTTATATATATATATATTTCTGTCCATCCCCTTTAAACTTGATCCTTTCTTCCATCTGTATCCATTCCTCCCCCGTCCCCGTGGGGTCTATTCATGCTTCATCCGTCCCTCTATCCCCTTGCTCTCGTCATCCATGCCCCTCCAGGCTCTCGTCGGAGACAAGACGCTGGCCTTCTGGCTCATGGACAAGGAGATGTACACCAACATGAGCAGCCTGATGCCGATGACGGCTGTCATCGACCGCGGCATCCAGCTGCACAAGATGATCCGGCTGCTCACCCACGGCCTGGGCGGCGAGGGCTACCTCAACTTCATGGGTGAGCGGCTACGTGGGGGGCGAGTCCAGGAGGCGTCCAGGCAGCAGAACAGATGCACAGCAGGCAGAGTGAAAGCATTTCCACCGAGCCATTGTGTCTGCCTGTCGTTTTACGTTCTGCCCAGCAAAGACCGAGCAGACCATCCAAGGTCCAGTCTGAACTGAAGCTGAACTGACCGCTGTTTACATCCTAGGTGTCCACAGCAGGGCAGAGTGCGAACTGCAGAGCAAGCCAGCCGTCTGGCAAAAACGGGGCGCTCCCTAACATGAAATTATTGGTCTCAGGGGATGTTGTCCAGCACAAGATTGCAGTAAATAAATGATTAATTTTACTGTTTTTGTGAAAAACACACATTAGTTTGCTGGGTTAGTTTCTCATTAGCCCCTGGCCACAATGTTTTTTATAATTCACATAATTCTCCATGTGTGTTTTCTATTTATCGATAGCGGCAGGCAGACTTCGCTCTTAACCTCTAAGCACAGACCGTTTATATTAATCTGAAATTCTCTGAAAGCTTTGATTTAAAATATTGGGTGAGCAGTCAAACAGTGATTGCTGAAGCTGTCAATATAGTTCAGCTGGCATCAGGATGGAGCGGAATCTGAGGCGTCAGAACACTGACTAGCAGATTCAGAAACTGCTGCTTCCCCCAAACTGTCTACGCCACGCCACTGCAGGGTTACTGCGCTCTACACCTTATAGAAATAGTGTGCTGTGTTAAAGCTGCTGCTACTGTCACTACTACTACTATTACTACTGCTGCTACTACTACTACTACTACTACCACTACCGCTAATAATAATAATAATTATAGTAATAATAGTAATAATAAATAATAGTAATAATAAATAATAATAATATTAATATTATTATTTATTGACTGTGGTAGGCGGCACTGGGGCATGTTCTCCCTGTGGTTTTTGGGTTTCCTCCAGGTACTCCAGTTTGATGCAGTTCTGAGAATTGGTGGCTCTAAATTTTATACAGTGCTTGGTTCTTGGTGTGAATGTGTGCCCTGTGATAGACTGGCATCCCATCCAGCGTGCCCCCTGCCTCGTGCCCTGTGATGGACTGGCATCCCATTCAGCGCGTCCCCTGCCTCGTGCCCTGTGATAGACTGGCATCCCAT
>JAODJU010000036.1:13960038-13976330 GCA_026776725.1 Gnathonemus echidnorhynchus
GTGCCCTGTGATAGACTGGCATCCCATCCAGCGTGCCCCCTGCCTCGTGCCCTGTGATAGACTGGCAACCCATTCAGGGCGTCCCCTGCCTCGTGCCCTGTGATAGACTGGCATCCCATTCAGGGCGTCCCCTGCCTCGTGCCCTGTGATAGACTGGCATCCCATCCTGGGTGTCCCCTGCCTCATGCCCTGTGATAGGTTGGCATCCCATCCTGGGTGTCCCCTGCCTTGTGCCCTGTGATGGACTGGCAACCCATCCGGGGTGCCCCCTGCCTTGTGCCCTGTGATGGACTGGCATCCCATCCAGCGTGCCCCCTGCCTCGTGCCCTGTGATGGACTGGCATCCCATCCAGGGTTGCACCCCTGCCTTGTGCCCTGTGATGGACTGGCAACCCATCCGGGGTGCCCTCTGTCTTGTGTCATGTGATGGACTGGCATCCCATCCAGGGTGTCCCCTGCCTTGTACCCTGTGCCACATAGAATAGGAGTAGGTTTTCATTGGATTTACCGAATGTGTGGAACGTCTTTGTAAGAATGTAATTCAGTAAGGATGCATTTCAGGACCCACCCAGTGGCGTCGGAAGCAGTTTGACATTGGGAGGGACAGAATTTGCCCTGGCGGGGAGTGTAATATATATCACCCCATCGCAGTGGGCACACATGCAATAATCACATCATGAAAGGTTGTGATAGAAGAAATTTTTAAAAAATATTTCTACAATAATAAAGATTTCATCATTTTAAATAAGACTAACACTGTTTAGGATACGCGGGGGGGCACAGTGGTTTGTGCTGTTGCTTCATACCTCTGGGAACAGGTTTGAGTCTCTACCATGGTTCCCTGTGTGTGGAGTTTGCATGTTCTCCCCGTGTCATTGTCGGGTTTCCTCTGGGTGCTCAGGATTTCTCTCCCACAGTCCAGAAACATGCTGAGGCTGATTGGAGTTACCAAATTGCCCGTACGTGTGCCTGTGTGAGTGAATTGTGTGTGAGTGTGCCCAGCGATGGGTTGGCACCCCATCCAGGGTAATCCCCTGTTTTGTGCCCATAGGCTCCCGACCCCCCCTGCAATTTCACTGTAATCTAAACATAGCTAAAACAAAAATCTTGTTCATATGATAAAATGATTTTGCCTAATACAGGACTACAATCTTCGTTAGGGTTATGTTTCATCCAAGCACTCTGCATGTCTTCAGTAACATCCAGATTCATAATAAAAGATGACGATTATTTATTGGGAGCTGTGGGTGACGGAAGCTGCAGTAGCCAGGGAATCGGTTACGAGCTACAAGGAGAAATAAAAAGTGTGATTATTCCAGAGCGACTCTTCTTCAGTCTAATGAGCAGAAGTTATGACGGTTTTGCTCCTATGGTCTGTCGCTTGTTTCATGTTGCATGCCTGAGTTGTTTTCTCTTTTGTTTGTGCTGTTTTTAAACCTCAAACATCGTCGTTGTATCAGTGGGTGTGGCTAACTTTGCTAGTAGCAAGATAACATTTGTAAGCCTGGAAATGCAGCAGTATTGAGTAGTGGAAGTAATGCAGTGGTAATTTCAACTAAATAAAAGTGTCATATGGATGTATTCTGGTATTTTTGCCCTGAACCATTAATATTTTAGGCAAAAGCATTGCAAGATTTTTTTTTTCTTTGCTCTAGCACTAATATCTTGTCTGCTTTGGACTTTTGGGGCTGGACTGTCCCTAATCCAGCCACACAGTAATGGAAAGCACATAAAAGCTAATTATTGCAGCAGCTTTAAGATGATGATAAAGTTTTACTCACTAGTTTCGAAGGCTTAAGGGAACATTAGATCACGCTGGCACTGCCAGCATCTGGAGGTGAAATCGCAAAGCCCCCTTTATCAAGTTAATTGGATCGGCCGTGACCTTGTGGGGGGGGTTAGGGGGGCTTGCTTCGGCATGAGAAGTGTAGCCTTGCACTGGTAAATTAAAGACAAACATCTTCATTCATTCTCCTGAGTGTACATCGGTGTGACGGATCCCCTCTCAAACCCAAGCTGTCCTAACCTGGAATGGGTCAGGGGTGCTTTTTATGAATAAGGCCAATGTGCTATTTAATCCTTGGTTATTAAGAATGAATCTGGGCACCTGCAAGCCACATATACAAGCTTTCCTGGGAATTTATTACAGTTGACCTACAATAAGTGTGTCCTGTAATGCACTGGTGTTACGTCCTGGGTGTCCCCAGCCTTGTGCCCTGGGCCTGCAATAGACTCTGGGCTCACAAAGTCTGAACTGAATAAGCAGTTATGGAAGATGGATGTATGAACTAAAATAAGCTGTTTCAATACTGCATAATTTTGCATACAATAAAGTTTCCCTTGACAAATGACAGCACTTTCACTCCTGGGACTGAAGCAGGAAACATTTTTGTCACCAAGTCTTGCAATGCTGCCAACTTGGAAATATCAGCTGTGTTGTAGTAATTTCAGTTTTTACTATCATGGCCAGTCAGAGAGCCAATAGAAGGAGCGACACATAGCCATGACCTCACAGGATATTTTATTAGATTCATTTACATTTATTAATTCAGGCTTTTTTGTCCAAAGTGATGTATAAGTGAGGTAAATAGTGCAAGTGATTTTCATGTAATTTTGCAGAGAGAACATTCCTTTGCCTGTCCTCAGAGTCATAAACTTTGCTTTTTCATACTTTCCAAAGAGAAGAAAATGCTCAAATGATCGATACTGTTTGCTGAGAACATCTGCGTGCCTTTATAGTCAAGTCAGGTCAGGTCAGGTTGGGATGCATGCACTGATGTAGCACGTTGCCACACCCACCGCACAGAGAAACTCCTCGGGATCCTGGCCGGCGATCCCCCAGGCAGATACACAGTCCAGTCCCACCCTCCGGAAATGCCAATCCATCTGCTGCAGCCAGGTGTTACGTGGGCGTCCCCTTGGCCTGGTCCAGCTGCTTGGGTCCTCAGCAATGAGGATCTTGCGAGCCAGATCACCCTCAGGGAAATGCGCCACATGGCTGTAGTGCCGTAACTGACACTCCCTCACAATGTGCCTCATTTGGGACTCCTCTAGCAACCGCTCATTTGACACAAAGTCAAACCAGCGGTACCCAAGGATTCTCTGAAGAGACACAGTACCAAAGGAGTCCAGTCTTCATCTCAGCTCACTGGATAGTATTCATGTCTCACAGCCATACAGCAAGACAGGGAGCACCAGGACTCAAAAGACTTGGACTATCGTCCTCTTGCAAAGATATCAGGAGCGCTACACACCCCTTTCCAGCGACTTCATGACCCCCCATGCTCTTCCAATCCGTCTGCTGACTTCATAGGAAGAGTCACCAGAGACATGAATGTTGCTGCCGAGGTAGATACATTAGGTCTGATGGCTGATTACTGATGGCTTTGCCTAAGAAGTCATTAAATGCTTGGGCCCCACGACCCTGCCCAACACTCAGTCCTTACAAGCATTGAACAGAGTAGGAGCAAGAACACACCCCTGCCAAACCCCAGAATCAACTGGGAGAAATACAGAGGTTCTCCCTCTACTCTGAACAACACTCACAGTACCAGTGTATGGGGCGGCCATGATGTCCAGTAACTTCAGAGGGGATCCCGCAAAGTCTCAGAATGTCCCACAGGGCAACTCGATCGACTGAGTCGAACACTTGACGGAAATCGCCAAAGGCTGCAAAGAACCTCTGCCAATATTCGCGCTTGGACTCTATGAGAACCCTTAGTTCAAGGATACAGTCAATGGTAGACTTCTTGGGCATAAACCCAGACTGCTCTGGTCGCTGACAGGCAAGCAAGTGATTATGGATCCTGTTAATCAAGGACCTTACCCAGCATTGAGAGCAGTGTTATCCCCCAGTAGTTGCCGCAATCCAGGCGATCACCCTTCCCTTTCCAGATAGGGACTACAAATCCCACCCACGTCTGTAAGTTCCTCTCACAACCTGCATGCAAATTCACCAGAAACAACTTGATCTTTGAGTCTGGCTAAGTCCAACCTCATTCTCCTAGTTAGTGGTAGCCTACTGGATCTAAGTTGAATCTTCAGAGTAGCAACAACAAGTCTGTGATCAGAATTCACAAACTGGACACTTCTGTAGACCATGCAGTTCTGCAGGAGCCTCCAGCGTCTGCCCAAAAGGATGTGATTGATCTCCTTCACCGCACCACCAGTATTGGATTACCAAGTCCAACGATACGGCTCAGGGTATTGGAACCAGGATCCCGCAGCCCATGACCTTTCGCAAAGTCAAGGAACATGAAGCCACTTTCACCCCGGTCTCCAGACCCATAGACAGCACTGTTAGTGCCAGTGGTCACATTGAAGTCACCCATGACCAGAGGAGTGTCACCTCGTGGGCACCCTTCAAGCACACAGTAAAATGTCTCCCTCAATGAGATCACTCACCACGGTCGGAACATGCACTGCGACAACATACAAGAAAGCCAAGGAGTGCCTTAGCCTGAGTCTCATGATACGCTCGTTGAAAGGAGTGACATCAGACACCTTCGGAAGGAGCTGGTCCGCTACAGCAACAGCTACTCCCTGAGTATGGCAGCCGTCAGACTGACCAGACCAATAGTAGGTATACCCACCTACAGAGATCTGACCACTCCCCGGTCTATGTACGTCAGACAGTGCTGCCACTGAAACGCAGAGTTTACAAGCTCCCCCGACAGGCTAGGAAGATGTTGCTGGAGAGACAAGATGTTTCACGTGCCTACCCAGATCGCTCGCCCCAAACTGGGACCTGAATGCCGCCAAGCAGCAGGCGACGCCTCAGCACCACACCAGCCCCGATCCCCAACAGGCCTGACCCTATTAGCTTTCCGACGGTTTCGACTTGTCCAGGGATGGGGCTCCCGAAGGCTTTCCCCCATCCCCTTCATGGTGCATGCAGTCTTCCTGTGGGCGACTGCAGCAGAGCTATTCCCGCGGAGAGCAGAAGAGTATCTGACTTGTTTTAATCGAACAGTTGTGAGTTTTTTTTTTACAGTGGCTGGAGTGCCAATACTGCCACCAACCCCCAAAAATTTCCAAAAAATTTACAGTTTCCTTGCAAGTTGGAGGACCTATTGCAGGGCCGGATGCAGTTTAACGTCATACCCAGGATAGTACAGATTGGATTTTTTTTGTCAGATCAGTGGCCTCTGAGTGGACAGGAGGTCAGTAGATCGTCAGCCTGCAGGTTGCTTTCATAATGCCACTCATTCTTTTATGCCTTTTGTAATAGCCTCAGTTAACATTTTTGTTTCTGTGTCATTGCTTACAAACTTGCAAACTCTTCCCACTAGCAAAAAATCTCGCATTAAGTATTTTAATTATTTCTGATAATGGTACATTTGGCATGTTCTTTAGTGTCCATGTCAATATGCCCCCATGATTCCCTATAATATGCAGGCCCAGCATGTGACCTTCATCTACCCGATGGCGTTGCTGATTCTTATTTGTGAAGGTCGCGCTCACGTTTTTAATAGCTGTCTAATGTGTTTTATTACCGTCCACCACACCTCCTCAGCCGGTCACCCCCTTTTCCCTCTGCTGCTGAATAAATAGCCCATGCTATTATGTAGCCTCCCCCCCCCCCAAAAAAAAATTCTCCAACTCCATCTCCCAACCCTTTGTTGTCACTCCGTGTGTCTCCCCCATAGAATTCAATCTTCTCGACTGTTATTTTATGATGTTGTCTCATCAGTCGACGACGGATTCATTATCTCATCACTCCACCCGACGGCAGCGGCAGGCCAGCCTGTCATCGGCTTAGGCGCCGACATCCGGCTCGCAAATGTATTCCTGTATCTCCCATCCCGGCGTCCACGTCCGTCGCCTCTTTTACGTGGCCGTCCCTGAGCTTATGAATGTCATTACCCTGCCACGTTCGTGGACCAGGCGATTTGAGAGGAAATCATCAAACTTCCTCTTGTGTTTTTCTTTTTTTTTTGTCATTTTTTTCCCCCTCAGGCCAGAGATTTCGATGATGGATCTACTGCAGGGGATTGAGACAATGGCTGACATTCTGAAGCCGCAGCGCAATTAAGCTCCACAAAAAAAGAGCGACTGATTTGGCGCCTCTGTCGTCGGCCGTCCCTCTTCTTAGCAGCGACAGTTGAAAGTGGTGTCTTTGAAAAGCAGCTAAAGGGCTATGGGTAGTGTAGCACTTACTGTTGTGGTAATTCACAAGTCTTGTCATGAGCATTATGGGCCGGCACAGTAAAATTGCTCAACTTGAGCCTCTTTTATCATGACAAAGTGTTTGGTGTTTGTTGACTCGTAATGGTCGCCTACGCGGCTCTTTTCTTTGCCTTGATTATGATTATTGCCGTGTTATCCACGGCATTTTCGTGTCCGCGGGCGCTCGCTCTCCGTCTTGTCGTTAAAGCTCGAATGCAGAACGGCCTGCCGAGACTTCTTAAATATTTAAAGCGGGAAAAGTCGAGTCCAGACGACGGCTGTGTGATAAACGGGCCTGTCAGTGTTTTCTAGAAAACGTCACGGAGAAAAGTGCGGCTGAGTTTTGTTTGGCGTCTCTGAAGTCTGCCTGAGCCCCCTTGTGGCACAAACGTTTATGAAGAGATATGGTGCCTTTCGGCTCGGAATGCACACGGTGCTACTGCAGGGGACGGCTGTGGAATATATACTATACAACTAAGGTCCTCTTAATCTCTGCCTGAGCTTGTTCCATTTCATAGGTTTGCCATCCAATTGAAAGCCACTGGAAAGAGTGAAGAAAATATTTCTATAGTATTTTTTTCAGTTTAACGCTGTTTGGAGTTTTGGGCAGTTGAGTGGGATTTGGGGCATACTGAATCTAAGATCAGTTAAACCTTGAACTATTGATATTTGATAATATTAAAGTTGAGTCCAAAGAGGAGTTCTCTTTCTCTCACTCTCGCGTCTGACAAGTCTCGCATTCCTCCAGTAAGCAAACTGAACTTAAAGTTTAACCCAGAAATGAAAAATCCAAATGGCACGACACCCAGCTTTATTGCAGGGACATTTCTCATTTTTTATTTACAGTCATTAAAGGCTCATTCATTTGTCGAAGCCGGCTTATATCTCGACCCCCGAATGGACTAGTTGAAAAACAGTCTCCTGAGTGTCCATGTCCCTCTGCCCCCTCCCCCCTCCAAAAATGAAGCAGGTCTGATGAGCCGCCATGACGTTTCTGTGCTTCTGATCTCAGGGCTGTCGTACCTACATCTTACTTCTAACCAGCACCATCTCCGGTTGGTCCATAACCTGAGTAGTCCAGATCGGCGCCTGCCGGTCTCAGATTGTTCTTTTTTTTTTTTGGGCTTCCTGATAACTGGTCAAGCGTGTGGGCTGGAGGCCTTTATGTCTCATGTGCTAGAGGGCTTACTTTGATATGGTCCCAGTGACCAGCCATCTCCATCTCAAAGATATATACTTCAAGAGAATGTCCAGAAGAAGCCCAATTGCTGCTCTCATGCCCAGGTGTTGGCGAGTGAAAAATGATGTCCCAGCTTTGTAGATCAAAGGTACCTCACTAGCTGTTTATAGACTGTACGAGCGCGGCCTGTACCTCCATCGCAGGGAGGCCATGTTTGGGTTTGTGAGTCCCCGCTGAAAGACAAATAGAAGCCAGTTCCTTTCTCCTTAATAAGGATGAGGAGGTTGTGGTGTCACAGGGAGAGCCTTTAATGATAATGGCTAGAGGGAGGCGGGGCCATGGCCAGAGGGAGGCGGGGCTATGGCCAGAGGGAGGCGGGGCCATGGCCAGAGGGAGGCGGGGTCATTGCCAGAGGGGTCGGGGCCACAGTCAGCAAACGCTTTGCCAAGTCACTCAGTTTACAGGGCCTCTCCTGTCAGTACTTTAAGTGACGTCTTTTACTGATGCCAGAAGTGTACTTGCTGCATTCTTACTGATGATGGGTCCTTTTTGTATATTTTTGACAAATATTCTTTACCTAAATTAGCCACCATTTTTTATCATATGCCCTCAATAAACAGTGTAGTATAGCATGCTACAGTGAAACACTGTGCCACTAAGTGTGAAAGACCAGTCAAAAGCACCTAATACTGTTTTATTCATTTGACTCTATATTTTTGAGTTTTAACTGTTTGTCCATGTTTCTGGAATAAAAGTCCTGCTTCCTGGTCGATTTCAGGTAATGAGTTTGGCCATCCCGAGTGGCTGGATTTCCCCAGGATAGGGAATAACGAGAGCTACCATTACGCCCGGCGCCAATACAACCTGGTTGACATGGACCACCTCCGCTACTGCCAGCTGTACGCCTTCGACCGCGAAATGAACCACACCGAGGCCAAGTACGGCTGGCTGCCATCCGAACCGGTGAGGGCACACAAAGACACACACATCCAGTCACTTATTATGAGAGATTTAGTGTAATCAAGTACCACATCTCAGGAATGTGGGAGGAAGCCAACACGCCAGACGCAAGGAACACGCCAACCTCCAGGCGCACGGCCTGGTGCAGCTATCAAATGCATCTGTGTATTCTTGTGTGCTGTATATGCTTAGGAATAATATAACAAATTCATAATATTTCGGATTCCAGTGTAAAAGTACTGGTGCAAGTACTTGGTCCATACATCTCCTAGTTTGATTTTTTTTTCTTTATTTTTTTTTTTTTAAACACGTGTTGGATTCAATATTAATTGACTGTCGAGTATCTTGATCCTGTTTTCTGTGGAGCAATTTGCCCCCCCCCCCCCCCACCACGTAGAAGAATTAATCAGATGTTAAACGGTGCCCTCTTGGGGGGAGGGCCTGTCTATGCTGGAGGAGTGTGGTGCCTTCACCGCCGGGCCCTGTTCCTCATTAATATACACGATGGAAGGCTTTCCATATCACCTGGCTTCACTAATTGGGACCTTCTTGTCTGTGAAATCGGACTTGACTTTGACCTGTTTTGAAGGTGACAGACTAAAGCGGAAATTAACCTCTCACAGTCTGCTGTTCGCGTCTTAAGGTGCTAGAGTTCACGTCGCTTTTATGGCTGTGTTTTTTTGCATAACTCATCCATCTGTTCGTCTTCGTAAGTGCTTGTCCTGTACAGGGGCGTGCTGAGCCTGGAGCCTATGCCGGGGGAATGCGCATACAGGACACCCTGGATGGGTCGCACTGGACGTGAACGAAACACAGTTTCGAGAAGGTCATTTACATAGCTGCGTGATTTTACCTTGTGGGTGGGAACCAGCATACGCACAGTGAGAACCTGCAGACTTCACACATACAGAGCCAGGTGTGGGATTTGAACCCAAAATTCTGTAAGTGTGAAGCCACATAGCTATCTGCTGATTTCAGACACACATGATGGTCTGGCATCAGGAAACTTGTATTATAAATGAAGTTTACAGAGGAATTGAAGAAGCTCATTGGTCAGGTAATGAAAGCGTGAGCTCAGCACCGCCATCTTGGGACCCAGTATCGGGGGAGGGGGGTGGGCTGGGATGTGGTGGGCTGGGAGCCTCTTATCTTTCTCCCAAGAGCAAATATGGTGGCACTGACAGGAGGAAGCAGACGGTAAATGCTGCTGACTGGGTGACAGCGATAATCTCTGCTAATGACACCTTATTAGCTGCTTCCTGGGGACTCCGCGGCCACAGACGCAGCTATGGGCCACCATCCTCTGACAGGCCTTATGATCCCTGTTAGCCCCCCCACCCAAAAAAAGGTTCCCATTTGTTGGACAAGGCTATAGTGCATAATTTACAGAAATTAAGTTTTCTACAGTCTGCTGGTGATGGATGGACGGATGGATGGATGGATGGATGGATAGGTGGGCGGGTGGATGGAAGGAAGGAAAACGATTGCACCAGACATTATTTTACCTTTCACAATTGCGTATTTCTTTCCCTTCATTCATGTCTGAAATCATTATGATTGCTAAAGCCGACACTATATGTGATTCTGTGTCTGCTTCCGATTTTCCTGCAGGCTTTCGTCACCGCGAAGCACGAGGGAGACAAGGTCATCGTCTTCGAGAGGGCCAACTTGGTTTTCGTCTTTAACTTCCACCCTTCCCAAAGTTACAGCAACTACAGGGTAGCAACAGAAACACCAGGGAAGTATCCTTTACGGCAGGGGTATTCAACTAAAATTTAAAGAGGTCCAGTTAGAGAAAAATTCTTGAAGCAAAGGTCCGGAAGATAATAATGTCTAACTATTTAGTCGTGATATATATTTAAGTAGCCTATTAGTTGCATCAACATTGTATGTAATCAGTACCTGATTGTCAAATCAAATTAATTCAGTAATTCAAATACGTTTTGACAATATTTATTGTCACGTGACAGAACTTCGGCCAGCTGGCTGGAGTGAGATTTTCAATTCAAGATGTTCTTACCTTGTAAATATAGTCTGCTTTTGTATTTAACCGTGTAAATACACTTTTGACGTAGCTAATTTTAGGTTTTATAATGGAATAATATACTGTAGAAAGCGTGAGTGTCATGCCAAATGCTTGAGATTTGGCAACCCTGAAAACGTACATTTTTTGTTTCACCTGAGTTTATTTATATAACGGATAACATTACTTTATACATATGTTAAAAAGCAGAAACTTCAACGAACATGAAATCAACAATAAACTGTTTATTTATCCAATGTGTTATATAATACATATTGTATTTGAAAACTTTTCAGCTTTACGATTTCAGGAGAGCGCAGCCACTCTGTTAGGAACATTACGCTTTTTGGTTACAAGTGTTAGCTTCGCTGCTGTTATTAACACGAAAGGCACATTAGCGCAGACAAAGGATTGCATACACCGAACTATACGTCTTGCTTGGCGGTCAAAGGCATTTGACGTTCATTGGCGTGGGAAACGGCGGTTCTGCTGCTAAACCACTACCGAAAAGACTACAATTAAACACAGCACCGGTTAAAATAAAAGCGTTCCGTCAGGTTTTAAATAATAATAATGTTTTGGCTGTCGGTCCAGGTCCGTATGGGACAGCTTCTGGGTCCGGACCCGGACCGCGGTCCGCCTGTTAGTGACCGCTGCTTTACGGTGTTATCGCTGCATGCTTGTTCGTTCAGCGGGTTTCAGGACACGTGGTTCTGCAGGGGTTAAACAATCATTTGACTGGACAAAACCTTGCGTGCCTGGAGATTCAAATTGCAGTTTCACCCTTGATGCTACCTACATACTACATGTATATTGCGATACATTTAAACGATCATAATTCAGTTCAGGTATGTGTTTGGTGACATATCCCAGCATGCCTTTCTCCATGGTATGTCAGACTTTTAGCCGATGGAGGCTAAGGTCATTAGTGTAGAATGGCAGAGAGTTTGTTCAGACTTCTCGGCCGCTCTTCAGAGACGCGCTGTGTTCTCCAGTGCTTCGGTGATTAGCCCTGTGTCTGGAGGCCCTCTTTTCGATGTTTTCTCTCATGTTTCTTTTGTCCAAGCTTATGAAGTTATATCTTCAGTTTCATAGTTCCTGTGAAGAATCTGAGGGCCATGACCGCTGAGGGTTTGAACTGGTCAGAAGCCCACGCCTCTAGTACCTGCCGTCGGCGGTTTCCATGGCAACGTCAGTGCATCTCTACTGAGGGAGAACCGCCGTGTCGGCTGTTTAAGACCTCAATAAATCCAGTTCTTGTGAAGTTTCTCATGTCTGGGTTTGACCTGAGGGTTTGGTTTCTCGAAACGCTGCCAGTCTGCAGCCTGCGTGCGCTCAAGCTTGCCTCTAACCCTGAGACCCTTCTCCATAATCTGGCCGGGGCCCAGAGCTCCTCGCAGCCTGTGTTACAATGTTCGCATGAGCGGAGTAAGAAGCAGGAGGCCATGAATGATTAACGGACAGCCGTGGATTAGCATTCCCAGGGACTTTCGATTCCAAGGGTTGATGGGTGGCAAATGTTTCTCCCTTTTCAACTCTACAGCTATGTATCCAACACAGTGAGGCTGTCTTTAACAGGCACTTGGATTAAATGCATGTTCTCTGAGTTTTTCTCATACTATTCAGGAGGGGGGTGTTCTTTGTTAGGAGATTTTTGACAAGTATGAAAGCTGGGAAGTTTCACAAGCGTCCAGCAGCGCTTAAGGGTGCTGGCCACCGTGTAGCTGTCGTTGCCGCAGGCGTCCATTCCCTTACTGGTATTCCCAGTATTCCAAGGACTAATTCGGCACGTCCGTCTCCTGGCTCTGACTCGGCCGCTTTTAGACGCCCGGGGTGACGCGGACATCATGAAACGGGTAGAGCGGAAACACAAACAAACGAAAAAGACGGGACACGTCGTGGGTGGCTGTGCATTTGGGGATGGGGGGGTGGAGCACTGCAGAAGCACTGCCATTTGGGGGTGGGGGGGACTTCTCTGTCTGCATGCATCGTCAGGCCCCCAGCAGGGTGGAAGCTGTGGAGCACTGCTGAGCTGCCCTCATCTGCCACCCCAAGCGTCGCCCACCGCCGCGAACTCGCTGTGACCCGTCATCGTCACATACCCTCACACTTCCCACTGGTAGCTTCCCCAACTGCAACCAAAAATCAGTACTGTGCTCATTATAGATCTGTTTTGAAACAGCCCCCAAATACCGCTATTTTTGGTATCCTCATTAAAACAGGCTGCTAGCTTGATTATGATTCACTGATTGTGTTAAAAATAAAAGTGGAGTTAGGGGGGGCTCATCTTATTTTCTTATTTTTGTATTTTATTTTCCTGTTCTGGGAACTCCATGCACATTTATGCTCTGTGGAGCTTATTCTTTATGAGCAGCTACTCAAAGGAAAGGAAGAAGACAATGGAAATGAAAGATCAGCTAATGAACTGGTAATAAGTATTCCTTTGGCGTTAGTCAGACTGAACGGATTTCGACCAGATTCCCCTGGTGCTTTGGACAAATTTGACAGCTTCTGTTCTAGACGGCTTCAAAGCCGTATCAGGAAAGGTGGCTGTTTTAAATGCTTTTTGATGGTTCTGTCCAGCAGTACTGTGAAACCAGATCGGGGCGGGGGGGGGGGGGGGGGGGGGGGGGGGGGTGAACCTCAATGAACAGATTTCTCATACTTCCCAGGGTGCAGTGAGGTCTCCTGGTTTAGTGACTGGGAAGCACGGAGGTGAGGGTTTGATTCCACGTTCCGGTGTTGGCACAGGAGCATTGGGAGATGTGAGGGAAGCGTGGTGAGGGATTCGCTAAAACAGTGACTGCTGGAGAGAGATGGGGGCTGTTCTCTCTGCTGGGCTGGGAGTTCACCACCACTGTTTGGGTTCAGAATGAAAGGATTTGTATTTAACAGGGTAGATGTAGCAGGCATGCATTTGAGCCACAAAGACACAACAGCTGCAAAGTCTTGAGTCTAAGAAAACAAACTTTGAAGATATACTGAGATGTTTCATGAGCTCCTTCTGGGAGGCCATTTGGAAGCAGGACTTACCCCTCCAAGCAGCTCATCCTTTCTTTCTTCGTTTTGTCAGGTTTCTCTCTCTTGTGCTTTTCTCCGTCTCCCATTTTTCATATATTTTTTATTTTTTTAAACCAAGAAAGTAGTTGCTGGGGAAGCAACTTCCCTGCTGTTCTTAACACCAACTGTGAGTTCAGATGGTATTCAAAACAACACCAAGAGCCCAGAAGGTACCATGCGAAATGAATGTTCCAGATGTTTTTGTGTGGAACATCTCCTGCGTTACTGACTTACTGTGAGTTACATCATGTGGTCTGTGGCCTGAGTCACTGTTACAATTGTGCTGTTGGTCTATAAAATCCTGACCCAAGTTACAGATACCACTGCATCATGGGGTCTGTAGTATCCTGACCATAGTTACGGGTACCACTGCATTGTATGGTCTGTAGAATCCTGACCTGTTACTGTGATCATTGCATTATGTGGTCTGGACAATCCTGACCTGAGTTACTGTTACCATTGCGTCGTGTGGTCTGTACAATACTGACCTGAGTTACTGTTACCATTGCATTGTGTGGTCTGTAGAATCGTGACCTGAGTGACTGTTACCATTGCGTCATGTGGTCTGTACAATCCTGACCTGAGTTACTGTTACCATTGCATTGTGTGGTCTGTAGAATCGTGACCTGAGTTACTGTTGCCATTGCGTCGTGTGGTCTGTAGAATCCTGACCTGGGTTACTGTTACCATTGCGTCGTGTGGTCTGTAGAATCCTGACCTGAGTTACTGTTACCCAAGTGCCTTGTGGTCCTGATGCTCTGCTGAAGAATGAGGCCAGCACATAAGGGCTCCCCATTGTGAAGTGCATGAGCATGACCCACTGAGTCACATGACACGGCTCCTTCTTTTTGCCAGACTTTGAATCTGAGCAGGGCTCCTTGCCACAAAGAGGGGTAAAATCTAGGTCTTACTGCTCCGGAGAATAAAAAAATTGTTACCCATTGAAATTTAATCGTCTTGAGCTTTTTGACAGGCACTGAAACTTTTTTCTTTTCTTTATAGTCTTTCAATGGATGATCTTCAAGCCAGGAGCTTCTTCTAGGAGCTTAGAGCATCTGAATCCTGATTGGGTAATTTCATGAAAGGCATACCTGTCTGAAGTGATGAGTCTTTTGATAAAGGTCTGAGTCTGAATGAGGTCACCATCCTCTCATTTGACAGGGACATTTTGCCTGTGCGCTGTTACCAATCATAAAGGCATTACTTTGTTTCTTCAGAATATGTTTGGAATATAACACATATTCCTGTTTTTATTTTATTATGGGTGAACATAGGCTAAACTGCCCAGAGCTCCAAGATGATTTGACAAACAAGCACAGAAGTGCCATGGAGGAGGTGATTTACATGCGTGGATTATTCTGCAGAATTTTAATGGTTTTTTTTTTTTTTTTTTTTTAAGTGGAATAATGAGGATTTCCCCCCCCCCCAGCCATGCCGTTTGTTCCCTGGCCATAAAAATTCTTGTTTTGAACTCGTGTGTAATTGCGTTTGACTTGGTTAGAATTCTGATTCCCGACTCATGTGGGAGCAGATCATGGCCCCTCGTTTAGGTGACCCACGGCACGGGGCGGGGTGACCCCCCTCCCCCCCTGGACTGCGGGCTGCGCTCAGAGCAGCAGAGCCGTCAGCTTTTAGCCAGAAGGTAGCTGCTGTAAATGTCAGGAGAGGCTCTGTTTCTATTGCCCCCAAGCAAGATATTTTTAGCCAGAATCGCACTGATGGGGGAAAGTATTCGGCTGTAAGTGGTGAGCTGTCGATCCTCCTGCGATCAGCCGAGAATTAAAGGTTACAGCTCGAGCTCCGGCTGCAAGCTCCTTCAGCCGATGGCCGCAACTCATCGGGTCAGAGTAGGTCACTCCCCATAGGTCACTGCAGCGCCACCTAGTGGTTTGGTTCACAAGTGTCTGTTAAACCCATAGAGGTCTGTCACCATAGCCCAGTTCCTCCACTGACGTTAGCATAACGACCCATTTCAGCACCTCTCCCTACACCTGCTGTTCCAGTCAGTCAGTAACTAATCCTTGTTTTGGGCTCAAAGCTCTGAAATATTCCACAGCACAGCTTTGTCTGCTCGTGGAAGACAGCTGTTTGGGATGGGGAGGGTGGGTCCACTCCTGTGCTGCCACATCCGGAAAACTTCAGGGGGGCAAGCAGGTTGGAGAGAAACTGCTTCCCGAAATAGCTGTGAGCATCAGCAGAGTGCGAGCCCAGAGTGCTCAGCCACACTCTCCATGACCTTAATCACTCTGTGCACTTTATTTAATAATCACCATCGTAGATGCACAGGTAGGAACGCTGTCCCATCCTGTGAGAGTGAAGATTGGTATCAGACAATTTTCCCGGGGGTGTCGCACATTTTTCCCACCCCCCAGGAGCAGTGGTATGCCAGGCATGGCATTCGAACCTGTGACCTTTCAGGCCTCTGCCGCGTATGAGAGCCAGTGATGTCATGGCCATTTTTCGAACATGGACCTGCTTCTGATGGAAGACTTACTACCCTTTAAGCGGCCAAATGTGGCAGCGACAGTGGGGAAGGCTGCTGTGACCTTAGGGACGCCTCTGCTAAAGTCAAAGCACGACTCGCCGCCGCGTCGGTCCTTCTCCGCGGTGACGACCTCCCTCCCCCACCACGTTAAGATTAAGACTGTGTCTGTTGATCCCTGGGGGCGTACAGCAGCAAGAACATAGAGCACAGATGAACGTTACTGTACATATAGTGCCAAACCAGCAGATACAAAGACAAGCACGCATAGTGAAAATGAGGTGAACTGAAGGGGCAATCAGATGTAAAAAGTACACAGGACACTAGTAAATGAAATCGGTGCTTTTTGGTCACTGCTACTCACCCCCCCCACCCCCGCACTGCATCGCCAGTCCCTGAACCACATTGGAACTTCGCCC
>JAODJU010000036.1:13999265-14013040 GCA_026776725.1 Gnathonemus echidnorhynchus
TAGCTAACGTCCTGCACTCGTCTGTAACGTGGCAGGATAGCTAACGTCCTGCACTCGTCTGTAACGTGGCAGGATAGCTAACGTCCTGCACTCGTCTGTAACGTGGCAGCACTAGCAAATATGAGACATTTACTCCAAGTTTTTTTTGGTAAGATGTGTGACACACTACAATGCATGATTGTGACGCCTTCCTCAGACCAGAAATAGTTTACTTTACATTAATTTAACGTAATTTAATGCACATATTCCAAATATCTGTGTGGAAAATCCATTAGTTTCAAAAGTTTCAATTCCCTCTTTTGCTAAGAAGGAGAGCCAGGTGCTCCGATGTGCAGCCCCTAGTTTACCATACTGTTAATTACTTGGCTTGGCGCCATCTGAAACGGGCGAAGCGGCCAATTGGAATTCAGTTTAACCAGTGATTGATGGCCTACAGTCCCGCCTCCCCAGGTTTTTAATGCCGCTGGTGAGAATTGCCCCTGCTATGAGTTCACACAGCCCATCTGCCTGCTGCCGCCCAGGTACCAGAGGGAGCAGCCCAGCCTGGTGTACCACATGGCGAACACGCAGGACGAGAGTGACCTGAGCGAGGCGTCCAGCAGGGCCAGCTCTGGATTCCCATCCAGTGCGGAGGAGAACCTCAGCGTACGGGCCCTGTTGTTCCCCATGAACCAGGAGCCCTCTCACACCTCGGGCCTCGTGGTGAACATCTGTGCCAGTTTGCTCGGTGAGATGCTGGTCACAGCCCCGCCACCTCGACGGGGCTTCGCCTCCTGGGGTGACAGTCACATACATACTGTAACACCCGTAGCAGTGATTAACACTCTTTGGTCACTTGGTGGCGCTGTCGTGTGGGTTATGTGATCACCGCCATTCCCTCATTTCAGGACTCCTGATCTGCACCATGTGTATCGTGGCGGTTCATGGGGGCCTGGAGCTGTGGAGCTGGGTGCTTCTGCTTATCCTGGGCCTGATTTGTTTGGTCCTCACCCTGGTCATCTGGAGGCAGCCTGAGAGCAAGACCAAACTCTCCTTTAAGGTCAGTGTAAGCTATGCTAAAAGCTAATAGCCACCATCAGTATTATTTTCACCTAGCTGCGGGGAGCCAATACCATTCATTTGTGGATGATAATTGCAGTGCCTTTGTTTATAAAAATCTCCAAGTGACATATATTTTTGTGAAATTGGGTGTTTGTGGGCAAATGAAGCTTCATGAGGCATTTGCTGTATTTTCTGACCCAGAAAACAAAGCAAATGGTTCAGGAAGCTTCATATAGCCATAACTAGTGTTTAGTATCAAGGCAGACTGAGGAGCGGATTGGGACAGTGTTATAGTAAGAGGAGGCTGGCCGGGCCCCGCCATGATGAATCTCTGTTCCCTGCCCCCCCCAGGTTCCTCTTCTGCCCTTCCTCCCTGTGCTGAGCATGTTCATAAACGTCTACCTGATGATGCAGCTCGACAGGGGAACCTGGCTCCGCTTCGCCGTCTGGATGGTTATAGGTGCGTCCGCTGGACCTTTACGTCGGTCACACACATATGTATGTAATATGAATGGAATGGAGGACTGATGCAGTTATAAGTGGTTAAATACCGATTTTCCTGCTTTGTCTAAATACTCTGGGAGGGTCAGGCAGCATCCAACACCACTGGAGCATTTAAGGGTCTTGCTGAAGGACATGAAACTTGTGATTGCAGCCACAGGATTTGAATCCACTGCCTGTTATGGATCCCTGCACATCACCCTACTCGTTAGCGCCTGAATGTTCTGCATGTTTATATGTCCCTTCTCATCCCAGGCTTCCTCATCTATTTCGGCTACGGCCTTCAACACAGCAAAGAAGCTGCCCTGTCCGCATACGGTACAGAGATCAAGACCGACGAGTCAGCAAAGGACTCCACGCCCGACAAAGAGAGCTTGGAAATATAGACCTCTCTCTGCGACGACATCGACAAATGATCGAGGTTTAAAATGTCCGGGTTTCGCTTTTGGGGGATAAAGCCTATCACCAGACTGTGTGCAGAGTAGAGACCCTTCAAGCCAAATTTAATTCTGCTTTCTGAGCATGATGTCACCCTGATTAAGAGGAAGGAACTGATAGGAACTGAAAGTCGCTGTACTGCCTGGGTATGGAAGTATCTTCAAATGATCTGCTGCTGGTCCTTCTCTCCCTTCTTCTGGCTGTTATTGACCACTGTTTGTCCCATTTCTTTATTTTTCACTGCATTTTGCTGCAGGTCGTCTTAGGGGCAGCTTTCACCATCCCAGGTGACGTATTTGTCATCGTTGTCTCTCAATTGGTCTTGTCGGTCTGGTCTATGGGTGTCTGTGCTGAGCAGGCAAAGACGTTCTGGAAGCTGAAGAGATGTAAGGCAGCTTGGGAGCGATGCTTAACTGCATACGGTGTCTTCCCTTTCTGTTTGGTGTCAGCCGTACCTGATATGTGGACAGAATCGATTCATACGAGGGAAGAGCCGTCTATCTAAAAAAAAAAACAGCTACGGGGACCGACGTAACTATGTGTGTCAGCTGAGAGCAAAGCCAAAAGTGTCAGTTGAAGGCAGGCGAAGGTTTCGTACATTCTGCAACACCCTCACTTAAGTGGTGCCTAAGCTTTGATAGATTTGCTATTTTTTTATTTCCTGTTTGTTGTTCTTCTGGAGGATCTTACAGATGACACTCCACATAAAATATCACACTGTTAAAGTTACATATTATTGTCCCAACAGCCTCTGGTAAAACGTGAATGAAATAAGATGTGTGCTGTCCAACCAAACATACTGTTATCCCACTTGTATAAATACAGGTAATAACTGAGAATTTATTTTTATTTCATTTAATGCATTTCTATGTTATCAATGAAATTGAGGAGGTAGGTTTTTTAGAGCATTCCTGTTCCTTTAAAAGAAACCTGATGAGCTAATGGGTATTTAGTAATCGTCAAACCCTACTGGTCCGAATGCTTACCGATGTTTTTTTTCAGTCATTTTCTGTTCAGCTATGGATTTAATAGGAAAGTAACTGTTAGCCTTAATCGATTTATTGGTTCTATGCAAGTGTCGTTCTAAACACTGAAAATGGTCAGTTTTACAGAAATGCCTTTTTGAGATTTCTTGAATACATATGTATTTATTTTTGCTTACGGTTTGCCAAAGTGAATTTTTTTTTATTTAGTATTTGGTGCCATTTGATGTAAATTTTGTGCCATTTGAGTACAAATCCCTTGACTGAAATGGTGATGCGCAGATTTTATGCACGTTTTAATGCAGAAAAGGCGTGTGTGTTCTTTTTTTAATCTTTTGAAACATTTAAGTTATTGCCTATTGTAAATTAATTTTAAAAGGGTTTTATTACTTTTTTTTGTCTACCCAAGATTGTCTGATCTGCATCCTGTTTGCTGGGACAGAAGTGAACAATTCCTTTATGGTGTCATACCATTGCCATTCTCTGCCTGTGTGATGGATTTTTAAAAAACTTATTTAAGGTACTGTTGCCATAGCCATAATGACTATTTATTGAAGTGAATTAATAGCGATGTAATTAAAATGGACACACAATGTTGATAAAATGTGAAACTGTTCATGCTTTAAGGGAAACGCATGAAATGTTTGTACATAATGTTTATTTCTTCATTGAAATAGTTCATTTGGAGACAACCCTGTAAAGCTGTATCATTTTATGTGTGTTTACATAGCAAGTACAGCGGCACAATGGAAATGTTTATGAAGGTTGCATTAAAATAGAGCGAAAAGTGCAATACCGTGTGTAAATTTTCCTTTTTAACATGTGCCTTGAATACACATCCTTAATCACAGTTGCTGTGGGAAGGCAGTGAGCAATTACTTTTTTCTCATGCTGGCATTTTTCTGCCATTGCTAACCTCTCCCAGCTTGCCATCCTTAGTGAAAGCAAAGGCCATTTTGCGACATTTAACTGCTGCCCGCACAATGCTGGCTATATGCTTTAATCTTTCCCGTCGCAAGGTGGCGCGATATTCTAAACTGAAGCGAGAAGGAATAGTAGGGAAAACTCATCCTTTATGATTGTGTATTTGGCGCTCGTTTTGCAGTTACTTCGGTATTCTTTATTAATCTTAAGGTTTTTTTTTTCCCTCATCCCCATGATCGCCATTCTATATTCAATATTGTTATAGTTATTCGTGTACTTCACGGGTTTTAAGTGGACCACAAATGTAGGTGGATTAAAAAATAGTTCGAGCAGAAGACTCTTTACACTTCACATCTTTATTTCTTCACATATTTCTTTCTTGCATAGTTTCCACTATGCAAACGTGATGTTTACTTCCAATATTAAGAGAAGATGTAGCCGCATCTTCATGGCGCTTATTTTCTGGTCTGTTGCTAACTTTTTATTTGCACATCCGACTGTTTACTCCGAATTGGTATTTGAAGTTCTACTTATGTTTAACGGCATCATGTTACCAGCATTTAAACCGGACCGTTTATAAATGTATGTAAATAAAGTCCGTTTTCACATATACGATTGTCATTATTTTGCATTATATTGTTAGAAGTATTTTTGCTACTTAATTGTACATCCCGTAATAGAGAATTATTTTCATGCTAAAATAAGGAAACCGATTGTATTGATCAAACCGAAATTGTATATTTTCCGACTTCATCGATTTTTTTCAGTTAGCCACAGATATATAAACGTCGGATCGTAAACGGCTCCCGAGGTTATTTGTACAGCGCCGCCTGCCGCACAGGTAACGCCAATTCCGGAGGAGGTCACTAGGTGGCGCTCACGAGCCGCGAAGGCCTGGCGAAAACCTGACGGGGGAGCGACGGTGTTCCCGTTCGGTTGTTGCTCTCCTCCCCCTTTCTGCCTCCCTTTCCTCTCGCAGCGTATCGGTGTTTTTCCCTCCGCGTTCCCCATGAGATACAGATGTGCGGCGTCCTCCTTTGCACATGCGGCTAGATCGTCATCGGGACCTGCTGTAAAGGTAAGTCCGGTTTATTAGATAAGAGGAGGCGTCGGATGGAGTTAAATGATGCAGCGTGAGGTCTCCTGCCTGGCTGTGCTGAGGTGTGCGCTCCTCCATCCAGCCATGCACACTGCAGCTCGGTGCGAAATGCACAGATTACTGCGTTTTGACGGATGACGGCGTTAAAGTCAATCTCCTTATAGTGCCAGGCGATTGTTCTCCAGTAACCTACTAAAACCTGCTTACACGTTGAATCTGGTCACCCATATACTAAACTTAATTATTTATATGTGTTTTTTTGCGGTATGCAAGCGCTTGTAAAGCGTACACAGCATTCCGATTAATTTGCTTTGAAAATATTTCGCAGGCATTTGCGGTTTGCTGTAGCTCGATCTGCTGTCACTGCATTACAGTTAACGAAAAACCGGTCGATAAATCATACTTCAGTTGTTTTAAACACATTCCTTTGTATTCATTCGACTCTGCTGGCACAGACACGTTATTTTTTGTCGGAATTAATAATGTGATGTTTTGCGACCATACCTTCGTCGACACAAATCCCATTTTAATGGATCCTTGGTGATCTGCTTAAGAACCCTGCATTACTGACAGCGTGTATTTGATGTGTGAGGAGGAGACGGGGGGACGCCGTGGACCTATTGGTGCAATTAGACGCAACCGAGTGTTGAGTTCGGTCCTCCGTCCGATCGCGGTTATGCGATGCTGGTTTTAAAAGGCTGGATAATGTCACCCTTGCTGGCAGCCCCCATCATGAAAATTGCCCAGTTTGCGGGACGCGCGGTTTTCTTACCCTCTTACGCTGCGCAAGTGGACAGATCGCGCTTTATTACGGGACTGAGCTGGGGCGCTTTATCAAGGTGCGGGATTGGGTCAGTTTGTCAAAATGCTAGATTGTGCGCTTAATCAAAGTACTGGATTTATTACCAAATTTTGTTACATGACTAGATTGGGGCAATTTATAAAAAAATACTGGACTGGATCGATGTGTCAGAGTACTGGTTTGATGCAGTTTCTTATATATATAATGTCCTATATTTGGACGCAGCGCAAAGCGGCTCCCGTTTGAGCTGTTGCCTTTGGGTTCCTGGAAGTTACCAACTAAAAATGTCACTAACAAAAGCAAACCTTCTATATTAATTGCTTAAATTCCTTCGAGTTAGCCTACTGTTGCACTGGCGCGCAATTAACCTACATAACATTTCCTTCATTTAGCTTTCAGTGATATTTTGATGTTAATGTGCGAACACAGAAATTTATGAGCATTGATTTTTGGTGCCGTTTATTTTCCTGCAGTGCCCTGACTTCCTCTCCTTGTTTGCCTGACCTGCAAACCCGAGGGATGCAGTTCCTAACACGTGTATTATGTGTTACATCAGACTAGCATGAATCTCATTGTAATGTTAATATTTTTTTTAGTTCAACCGAAAAGGACAAGTCCATTTAACTACAGGATGCGAATCTTGCCTGGTTTACTTTTAGGGGATTTCTATTTTAATGCCATGGTGCGAGATGCTGCCTGTCCCATAACGAAATGAATTCATTTAAATGTTCGTCTTGTTTTGTCATAATGTATGGGGATGTTAGATGCTCGTAACCCCAGAAATTATGGATTTAGATTTATTTTCTAAAAATACATATTTGATGCAATAGACCTGTTTTGTTAGCATTTGATTTTTCTTTAGTTACATAATGTGTTTTTTTTCCTCTGGAGATTCGTTGTATTTCTGTTTGTGCCTAAATTCTTGCTGGGTAGAAAGCTTAATCATTTAGGAGTGATGCTGAATTTTAAGATAAACACCCACTACTCCATCAGGTCTGTTACTGGTTTGGTAACTGGTTTATTCCTTCTTACACACTTCTGTCACATGGTCTGCAGCCCCAGCGCAGGGATCCAGCTGGCCCTTATCAGCTGAGGACAGGCTCAGATGATCAGTATGAGCACAGCTGTAGTATCCATCCATCCATCCATCTATTCTCCATACAGGGTTGTGGTGACAGAACTTGTTTCATATGCTGACCTTAACCCACCCAAGTCTTGAAGTCAAACCAGGTTAAAAATATGGTTTGCGTCGCGAGATCACAGAAAATGTTTTTACCTCACAGAAAAGCAGAAATGCTGCACCTTCAGTATCTGCATTTAATCATATTGTAGAATAAGGAGAATGAACTAATGCAATAACTACTTTTCTCCAACTTTATTCCTACTATCCCCTATGCAAAATGTCATTTTTTTATGAGCAGAATTTTTCACCAAGAGAGGAACCACTTTTTCTGAGAAATATCCTTAACCCAAATCTGTTTAGAATGTCCGAAAATATTCATATCTTTAATGCATTAGGCAATTTCAAGCATACAAACAGAGGGAAAAATGTTTAACAAACTTTGTTACATCCTTTATGTTGCAGGTGTGCTCTGGGATTATGTACATTTACATAACAATAGCAGTGCTTTTAAAGCGCAGACACCTTAAGGCATTTTTGCTTTTAAGTAATGGTTTAGAAGGAATTTCCCGGAAGGGCTTACTTTTTTATAGTATGCAGGCAGCTGCCCCTAGTGGAGGCGTTTTACTCTCCTTGTCTCACTACACCTCTCATCTGCATTGATTCCTCTCTTTTTTTACTTCTCTTCCACTTCAGAAGGCCTTTTTTCTAGCATGACTTATTCATGACTCATCTTTGACATAATGGCAGCGCTTGCATTTTCCGGTGCAGTACCGCAGAACTCCACAGGGGGCGCAGTTTGCATTCAGGTGGACCTTTAATGGTCCTCAACTAAGCTGCACTATGCATCACCTCTATTGTAGGTGTGGAATAAAATGTTAGCAGGTGGGAGGATGTTTACCTCTCATTCTGTAGCCGTCAAGGATCTGCATTTTAGGTGCGAGCAGGTGGGAGTCTGGCCCTAACATTGCAGAACAAATCATTTTAATCCAGAAATGGCGAAGGCTATGCACATTGTTTTTCTTAGGAAATAAAAATCATTTGAAACACGCAGAGGGGCTGCTTTCTGAATGAGACATTTACTGTGTAGAGAGGCAGAAGATCATGAATTCAGAGCTGACTCATTTGACATGTGTTAACAAGGGCCTCTTGATTATTTTGGGAGTGTGAACTTGGATGGTCTTTCTGCGATTTCCCCTTGAAAGCACAACACTGGATTAATGCTTACAGTGATTGGAAACGCTCCCTCATTTGTGGTTAAACTACCAGAGTGGTAATACAGTAAAACCATGCAGCAAAACAGTAATATTATCCTTAACACGAGAATGAAACCTAATGGTGAAAACATATAATTGTTAAATGAAATACAAATGAAAATGACAGTTTGTAACGGGGGGAACTAAGCTGAAGCTGTAATGTTTAGTACAGCAGGAATAGAATAGAATTGTGGGGAGAAAATCACAGCCTTCAGAAAGTGGATATAATGACACAGAGGATGATGTGTCCAAAGGGCTGCAGGCTAGCTTTCCCAGGCTATGCTAACTGAGCTTATGCTGCAAATGGAGAAACGAATGGAAAGGAAAGAACCCGTTTTGGATCGCTTTGGGTATGACCCTGCTAGTGCAGAAAGTGTACATGTGCATGTGGTCCCAGGCAGTGACAGAAATGTAAACATTCACACAAACAAGCCGATCGGACTGAGTGAGCTTAGCTAGTCGCCTTATAAATGACTCCTGCTTTCCTCCCTTATACCAGAGTTTCTCTGGGCCTTTAAAAAGCATGAAAAAACGTTACGTCAGATTAGCAACAAGTAAGGCCTTAAATGGCATTAAAAAGTCTGAAATGCACGTCCCACATGACTTAAATTTTTTCCTTATCATTTTAGCAGCTGGACTGTGATTTGGCTGTGGAGTTGTGGGCAGAAAGGGGGCTGCCTGTCCTGCGCACACCCCAGGGCTTCAGGTGGTCTTACTGCCACTGCCTCCCCAGGTTTTATGACTTTTCTGGACCAATAGATCACCGGTAATATTAACAGAAAGTTCACTGGCTGCTGAAAGTTCACGTCGCTCTCTTTCTGACGCGCACTCGACTCCTTAAATACCGCTCATCACTGGAAAATACCAACAAACTGACTCTAATTGGAAACTATTTACTCCGCTTTGCCACAAAAACGGTACCTTGAGCTTGGCAGTTTGTCAGGGGTCCCGTTAAAACGGGATTCTCACTTCAAAGAGCGTAATTTACATATGTACAGCAAGTAAATGAATGAATGAGAGACTGATTAATGCCAGTGAGTAATAACCATTACTGGGCTCACTTACTCACACTGATTGCTTAAATTTACCACAAATTCTTGTAATATGAAATAATTAGTATAGATTTGCACTGCTGGACTGGTTATGGATATTTTGTAGGGAGCTTTTTCCTTTGTGATTCTATTTTAGTTCCTCTTCGGGTTGCCAGGTGGGCGGATGTTACCTAGATGAGAAAAGGGGGATATTTGGGAATGTCATGGGGGATTTGTTAGAGGTAGATATTTCTTAATCCGGCAGTGCATTTTACGTGGGGAAACGGATGAGCCGTCTCGCATTTCCCTGTCAGTGAGGTTTTGCATGTTGATGTACCATAGCTGGATACAAATGCAGGACTCAAAGCCACTGTCACTCACTCTGTCACACACGCATCACTGTCCTTCCTCTTTTATAAATTATGTTTAGCCTCTACAGATCACATGATGCGGAGGGTAACCCCTTACTGGCCGCTGGTATCAGTACCAGTACAGTCTAATGAGGGCCTCACCTTGGTTGGGTTCTGCAGGTTAGATGTTAGGTTAGGATTAGATGTTGTGTTAATACAGGGAGACTGTATTTACTCTAATCTCACCTGCTAAATTTGGTCCTGTAGTAAGCAAACACATTGTAGTTAAAAAAATGTTTACTGTAATAGACTTAATGTCTTATCAGTGGTACGCTAAAATTAGCACTTGGCGACACTAGAAGCATTCTAACAATTAATATGTAACAGATAAGTGTCCTGGTTCGAGTTCTACTGAATCTTTTTTTTTTTTTCCCTCCAAGTAGTGTCAGTTGTTATTTTTAACCGTTTTGACTTTTAATGAACCCCAGTTTAATGTAATAAAATGTAACTTGCATGAACTGGCTAACATTCAGCCACAGGGATTAATCGTCATGCTCAGTCTTATTTTCAATAAAGTCAGGAGATCCTTTTATGGTTATGAATGGAAATGTAACACATCATCTCTTAAATGCACAGAAAAAATAGCATAAAACGATATTCTGCTTTGCTCACACATCTAAACACATGAAAATAAAGTTCACATAAATGGAAATTTGTTACCTTATCTGACATACCTGAATATATTAAATAGCTTAAATAAAATGCTGATTAATAATTAATAATATTAATTTTAACTTTCAAATGCAGCGTCTATGCTGCTCTTTGACTGTGAAGATCAGTGGCCCCATTCTGAGACAGCGACCTTCCTGATGTGACTTTTCAAGTGAGGCTGTCAGACAGTCATCTCATGATTTCCTGGGACATGCTCCTCGTCACTCTGGCACCAGAGTGTCTGCAGATTAAGCAGAATCTGAATTGAGGAGATGGTGGTGTCAGGTTACAGAAGATCATCAAAGTCCTTCATCCAGTTTGCTGGGTAAGACCATCCTGCTTTGAGTGTAAGGAAGTCCTCCAGAGGAAGGAGAACCGTCATTCCTGCAGTGGTGTGTTCATCGATGTTTGGCAACCTGGGCAGAAGCTGGGGTGAAGGTAGAGAATAGAGTCAGGGAGGTAGAAGGGTGGAAATTCAGGGGAAATGAATCTAGGAGTATTTGTAGAAGCCATGGACTGTGTTCTGTTTCTGCAGCATGGATTTCACGGAGACATTTGAGGCAGATATTTGTAGCAGATTAATTTTGCTACCTAATGCTGTACAACAATAATAATCTAATGCAATGCACATTAAAACTGAAAATTAACATGTAAACAATGCCTTAGTATTCAGTTGTGTTGATGTTTAAAGTGTTCTGTACATCTGTTTATTGTGTTTGAGTGAAATTTCCTGCAGATGGATGACACCACCTATGAATATTTTTTCTTCAATATTCATAGATTCTGTGTGTGTTGTGTTGTGTACATGAGCGTGTCTTGTAAGCTGGCTCAGACATCCTCCAGAGCCTAAATGGTACCATTCCTCTGAGACAGCCTTGAGAAAGGCGCCGCACAATGTCTGAGGCAGCCTGAGGCTCAAGGGCAAACTGCGATGCAGAGCCGCTTCCCCCACCCGCGGGTCTCTTCCGCGCGCCTGAACGCAGCCCCGCGGGGACCTGGACGACACTGCAGCACAGTGGCCTTGATGCCAGCCTGAACACAGTGTCCCACGTCCAGATTTTCTCACAGGGGGGAAGGGTTATGTGACTATACAGAAGCCGTGTGGGAAAAGGGGAGGGACTCTGTGACAGCTGTGATCCTATTGGCCGAGCTTGTCTGGTCACACCCACTGCAGGTGGCAGTGTAACGACAACACGGAGGCGGGGATATAAAGGACGAGCTGATGTGCTGCAGACAAAGCAGCAAAGCCAGAGGAACATCAGTGGATGTGTGTTTGGTCTATACCTAAGAATGCCCACATAAACATTGGCAATTAGCAGTTAGCCCCTTTTGTTAGCAGGAGGTGGTTTGGCCCAGTTGGCCGCTGTGCCTCTAATGCCCCAGTGACATTCCGTAATCTTCCTTCCACGTTATCGGCTCCGGTGCTTCTATTAGCGGCAGCAGTTAGCCGGCATGCTACGATGCTAATGTCACAGCTATGGCGTGAGGCCGCGTTCAGTCCCAGCTGACGGGCTCCTTTAGCTCCCGGCGCGACATAAGGCCGTCCGCTTCGACCCACGCTGCTCGTCGGGGGTCGTTAGGCTACGTTCAGCAATCGGGCTCTGAACTAGGAGACATGCTTCCTGCAGCTGTTTCTTTGCGTCATTTGACCCTGTTCCCTGGTCCAACCCATTCCCAGGAAACAACTATCCTCTGTGGCAGAATTCCTGGCTAATTTCCTTAAATTAATAAACCTGAGCATATGTCGTGCATATATTGTAATGCAATAGCCTAAGGCAATCGTTATATTTCCCATTGTTCTCGAGTAGCATGTAGGCTAGCTGTATTTTCACTCAGTTCATATTTAATGGCCGGACAGCCTTTTGTGTGTAATTTTTATGATAGAAACGGCTGGGGGGGGGGGCTTGTTAATGACTGAAGGACAGCTGTGGTAATGGGCCAGCGGTGCATCTGAGCGCTCTGTCTGGGGGGGTGTCAGGTAATCCCTCCCCCACAGTGGGACACAGCAGTGGGGTGGGGGGCAGGACATTTTCAATCAGCCCTTTAATTTTTTATGAAGTACTTATACACCCCCCCACCCCCCCTCCCTGCCGCCCCCATATCAGCGCTCTGGGACACGTTTCTGTGAAGTGATTTGACATCCCTGTCATGGCTTTGTGTGTGTCTGTCTATCTCTGTCTGTCTGTCTGAGTTTGTAGTGCTACACTGTGTCCCGTCATCCAACATTCCACACACACACACACACACACACACAGATGGATCCACCCACTCGCAGGGAGGGGGCAGGCTTGGGTGTGGTTTATACTAACGGGGCTGATTCCCCTTATTTACTGTTTGTCAAGATGGTGTCTCAACCTCCATTGACTCAGGGTGACTCAGGCTGGAGAAAAAAGGGAGAGGCGAGGGGGGGGGGACGTGTCTGGGGGGCAGTGAAGGTCTGTCAGTGGGCTGCCTGGGCTGTCTGTGTCACAGAAGCGCGATCAAAGGGTGCAGATCACGATGCAGAGTAGCATGGGGTCTGTGATAGCTCCCTGGGTGCTGCTGTGGGTGGCTGCCCTTCGTGGCCCAGCTTGTTCTCACCTACAGAGAGCAAGATGAGTGACGTAGCAAGAGTGTCTTCCCATGGGGATTAATAAAGTATCTATTGTTATTATTATTTTACATTTATATATAATTTTATTGTTCACTTGCGTTCTTTTGACTGTTGGAGCTATCTGTAAATTAGTACTATCACTATGGGAAGTCATTATGATGATTCTGTCTTTGGTGTAATTTGAAAATTTGCATTTCTCCTTGCTGGGTCACAACATTATTATGTGCTCTGCTTTGTGAGAGGCAAACGAGGGCACATGTGGTGAAACTGCACCCCCTGCTGTCCACTAGTGTCACTGCATCGTCAGGTCATTAGCCATGGATTTTTCATCTCTGCCAATGGTTCGGGTTTATAAAGCCATGTCTGGTTAAGTACGGCACTTCCTATTTGCCTGGAATTCAGCAAAGGGTGGCACAGTGAGCAGCCCTGTTGCCTCCCACCTCCATAGTTGTGAGTTCAAATCCTGCCACTGCTCTGTATGATGGGCATAAGCACCACCTACTGAGCCCCAGTGTGGCTGAATAGCACTTAAACAGTGACATTCCAGTTAAGTGTGAAGGTGCCCTCATCTCTGCTTTGTGATCCTACTTGAGTATTGGCCGCCTACCAGCTGTTAGGACCATGCCTAAAAGTTCACCCGATGCACAATGTAAAATCCATTTTTCATAACCGCTCAGACAGGATAGCGGTCATGACGGGCCACCTTAAGAAGCGGCCTGCATGGTGACCTGCCCCCACCCCCCACCAACATGGGGGGCGTGAGTACACCCAAGGGGCACTGTCATACTCGTAGTGTAGCTGGCTGTACACCCGAGGGCCCGAGGGGCACTGTCATACTTGCAGTGTAGCTGGCTGTACACCCGAGGGGCACTGTCATACTCGCAGTGTAGCTGGCTGTACACCCGAGGGGCACTGCCATACTCGCA
>JAODJU010000036.1:14032264-14048005 GCA_026776725.1 Gnathonemus echidnorhynchus
TTTTAAAACCCCCCCCCCCCCCCCCCCAAGCAGCAGTGTAGAAATGTATGTTATATAATATGTTTATCTAAATTCTCAGTAAATGTACAGTATTGTGACACCCTTTCAGTTGGACTTAGATACATGAGTGGTAGATCTGGCCGTCACATGCAGAAATCTGTCACCTCAAGGTCACCCCTCCCCCCCTTCAAAGTTCACTATACCCCCCACCCCCTCCCAAACCGAGAGGCTGGGTGGGCCGCAACTAATCCATCACCTCCACGCGATGCTCGAGTGCGAGGAGCTGTCCGTGTTTGCCGCCTGCCACAGACGGGATCCCGGAAATATGCTGCCCGCGGTTTCGGGTGGCAAAGCAGATGAAGACGGCTGTCAGAGCAGGACTAACTCGTCGTCTTTGCTATGCACTTATCTGCACTGTAGGCAGCTGAGCCGCGTGAAGAATGCGAGGCATGTGTGAAGTGAACTGCCCCACCGGCCAAGTGCAGGAGGGAATGGCTCAGAGCATTCTGGGAAAAAAAGGCAGCTTGTTACATTGAGCCGATAGGTTGAATATTAATGAGCGTGCGCGTTTAATAAGCTTCTCATTTGCATGCAGTCCTGTGACAGCAATTAATCCTGAGCGAAATGTAGGTGCCAGTAAAATGAAGGCTGCACTAGCGTCACTAATGGAAGGGGATACTCCTCTTTGTGTATGTTTGGTCATAACGTGGGAAATGATGGAAAATTAGAGCCAGTTACGCGTGATTTCATCTAATAAGTAGCTTACATGACAGGGAACCCAAGAGCAGAAGATTTCTGCCTGTTATGGCACAGAGGTACAAGGTGTTTGATGCATCCATTACTGTTATTACACAGCCCAATAGCCCACTGTATAAACCCTCTTACCCTCTCTTTATATACAGGCTTTTGGTCTATATTTAGGCTTCTTTAGGTGTTTCTCACATAGAATTTGAGCATGATAAATGGCTATATGTAAATGTTTTGATAGATACTTTAGCTATTATTTTCTTATTGCTCATGTTTTTTTACGTATATGACTTAGGTAGATGGTTGTGTGTTTGTGTTATGCTTGATGTTGTGTGATTCCCTGCCATGTTATATGCTGTCATGTTCGCAGTGACTCCAGCAGATTGATTTATTGACTGTACCATTCCTTGCCTGATGGGGGAGACAGTCTGACACGGTAATGCATGTCTCCTAGCCTGCAGGAAGGAGGCGCCGAAGGACCTAGCTGGGGGTGGAACCCGCCCCCTGGTGTCGTCCCCAAAGCGCTTTGCCGCCGTGCCGCCCAAGACGCAGTCCCCGGGTGAGTCCCCTCACCCCCACCGGCGCGCGCCCATCCCCGCGAGTCGTCAAACCCGCGATCTGTGCTCAGCTCGCTGTTGTCATGGAGACAGCAAGCTTGTGCATCCACCAGTAGTTCAGACGGCGCCAGACCGTGTCTGGGAACTTTGTGAGGTTAAAAACAGAACCAGCCGAATTGTGGGTACCCCAGAGGGCAGTTTGATTCATTATATAGGAGGGGGGTATGTTCGACCCACCAGGAAGACCTATATTCCTGTATTATTAAATTACTTTTAACTTTCTACATTTCCTGTGCATGTGGAGTTTTTGTGTTCTCCACTTTGTCTGGATGTTCTCCCCTGTGCACAGGATAAATTATTTTTGATGATGGATGGATGGATGTAGTACATTTCAATAAAATAATAGCAAGAGCAACAATAATTATTTATATTTATATAGCGCCTTTCCAGAGGTCAAGGTCACTTTACAAGAATTTAACAAAAACAAGACAATGTTTCAAAAACAGTTTAAGCAAAACAAAGCAAATAATAATTTATTATTAAATAAAATAAAACAAAATTAAATGAGGTCAATTTAAAGCGACCAATACAGACACTATTGTTATGAGTGGCAACCTGAAAATGGGAGCAAGACTGCTGGAAAAGGTGTGTTTTAATATGAGCTTTGAGAGTGGAGAGAGAAGAGATACTGTGAAGAGGCAGTGGGAGGCAGTTCCAAAGAACTAAATGACCCACCACCTACGAAATATGGGCATTATGTTCGAACCAGCATCAGAAGACGCGAGAGTACGGACAGGAGTGTAAGAATAGAGCAGTTCAGTTAAGTACTGCGGAGCAAAGCCATGAGGTGCCTTGAAAGTGAGGAGCAGAGTCTTGTATTGAATGCGGAAAGTGACAGGTTATACAGAAGGTTATACAGAACAGGAATGATAGGAGCAGAGAGTTTAGTGTAAGAACTCAAGTGGCAGAATTTTGGATATACTGAAGTCTGGAAATAGACCTGCAAGGAGATCATTACAGTAATCAAGACATGAGGTTATAAAGCCATGGATCAAAGTTTCTGCATCCCATGAGTTAAGAAGTGGATGAACACAAGCTATATTACATAGCTGTTAAAATGAGACTGGAGCAGAAAATGTATATGATTCTCAAAATTAAGAAAAGAATCAAAAATTACACCTGAGTTACAAACAAATGAAGATGGCTCTATGAGAGTGTCATCGATGTTAAAACGTAATTCAGAATGACAAGTTACGAGAGGTCTGGGACCAAAAAGGAGAACTTCAGTTTTGTCAGAGTTGTGTTGAAAATTGGAGCTCAGCCATCAGCTCAGCTCAGAGATGTAGGGAGTTAGTGAGGGAGGCGGGAAAACTGCACTGCAGCTTATATTGGTATAAATCAGTGCAGTATATCATCAGCATAATGATGGAAGTTATCGAGAAGAAGCATGTAGATAGTGAAAAGTAGGGGACCGAGGAGAGAGCCCTGTGGAACACCACGCCTGACTAGCATAGTCTGATCTATGTTTTTGAATAGATATGAAGCAGTGAGACAGAACTGAAATCATAATAATACCCGACAAATGGGACAGAAGAATATTGTGATGCATGGTGTCTAAAGCAGAGCTACTGTGGTGTTTAAAGCACCAGAGTCGACAGAGAGAAGATCGTTAACCTTATGAAGTGCTGTTTCAGTACTATAAGAAGGGCAGAACCCGCATTGAAAAGATCCAGAGCCAAATAAGCCTGGATCTGAGAGGCAGTAACATTTTCCAATATCTTGGAATTAAAAGGAAGATTAGAGATAGGCCTGTAGTCCTTTGATTCAGAACTGAGATTCAGAATCACAGTGCGGGTGGTAAGGCGGTAAGGAGGGTACCCAAACCACCCCCAACACACTGGATTACCACTTCCACAATCAGGATCCGCTTTCAGTCAATCCTCAAAGGAGGAAGTAAGAGGAGGGATGCAGAAAAAAGTCTGTGAGCAGGTCCACATGGCCGTGCTCACATACGCTCCACCAGGCCAGCTAGATCCAGGAGAATTAGGCACCAGGACCCAGCAGAGGCGGCTGTATAGGACGTTGCACGCTGCAATGGCTTTGTCACACTCATTTTCCCGCTGTCAAATGAGAGATTAGTCAGTTAACTTTAGACAAGCTGTTTAGCACGTGGGTTCATCCAGAGGAATTCACCTGTACTTTTACATCACACAGATATTATCCAGCAGTACTTCGGTTTCAGTTCCAGAGCCTTAAACACTGCTGTACCTGCTACACACTTTTTCACTGTGCTTCTACTCTCCCTCCATCCATCTTCCGCCCGCTTATCCTGGACAGGATGCCAGCCATGTTCCCATTTTATTTCCCTTAATTGTTCATTTGCTGCTGAGTTTAAAATCAATTACTGAATGTAATTTGCAATTCACATGGCAATTGCATGAATATTAAGCAGCAGTAGGCCTGTTCTTTATTCAGTTTGCACACATGTGACCTTCAGATCTGTCCTCTCAGTAAATCTGCTTTTAGCGCAACTACACAAGATTCCAGTTCCTCAGGAAATAAGGCACAAGTCATTAGTTTCAGCAGAGACAAGTCACCAATGTTTTTCCTGGTTAGTTATCAAGTTTGGCTTGGGGGGGGAGGACATTCTTTGTCCTCTGCCATCAACGACATTGTCATACCTGAGCAGCCAGGGGGACACAGGACAGGTGGCATCCAATCAAGTCTTTGGGGAAGGTCCAGGGTTAAAGGTCGAGAGGTTAGGTTTTGGTCAATAATTAAAAAAAAATCATTTGGACATTCAGTCCCAGAGCAGTCGACGCCTTGAGAGCCTCGTTATATCGAATCTCAGCTGCATAGCTCTGCAGTCGCCTCCCCAGCTCATATTACCGGTAGCATCTCAATTACTAAAACGTTAGTTAATCGTGGGATTGTTCCTTTTTCAGACTCCTTGGATTTTTATGTGATTGTTATTAACATATCAGTTACCGAAATAATTTTTTTAGTTGTGCAACTTGCGTTAGAGTTTAGTGTAAACTAATCTGTATTTTGCCTTTCCTCCTCTTCCACCCCTCCTCCGTTTCTACCTCCTCTTCCTCCTCTTCTTCTTCTCCTCTTTCCTCCTCCTCCTCCTTCCTTCCTTCTCTCCCTCGTCTTCCTACTTCTCTTCCTCCTCTTTCTCTCCTCCTCCTCCTCTACTCCTCATCTTCCTCCCCCCCCCCCCCCCTGCCCTTCCAGTGCACATGCGGCAGAGGCCAGCTTCTGGCGGCCGAGCGGGCGCCTCCTGTACCCCCACGGGCTCCCCACGGCGTGGCGTCCCCGACAGTGAGCGGCAGCTGCTGCAACTCCGAGGCCGCTGCCAGGAGCAGGCGCATCAACTGCAGGGCCTGCGGGCAGAGCTGGCCAGCGCCACCTTGGGCCTGGACGCCTTCGCCATAGCTACGATGCATTTCCACCGCAAGGTACGGCACGGCAAATTTGCAGACGGGTATAAAATTAGAGCACGTTCCACCCGTAGGTCGGGGGGGGTGACATATGTGACCAGGGATAAATTTGTCACAGAGTGCTGGGGGGAAGTTGAAGCATCACAGATGTCCAGATCTCCGTGGCATGGCTGCAGGTCACTGATCACTGTCATGCTTCAGATTCTCTATGTAATAATATTTCTCTACTATAAAATTTAGATTCAGGGAGTTTTGAATGAGAAAATCCATTGATTTGTGAACGATGATAACTAAAATAAAACAATTAAAGAAGAAATGTGTCTGCCCAGTGAAGGAGTGGGGTGGGGGGGTGGGGGAAAACATATCCCACAGTACATTAGAAGCTCAAGGTCGCCATCTACTGTTTACTGCTTCAAATCCTTTTGTTTTTTTGTTTTTTTTTTTTAAACAATGCACATTTCACAGATAGCATTCTACATTCATAATATTAATTTCACCACTTTGTCATGTGATATGACTCAGGTGGCACTAACCTTGAATGCAAATAGTGCTCTTTGATCAGAGATGCAGTAGTCTCGGGGTCTCTGGGACCCGCAGACAGTCCGACTGGGACCTGGGATGTGGACTATCTGGCAGGGAGCTTGTAAGGAGCAAAAACATGGACCAACTGCGGGTCCCTGGCGCCTGGATTGAGGAACACTACTCTATCTGACGCAGACCTGTGACCCGTCCTCTGTCATTTCCCATTCAGAGACGCGCTGCCTAGCCACTGGTGAGCTCTGCTCTGATTCTCACGTCCAGTATAACTCATAATAATCCAAGGTTATTTCACTGATGGCGTCGTCATCTGGGCAGATAATGCAGCTGCTGTTTGCTCTTCCTGTGTAGCGTGACAGCTAATATGACCCTATTTCCATCTCATCTGCCGCCCTGCTTTGTCTGCTGCCATTTTCTGGAATATTGACTGAATCGTGTTAATGACAATAGAGCCTGTCATCCTGTCATCGACGGCGACCATCGTTCTCTGGAAAAGGAGCAGCAGAATTCCTCCTTATTGATATATATTTTTTTTGTTTTCAGATAAAACCAATTGCTGAGTGTTTAACCCTGTAATCCCCTTAAAAGATGAGAAAAGTGCGACAGATGGTGTGGAAGAGACATGGGTCAGGTTAACATGCTTAGTTACATCACTCCTGTGTGGATAGTCTGACCTGCCGCACTGGAGGATGCTGGGAATACGGTGTGTGTGTCCCTGACGGTCTTATTATCTGTGATTTTAGTTAAGGTGTGGGGTGATTGGGGATTCGATCTCTCTGCAGCTCAGGGCTGCAGGATGTGTATGGGGGGCGTGTAGTCAGTGTCTGCTCACACCTGAGCTGTCAGTCTGTGTGTGTATGTGTGTGTGTATATGTGTATATGTGTGTGTATATGTGTATGTGTGTGTATATGTGTGTATGTGTGTGTATATGTGTGTGTATGTGTGTTTATATGTGTATGTGTGTGTATATGTGTATGTGTATGTATATGTGTGCTTAAACATTACTGTGACCTGTGTGCATGCATGGGTGTGTCAGCCTGGCTTGGAGTTTATTAACAATTGGCCTGAAAGAGTGTGTGTGTGTGTGTGTGTGTGTGTGTGTGTGTATGTATGTGCCAGAATGTGATAAAAAAAAAAAACACCTAGAAATTTTACCTCGTGGGGACATTTCTCCCCCCTGCAAGGATAACCTCAATTTTGTAAAAGTCTGTGACTGCAATCAAAAAACTAAAAGCTCCTAAAGTCTAGTACAGACACTCCTCACTTAACGACTTACCTGCTTAACAACCATCCGGACTTTCGTCCAGTTCCAGTTGTTTTACGCTCCACGAGAACCTTGGCCGTGGAAACGGCAGAGCAGCGTTTCTCTTCTAATCTGTTTGTTCTGCGCTCTCATTTATTTGGGTCGGCGAAGGAAGGTTGTATTTTGTTTGCAGTAATTGACCTTTATTTTGATATGCCATATCAGTTTGCAATAAACACTGAACTTGAGATTGACTTATTTCGATATGTTGTCTTTAGTTTGATGCATATGCTTTGTATTGTGGGATAGGGAACCTCCAGTAGCACGTAAAGTAAGTTTTTTACTTGTTTCCTATCTTAGTTAATATGTACAAGTGACATTTATTTTCTGTGCATCATTTTAGTTCGGTAATGATCAAAAGGACGTTAACAGCGATACACTGGATTGCAGTGATGCTAATTTGCGATATATGCCTATATATGTTAGTGTATCGTTTATTTGTAATTTTAGTGGCACTTACCAGCCAGCTGGTTGTAACTTTGCTCTGCTAGATAAGAGATCTAAGTCTTTTCTGTGTTTGGTGTATTACAGTGTCACTGATCTGTCACATACAGAGACAGCATGTACGTAGTGGGAACTGTATACTGCTTATTACAGTATACAGCACACTACTGTATAAAGATAAATATACTCAAAATGTCATAAAGATGACATTAAAACAATATCCAAAGATGGCTGACACAAGCCCACTACCAGTAGCCTACAGTATGCTGGGAATATCGGGCAGGGGGAGGTCCCTCATTTATCAACCAGTTTGCTTAACGACCAAGTCGTAGGAATGGAACTCTGTTGTTAAGTGAGGAGTGTTTGTATTTTGTTTGGTTACTTATGGTTAAGGTTAAGGCTGGGTAGGGGGTAAGGCTGTCATTATAGGGATTGCGGCTATGCCCTTAGAGTGTGTGTGTGTTTATGTGTGTGTGTGTTTCTGTGTGTGTGTGTTTATGTGTGTGTGTTTCTGTGCATCTGTGTTTATGTGTGTGCACACGTGTGTGTATGTGTGTGTGTGTTTTTGTGTGTGTGTTCCTGTGCATGTGTGTTTCTGTCTGTGCACATGTGTGTGTTTGTTTCTGTGTGTGCGTGTGTGTGTGTGTGTTTCTGTGTGTGCACATGTGTGTGTGTGTGTTTCTGTGTGTGCACGTGTGTGTGTGTGTGTTTCTGTGTGTGGGTGTGTGTTTCTGTGCATCTGTGTTTCTGTGTGTGCACATGTGTGTATGTGTGTGTGTTTCTGTGTGCGTGTGTGTGTGTGTGTGTTTCTGTGCATCTGTGTTTATGTGTGTGTGTGCGTGTGTGTTTCTGTCTGTGCACATGTGTGTGTTTGTTTCTGTGTGTGCATGTGTGTGTGTGCGTGTGTGTTCCTGTGCATGTGTGTTTCTGTCTGTGCACATGTGTGTGTTTGTTTCTGTGTGTGTGTTGGTTTCTGCGCATGAGCCTGCATATACATAAGCAGTCATTTCCTTTGGGAGGAGAGGAAATTTGCACAGCATGCTGGGAAATGCATATCTGCGTATCGATCAGACATCCCCCCACTGCCCGCCCCCTGACAGGGACACTCCCTTAGTGTGCGCGTCCTCCAGCTCCGGGCTCCCGTGTCTTAGTACAGCATGTGGGGATTCAGACCCTTAGATTGGGTTAAGCGCAGTTACATGTGACCCAGTGGCATTATGCAGAGGTGCAGCAGAGCAGGTGAGGCTGTGTCCGTCATTTTCATGCATTTTGAACATGTTTACCTGCTGGTCTGAGCATCAGCACTGGATCATGCTGTATTTTTGGTTGTGTGTGTGTGTGTATGTGTGTGGGTGTGTGTGTGTGGGTGGAGGGAGTTACGTTTATATTACATTGAGGGGGCAGCATTTTACAAAAATCAATGACTGCAATCAAAAAAACTTGTTTGGTTACTTATGGTTAAGGTTAGGGCTCGGTAGGGGTTAAGGTCGTCGTTGTTGGGATTTGGGTTGTGAGCTACACCCAAATGGTGATGATATCCACAGCTGTAGAGCTGGATCATCTTGCCAGACCTCCATCTGAGGTGGGCCTGTGTAATTGCGATGGAGAACCAGGCTTTGCTGCTGTTCTGGTGTTAGCGGTCACCCCAGTGAAAGCCCGCAGTCCGTGCTCTGCCATCGGGGGGGGGGGGGGTTCCTGTCCATTGGGAGTTCTCTATCAGCGTGGTTCTCTATCGCTGTTTCTGAACGATTCCTTGTATTTTCACATGTGCACGCTTGCTGGTAAACATGATGATTTTCACGCCCCCCCCCCCCCCCCCCCCCCGCCCGCTCATTGCCATCGTCACTCTGGCGAATGTGACGGATTTTGCGTCAAGTGGGAACTTGTTTCATCTACAGAGAAATGTATGAAAAGGCAGTGAGCATCCTGACAGAGCGACGCCCTGCTCCATGTCGCCCAGCGAGAAGTGACCGCAGTAACATTAAAGCAGCTCTCTTTCCCTCTCTCTCTTTCCCCCTTTCTTTTCCTTTGTTCCTCCCCCCCTCTCCTTCTCTTGAGAAAGTAAATAAAATTATATAAGAAAATAAATAAATAAATAAAATAAATAAATAAATGCAAATAAAGTAGTCCTCCGCAGAGGGGGGGTGGTGGAGGAAATATATATATAAAAAAAAAACATTAAAGCAGCTCATGTTTCCATGGTGAAGCGATGACTGCACACAGGGGATGAAGAGTCGCGGCCTCAGAGCCCCCAGAGAGCGGGCGCCTCTGCAGGTCCGCGCGAGGAAATTAGATTAGTTGGGGGGGGTTGGGTGGGCTGAGGTCACAGCCCTCCTGCTCACGGGAGGGGTGGAGGTGGGCTGCTGGGGAACCAGTCTGATAGGCACGGCTGGACTGGGGTTAAAAATTGCCCCCACAATAACTTTTGCCGGAACACATGGGGGCAATGACCAGTACGTCAAGCGGCCTATCTTCCCCGGGGGTGGGGGGCACATATGCAAACAACAGCCTGTGATTTAAGAATTATATTTCAGGAGATCCCATTGCATTTTTTGAAGATGATACAGTAAAACAAGAATTCAGAGAAACGTATGTCATTAACTTATTGCATACCTGTGCATCGTGCATGACCACAGGAAACGTGGTGGTGAACCTGGAGCCTGAATCACCTTGGGTCACCCCGGGTGGGACATCGGTCCATCACAGACCTCACACATGTCACACACAGAGACAGACACGTGCTCAGAGAGGAGCTAAGAGACAGAAACGGGGTTTGAAAGTGCTGCCTACTAAAGTAAGGCGAGGCGAGTTTATATAGTACATTATCATACACAGCAGTAATTCAATGTGCATTACAGAAATAAAAACTATACAAAAATAAGGGTAAAAAAAAACGTTAAAAAAGAAGACAAACCGAGGAGCTAGAGGAGGAGAGGGAGGTCTGGGCATCCAGACTGCTGCCTCCGCGACCCGGCCCCATATGGATGGATGGATGGATGGATGGATGGATGGAGAAATACACAAAGTTGCAGAACAGAACATAATAAACAGTAGTGTAGAGATTAAAAGTGAATTGAGTGTTTATAAGGATTCCGAGCAGCCGTGTGACCTTTCCCTCCATATTTAAGTAGGACCAAAAGGTTCATCAGTCTGAACCCCGGATGGGAGAAGCTGCAGTGTTTTGCCCACCGCTCTGACCTGCCTGCTTGTGTCTGTCTGCTGCAGAGCGAGGATTCCCTTGTGAAGCAGAGGGCGCTGTCCCTGGAGCTGGCCAGGATCAGAGATGAAGCAGGTTAGTGTGGACCTCCGTGGTTCGAGTCAGTCGTCCTCCCTGGGTGTTGTGCTATGATCGCCTCACCCTCCGGTCTTTACCTCCTCACCTCTCAGTCGCCCCGCCTCCTCGCCTCTCTCCCCAGCCTCCAGTGTGCTGCGTTGGGAGCAATTGCGGGAGGACAAGGAGGAGCTGGAGCGGAGCTGTGAGCGAGAGCTGCAGGCACTGCAAGCGCAGCAGGAGGCAGAGCTGGGGGCACTGGAAGCAGGGCTGACAGCTCGCTACACGGCCCAGGCAGGGCAGCTGCGCGAGGAGCAGTGGCTAGAGCTGGGGAGGCTGCACACGCAGCACCAGGAACAGGTGGGGGCGCCATCCCCACACGCTTTACTGTGCTGCAACACGGTGGCTCACTGTCACTGTCACCTCTGAACTTTAGGGTTACGGGTTTAGGTCGACAATACATGGCCATTATTCTGTGAAGACGTGTATTGTAGTGACGCGCAAATGAAGCTCCTGAACCATTTGCTGTTTTTTCTGACTCCACTAGATGGTGCTCTCTGTTCATAAAAGGGATCAAAGCATGCCCTAAAGTAAACTAAGAGCACCATCTAGTGGCATCAAAAATACAGCAAATGGTTCATGAAGCTTCATTTGCCAATTACTACTTTATTGCTGTGTAGGTTTACTCCATTTGTTAAATGAGTACCATAAGACTATACTACTAAATTCCTCCTGACATACTCCACGTTCCATCGCACCTCCGATCTGTGTCTGCTCAGGTTTCCTCTAGGTACTCTGCTTTCCTCTGGCCATCCAAAGAATTTCAGTTACACTAATCCCTAAATTGCCCATGGTATGTGATTGTCTTCCCCTGCTGTGCCATATCCTGCCTAGGATCAGCTCCAGGCCCTGCAGTCCTGTTTTGGATAAGAGATTTAAATTTGGATGGAAGTATTATGCTACACAGGTATCCACACTGCATTTATGTGGCATGGTAATGAGGCACAGATGAAGTAAATAAATCTGCACGCACATGGCTTTGCCCCGCCTTGGGACGGCCACACCCCTCAGTGTCTTAAAGCAGTATAAGCAGTATGCACACAGTGCACCAGGACCTCACTTGATCTCCCAGCCTCTGTAATCGGTGCTGCTTTGCAGTAATTAGCATCGTAGTACCTACAAGAAGAAGATCAACAGAAATATAAGCGTGCTGGCAGGCCGATGTTACTTCCAGTCTATAAGCCGTGCTCACGTTTCAGTTCTGTTACACACAGATCTCTACTGAAGACCATCTCTACACAAGCAGCCCATACTGATAACCAATGTGTGGCTTTAAGCTTGTAGAGATGGTCTTGTCGAGTCATGTCTAGATGGGGAGTAATGAAGCAGCGGTGGGGGTAAAACGTCCATCACAGCTTTCGCCTCTTGCTAATCCCAGATCGAGGAGATGAATGGGAACCACGAGGCGGCCCTGTCGGAGGTGGAGAACGCACATCTGGTCGCCATGGCGATGCTGCAGGAGGTGCATGCCAAGACGTTGATGGGTGAGTGCACTGCGGGATGGCAGTGCCAGCTGTGCAGGTCCGGGCAGGGGCTTGCTGTGGCTGCAGGCCTGTGCAGCTGGCGAAACATTCAGGGTTTATAGGCTTAGTTTTCAAGGCTCACTGCACCAGTTGCTGACATGAGCAGGTTTTTAACCTCTGACTTTGGTTTTGGAGGATGTATAGTCATTAGTACATGGGGAGGGCTCTCATGACTGGTGGCGCTCTCCCCTGGCAGAGCTGAAGGAGGCCCACGCGCAACAGCGGAAGGAGCTGGAGCAGGACTTTGAGAAGCTCAGGCTCTCACTACAGGTAGGACTGTTTTGGGGGGTGGGGGCATAAAAGCATAAGAATGACAGCTGTGGTCTGGTTATGGTCTTCCATGGGGTGGCCAGTGTTTAGATGCTTTACAGAGCAGGGGAATCATGCTCGGGGAGGGGGGTGAATGGCAGCAGCTCAGTCCTCCTCTGTGCCCGGCAGGACCAGGTCGACACGCTCACCTTCCAGAACCGCAGCCTGCGGGACCGGGCCAAGCGATTCGAGGAGGCGCTGCGAAAGAGCACCGACGAGCAGATTTTGGTACGGTCTCACAAACGCGCGGCAGCACAGTGATAAATGGGGTCATTCACAAGACCAGCACACCTGCAGGTGACCTGAAGTACTGCGCCCACAAGATAATACATTAACTGAAAATGACAGATTGTGATTGTCCAGCAGAAATGTTATGTCTTAGACATTTTTGGGGTGAAGTGGACTCAGAATTAGGTCACAGCCAAGATGGCCTCTGTAGTAGTGCAGTTTGTTAATGCTTTAAAGATGGAGTCAAGAACAATACCACCAGTGTAATTCTGAGAGTCAGCAGAATGTCTTATACCCAAAACTGATAAAAAAACAAAGGGATGTCAACTTTTGTCCAATAGCTGGACGCAACTCCAGTCCATCACAGGACACACACACACAACATTATGGACAATTTATAGAGCAGGTCTGCAGGTCTTTGGAGTGTGAGAAGGAAACCTGCATAAGCCCATGCAGAAAACTTCACACATACCGGATAGCGGTGGGATTTGAACCCCCACCCCTACAGTTGTTTGGCAGTAGTGATACCCACTGACACCCATTGTTCATAAGAGTTAAATTAATCAGAATTTACCTGGTTTGACCAGGTATACCTGCAACTATTAGTAATTACGGTAATGTGGATCGCATGCTATATACGTGCCACTGTCACATCACAGGTATTGCGATAGCCAGCTGGGCTGAGACCATCAAGTTCTGCTGGAACAATTTTACTCTGTCATAGGGAACAAAAGTTGCTTGGCAAACTACACAATTTCAATGGTCATTTTTTTTCAAGATTATCTCATTTATATTATCAAAAAAATAAAAGTGAGTCAGAGGAAAGCAAACAAAATCGGGCCACCGAAAGACATTCGCCTTCTGTGCTGTGAAAATATTCTGCATTCCATACAGACGATAGTGAGCAAAAGCAAGTGATTCGTCAGCACTTTGTGGTTTTCGGCACAGATCGGGCCCACAGCACTCATTAGATAGACTCTGTTGGTCGATCAGTTCTATTTGGCAGTAGTTTATTTTGGGTAACTTTTCAACTTTTTTTGTTTTTTACATATCACAAAATTTATCGCAAAAAAAATTCAATATCACGTGAGTTTTTTCTGATAATGTTCAGCTCTACACAGTAGGAATTTTTCTTGGCAGTTTCATGCACACGTTCACAAACAGCATAAAACCTAAATAAAAGAAGTAATAAAAAAGCAGAAATAAAATAGATTTAGGTATTAGAAATAATGAAGCAGGATAAGCTAATATGATGATACCTGTGTTAAGAACTGTTTTTGAATGCAGTCTGTATTTGTTGTGTATCTCTAGAGGGGGAACAGAATTGTGACACAGTATGATATAGATATGATGTGTTATCTGGGCCCAGGCAGCTGCAGAGCTCAGTGGGTATACAGCTATGTTCTTTGCCTGCAGGATGCTTTGGCCCCATATCAACACGTTAAGGAGGATCTGAAGAGCCTGAAGGAGGTCCTGGAGATGAAGAACCAGCAAATCCACAAGCAGGAGATGAAGATCACTGAACTGGAGAAGATGGTAGGTGGAAATGTGTGAATGGTGTTTGTGTATATCCACATACCTACAGGCCGCTGGTAGGTGGAAATGTGTGAATGGTTTTTGTGTATATCCACATAACTACAGGCCGCTGGTAGGTTGAAATGTGTGAATGGTGTGTGTATATATCCACATACCTACAGGCCGCTGGTAGGTGGAAAGGTGTGAATGGTGTTTGTGTATATCCACATAACTGCAGGCCGCTGGTAGGTGGAAATGCGTGAATGGTATTTGTGTATATCCACATAACTATAGGCCGCTGGTAGGTGGAAATGCGTGAATGGCGTTTGTGTATATCCGCATACCTACAGTCCGCTGGTAGGTGGAAATGCGTGAATGGCGTTTGTGTATATCCGCATAACTACAGGCCGCTGGTAGGTGGAAATGCGTGAATGGCGTTTGTGTATATCCGCATTACTACAGGCCGCTGGTAGGTGGAAATGCGTGAATGGTGTTTGTGTATATCCGCATTACTACAGGCCGCTGGTAGGTGGAAATGCGTGAATGGTGTTTGTGTATATCCGCATACCTACAGGCCGCTGGTAGGTTGAAATGTGTGAATGGTGTTTGTGTATATCCACATACCTACAGGCCGCTGGTGTGATGCTGTGGAGGGAAATAAATGTTCTGCTGAAAAAATGATTACAGGCCATTTTGGGTAAAGTCTTTCTGCATTTGAAGAAAAGATGACAGGTACCATCATGGAAAATCGCCACCCTAATGGCCTATAAAGGCTGGAGTTTTTCATTTTGTCTTTGTTTTTGAAAATACTGCATATTCAGATTGATATTCTTCTGAAAAATGAACCATGTCAAAAGACAATTATGAGTGTGATGAGTGGTGCCTCTCCATGGAGCCGTAGGCCTAGACAACACTGAGGCAGGAGACGAGAGAGAGGCGTGCTGTGGTGTTATTACACAGCGCTGCTTGGTGTATTGGCGTGCCGGTGAAGAGAGGCGTGCTGTGGTGTTATTACACAGCGCTGCTTGGTGTATTGGCGTGCCAGTGAATACCACTGTTACGGTTTACAGATTTTTGAATACAGGTTTTAGAAGCTGTCCTGCTTGTTTTGCACAGGCCCAGAAAAATGTGGTTCTGGAGGAGCGAGTGCAGGTCTTGCAGCAACAGAACGAGGACCTGAAGGCCAGGATCGATCGCAACCTCGTCACGTCCCGGTGCGTGTGACCTCGTCCCGTTCCGGGCATCTGTCCCCTGTCCGTCGTGTGAGCTGATTGAATGTGGCTGTAATGATGCAGGCCTCCAGTAAGCCAGTAAACATCCCTATGGCTCTGCAGGACTTCTGTAGAAAACCTGATCGATTAACCAGCTGCACAACGCATTACATTTTGATCAATTTTATTTTTCGAAGAATTAAAAAAATAATTTAAATACAATATAGAACACAGTATAATTATTTATAATTTGTTTCCCCATTTTTATTAACTCCTGTATGTTGGTACTGTAGATATCTGGGTACATTCTATGTACGTCTCCTCATTAGCATAATGGTGCCTGTGAGTGACGTGTGGTTGCCATGGCGCCCTGTCTCCCCGCCCCCCTTGCAGGCAGCTCTCGGAGGAGAACGCCAACCTGCAGGTATATGTGGAGCGGGAGAGCAATGAGAAGAAGCGGCTGAGCCGCACCAACGAGGAGCTGCTGTGGCGCTTGCAGACGGGCGAGCTGAGCCCGTGTATGTTGTCCCCAACCTCCTCGCCGGGCCCCGCCTCCCCCGCCCACCATGCGGCCCTAGGCCCCGCCTCCCCT
>JAODJU010000036.1:14062981-14078951 GCA_026776725.1 Gnathonemus echidnorhynchus
CAACAATTGGTGAAAAAATCAGCTAAATCTGTGATCATGTGGTGGAACCCACTGGTTGATTTGAGATGGAATCACCCAGGGACCTCACACGGGTGAAGCGTCACAGGAAGAGTGTCGGGCTCACACGGCAGGTCGCCGTGGGCTTCAGGGTCCTAAACTGCTCCCCGTTTCCCGACAGATGGGCCCGGACTCACTTCTGGCCACTGGCGATCTTTCCGGAAGCCTCCATCTCGCGCATGGCCTGCAGCCGGCACTTCACCAGCTCCGTGGGACACAGAACCATCGAGGAGAAGACAGAGGCGACTGAGCCTGCACACGCTTTCTGCAGGTCGCTGAGACAAGAAGAAGTGACATGACAGTGAGTCTGGTGAGAACAGGGCAGTTACAAGAAGCCACTTTTACAAACATATTACCAAACTAAGTCTAAATATTTAATTATTCTATTTATTTCTCATTTGCACTATGGCCAACATTTTCCGTGACGTAACAGACCTATAACAGACACACCAGTGTCATGCCTCCTTTTCTGGCCTCTGCTGCCATCTATCGCTGCTGTTTCAGTTTTGGGATGAGTTGTAACAGGTGCCAAGTGTCTTCTACAGCTGGGATTTTGTTCCCTTGCTGACACATTCTACTGCTGCTTCAATTTTTGGGTGATTTGTCTCAAAATTAAATCAGGTGTAGATCTTCATCCATATGATGTTATAAGTACTAAGATCCATCAATTACTTTTTGGACACCACATTCACATTTGGTCACCTGCAGTCACACTTCTCTTTGCTGCCACTCTGAGGTACTGCTTCAGTTTTGTGGCAACATGTCTCAGTATCTCATCATTTCCAGTTTGTCACCCATAGAATATTTATGAAGTTTGAAAAAGGTCTGTCAAATAGTTTTGGAGTTATCATCTTAACAGTATCAAAGGGGATGGTGAGTGGCTCAGTGGGCTAAGCCTCTGTGTCTATAATCAAAAGATAACTGGTTCAAGTCTTAACCTTGGCAGAATAGTCATATGTCCATAGGCCCTTGAGTAAGACCCTTAACCCCCAGTTATCACACAGACGAGACCATCCCAACACCATATACGAATACAAATAAAACACAAAAGAGATTTTTAGGGTGTAATGTGTTCTAGTGTTGCACTCTATAATGTTACTGAAAAAGAACCGCAAAACCATTTTTTTCTTTCATCCTACAACTTTGACAGAGAAAAGTGATGGCTGAAATGACTATTTTTGGGGACACAGTTCATTTTATTCATTTTGCCTAAAAGATTTGTTCTGTTTCATTCCCCAACTAGTTCAGTGGCACGTTCTGTTTGAATGAAATTGACCTCAAACACTTGTGTTCTGATATATTAAAAAATAGTCTATTATTTATGCTAAATAGTGCTAAAGAGTAAACTAAATACTACCAATAACTCATGTGAGAATAATAATATTTGTTACTGAATTATAGTCTAAGTCTCTCAACGTTGTACCTTAGCTACTCATGTTCGTTAAAAACTCAAACTTAACAGCTCATCACATAGTCAGCTAACAAATCATGAAAGTGTTCCATCTCAAAATCCAATTGCAGCATCCAGGCTGTTACTGCACATGTAAGCTATATACTACACCAGTAGATAGTATATTTCAGTCACAGAAGCACAGCTCTCTGGTTCAGAAGCCTATCTAAGTCTCTCGTTCAGGTCTCTAATTCTCATTCTGAATGAGAGGCCCAAAGAAGTAGAGAAACTCTCTCATTTGTTGACTCACTCACCAACTCATCTGTTCACTCACTGTAGACATATACATTCAGTCCCAGGTTTAGGTTCTAGTAGGGATGGGTGATCCATCCATCCACCACCATAACCACTTAATCCCAACTGGGGCCACAGAGCCTGTCCCAGGAACAAGGGACACAGGCAGGAACCAACCCTGGGCAGTTGCCAACACACACACAGGGTCAATTTAGACTTGCCAATCAACCTGCCCTGCACACTTTTGGACCATGGGAGGAAACCAGAGACCCTGGTGGAAACCCACACAAACCCCAGACCTTCTGCTTGTAAGGCAGCAGTGCTAATCACTGCGCCACCAGGGTGGGTGATATAGCCTCAAAACTATATCAAAATATTTCAAAGAAATCTGTGATGATGATATTTATGATAATACAGACGCTCCTCTAATTACGAACTTTCAACTTACGAACTTTCAGACATACGAACGAAGAGGACCGTAAGTCCAAATTGTGTTAATTGGGCTCCCGTTTCCTGTCCGCAACATCAGTTTTTTTTCTGCGTGCCAATTCCGCCTAGTACGACTTCTGGCCACTACTCCCGCCGTGTAGCAGTGTAGTGTGTGGACTCCCAGCATCCTAGTTCTTTGTACTTATGTATAACCTTAAAATGATGTTGAAAAATGACTTACGAACATTTCAAATTACGAATCGTTCGGAACGTATCTCATTCATAAGTAGAGGAGCGTCTGTATAGAAAAAAAAGGCAGGAGCATTTTAGTGCAAACTAAATGAGAATTTTCTTTTTTTCTCCTTTTCCAATGAGCTACTCTCATTGATGACAGACTATCTAATTCAAAGTGTGAATCTATGTGAATTTTGTTTTTGTTTTGTTTATGTTTCTGTGATAGTGTTATTCTGTGACTCACTTTTACTGCAAAGCAAATTTACCCCATTTGGCCAGCAGGTGTCGCTGGCCATCCTGTTCTCCCTGTGCCCAAGTCCTCAATGTGTTTCACTAGCTCCCTGGACTGCTGCATAGCACTATGGGCTGACTGTGTAGCTCTGTGTAGTATTTGTTAAGCTCTCTAGTTCCTGTGTTTAATTATTGCCCATTGCCCGTTTTCTTGTGCCAGCCCTTGTTGATTCTTCTGGCCTGTCCTGCGTTACCTCCCTCTGTTTTTAAGTACCTGATCCTACTCTGTTCTTAGTGGAGTCATTCCCTGATGTTAACTGATGTTTTTGATTCTGTGAAGTTGGTTATTTGGTTTTGCTGTGCGCTAGGTTTGCTTCCCTGCCTGTTCTCGGTGTTACTAGTTTCAAAGATCATTTTTTGTTCTGTCAGTTATATCATTCCCCTGTTTAGTTTTAACCCCTTGTGGTCCATTTTGTTTGTAGAGTCCCCAGTGTTTTCTGTTCAGTAATAAACCTCTGTTGTTCTTTTGGAGCCGCAAGTGGATCATCACCTTCCTTTCCTGCCTGTACCATGCCCGAGTCTGTGACAGCCTATGTAGTGTTTTCCCTGGATATCGTAAGTATAACATAACTACTTAACATTTTTGTTTAACAATAACTAAAGTAACTTAACCTTGTAACTGTTCGGGAGCCAGCACAACAGTCATCTAATATAACTGACCTCAAATTTTAAGTACAAATACAAATAAACAGCAGCAATCCAAACAAACCTTCAGTCAAAATGTAAACACTCACTGCTTATAAAAATAAAATTAAAATGCTGTCAAAAAAACAAAAAAACGGAGGACAATCAAATGAGGTAGAATATCAGCACTGGAAATGTTGCATCACCTCTAATTTCTTGTGTAAACATAAAATAGACATACCATGAAATGAGGTATGTTATAATGTCAAGTGTTTGTACAGTTCAAGCACTAACTAGCTATCCAACTGGCAGAGACATCACAGTCAGAGCTTTAAATTTTTTGTCAAGAACACCAACTTTAATTCGTTATAACAAATGATTTCCTTCAGTAATGCTATGTAATTATGCAACTCAAATTATCGCAAAAGAAAAAGGTGGTTTGTACACTGTGCAAAGTTTGGATGGCAGACCCCAGCGGCACTAGTGCTATGCACGAGTACCTGAAGAGGAAACGCACATGCACTATTCTGGATGATGGACCACCGGAGTAGGCAAAACCACTGTGAGGTTTGTTTATTCAGGTTTATTAAATTACCTTTGTCATTAAATATCCTTTGTCATTATAGCTACTGGATACACTCATCATTAAAACCATACAGTTGTCTGCCTGCTGCCTTATACCAAAACAGTCGCATGAGGCACGCTCCGCTAACTGAATTTAATAAGCATAAGAATTCGGTGAATTTATAAAGATTACTAACTTTTGGACATAACAATGTATCTCTCATAAATATTTCAGAATTATCATGTGGGTGTAAATAGATGTCTGCATAGTGCCGAGAATCCGGTATCCATTATCTAAAGCCCTACAATGACATACAGTATGTCGTTGACAAAATAAATTTAGAGATTAGAAATAAAATGAGATGGTCAGTTTGATTTCCTAAAGGAAAATTAACCATTTAGATTAATGAGACCATCAGTAAAATAGTTGATAGATTAATCTATAGAAAAATAATCATTAGTGGCAGCACGAAATGCATCATGTCGCTATATCATTGATATCGTAAGATGACACTTTTGTATCGTAAAAATCTATACCAGTGTTATTGTGGATGGTATGATATGGTACAGCCCTAGTTTCCAGCCAATCATACGCTTCCTTACAGCATGCCCTTACATGCCTCACTGGCTCTTATTGGCCATAGTGGAGAAGGGAAGCAGCATTCCTGTCATATTTCTGAGGACAAGCGGAAGAATGAAAACAACAAATCTTTGCAGGGACGTGAACATGAGTGTACAAGTCCTGCAAGGGACTTGTTCCCCACAGACAAATCATTCACAAACATCACACCATTACAGAAGACCCATGGCTGCAAGTAGAAGTGCTGCTGCCAACTGTCCAGACACAGCAAAGATGTGTGTTTTAAAAGATACTTTAGATCAACGCAGACCAAGGGAGCCAACACATTGACCTTGGCTAAGCATCTTGCCACCAGACATCCTAACATATTTAAAGAATTTGAAGAGCAACAGGTTAGCGAATGTGATACATAATTATCAAACCTGTCCCTCAAATATAAGTCAAACGAGTGCAATTTATTTTGTGACAAGCAAACTTTTTAGCCTGAGAGGCAAAATCAAGGGCAATGACAGTCTAACTGTTTAATTTGACTTTATCTTTTGAGGTAATCATTTTAACTAAGGTAATATGGCATACGGTACATTTGCGTAAATATTTTCGCAAAAATGCACTCAGTAGAGTGCAGACCTCTGCCAAGGTGGTGTATTGCTGGTTAATAAGTGATATCTTACAAATTTAAAGTGCTGTAAAAGATTTCATCATAAACTAAAGCATAGTGGACAAGACAGGATACCATGTAAGCTTTAATGACATGACCTTGATCTAATTATTTACAATAATCCAATTCAGTGTTATAAATATAATAAATCTTGTTAAATGGCTGTACATTTCAGCAGCTGCAACTTAATCATTTTAGTTTTGTTAAAACATGTTCAGTATAACTCTGCACCTGTGACAAAATAGGCTATATTTTATGTGACTGATATAGTATGTTATTTAATTAATTTTAAAAAATAATTTCCATGTTCTGCCATCAAGTTATCCATTAATTTTCCTGTTTTAGTTTTTTGCTGTGGTATCGTTTCAGTATAGGTATCGAAATATTTTAGGCAGGTATCGTACCGAAGTCATGATTTTGGTATAGGGCCAGAACTAATGTGTTTTTAAGTCCACACGGGTCCGGCGGAGGATATACATCAGAACTGACAACCGCCACATTTTAATAAAGCCCAGTACCACACAAATACATGATTTTTACAGGGGCAGAGGTGTGGCAGTGGTGCCCACCATACCTGAGTTTGTCGCCCTGGCTCTGCCCGGACACGAAGCGCACCGCCTCCTGGCAGAAGCCGTAGCTCATGAACAGCACCGAATTCTCCGCGATGTTGGCCAGCAGCGCCGGAGACGTGCCGCGATACAGGCCACGAAGCCCCTCCTCCCTGTAGGTGGAGATGAAGCAGTCCAGGAATCCACGGTACATGGTGGGGAAGGTCTGCATCTTCACCTTGGCCGTGTCGAAGGGCTGCCCGCTCATGACGCAGGCCGTACCCCCTGAGAGAGGGCGACAGTTCACATTCTAACCCTTATTTCCTGGATGAAACGTTCCAGTGCACAATGTGACATAATTAGACTGAAACTCTGTACTTTTACAACATAAACGTTAAATCTTTGGATTGTAAAAGTTTATTCAAAAAAGCATACATATACTACCATATTGCTCAGCAGAAAAACGTCACATAACAATATATATTTTAAATACCCAGCCATACATCTGAGGATTAAAGACGGCATAGTAAATCTCTACCACAACAGCTCAACTGAAAGTTGAACCAAAGAGTCTGCAGGTAATGCTAGCAATTACAACACCAATTTTAAAAAGGCAGAATAGTTTGTGGCGTGCTGTATTTACACTTTATACAAACTGTATTTACAAAAATCGGAGTACTCCAACTGCCATATACTACGTCCGCAGTATGTCGAACAGCCTCGTCCTCGTAATATAAATAAGGGGAGATGCAAGGATGAATAAATCTGTTACCTAGGGCCCCTGCAGACAGGTCGATGGCAGCCTGGACCACAGGATGGGGCGCCATGCCGTGACGATAGCCAAGGTATCCGGCGTCTTTCCTCAACGGCGCTGCTCGGTGTTTAATCGCCAACTTTTAGGGATAGCACACAGAAAGCGATCGGGATCTCCACAGTATTAATGAAAGGCCATTTTTAAAATGGGAAAAGTCATCTTATCGAAGACGTGACTATCTCTCTTAAAACAGACCAATGCCGGCTGCACCATTGTGCCATGTCGGCATAAACGCCATACAGTGCGCCTTTCTCTTCCTCCCGGTGGCGGCCGACTACGTCAAATGCACACGTGTGTGCACAGGTTGAAAGGCGTTTTTTTAAAAAAAAAATATATATATATATATATGTCTATATTATGCTAAAGAAATGCACCAGCGAACCGATGCCCCACTTTTGCATCCCATGTGCTCTCGCTGATGCGACCCGGAGACAGTGCCGGACGGGAAAGGCGTATTATAGTACGCCAGATTCCGGCGGGGAATTTGCGTAAGAAATTTACGTAGCGAAACTAATCGACACTTAAAGCTAAAGCTTAAAGTGCTGGAGATTCTACGGTATTATTACATCATCGATAAATGCGCCGGCCACGCGCATGGCGCGTTACATCTGGGTCTGGAATACGACACTCTTAATAAAAATGTCAACATATATTTTTTAATGTGTCATCATACTCATAATACATGCCCATTTCGTTTCCTGTCTAATAGTTTCTGCTACACTTGTCCAGCAGTTTGTTTCAATCAATTTTTCAATCATATGTATTAAATAAGCAATTGGCAGAGGTGCAATGACTATCACCGGGAGTAGTATCAGTACTTTAAATTCTTGTTAGTAGTCTGATTTCTGTCCCGTTGAGTGGAACTTGACACCGCTGTATTAACTAAATATATTAACACTTCATAAAGTCATGGAAATATAGTGCTTACAGATCAGGGGTCTTTGCGGTGTGGCGAATTCCCCGATATATTTATGGATATGATGCAATCCATCAAAACATTTAAATGACTATAACTCTCAAGCATGTCAATGTAACTCAACAACTGTATTAAAATAATCAATGAAACTTAACTGAAAGACTGAAAATGCAATGACTGATGGAAGGATGGATAAATTGAGTACACTTACCTATTTTAATCTACAGATAAGACAATCTTAATTCGTACCATGCATCAAGCTGCTGTCATTCTTGACATGCTGTAACTTTGACTGACCTTATTGCTAACAGTTTCTCCAGGAAGAATAGGAAACGTTTCCACACCGCTGTCTTAGCGCCGGTAGAGTTAGTGGCTGGAGTCTCTACAGCCAGAATAACAAGGATTTATTTTTTTTTTAACGAGGCGCAACAGACCAACCTTTTTCTCGTGATTTTACATGCCACTTATATGTTACATCCCTAAAGATTATAAATTGTTTATGTACATTGTACTATTAGTTACCGACAAGATGAGTCTCTGTAGAAGGTTTTAAAAATATGATAGAAATTAAAATAATTCATAAGAAGGTTTCTATTGTGACGTACTGTCACAGGAATTGTTGTTTGTACCGTGTTACACAAAGAAAAGGCTAACCTTGATCGATAAGGAGACCTACCTGCTTTGATACGCTGTTATACTCAAAGTTAAAAGGCAAAAGGAATTTATTTCACAAGCATTCAGGCCTATAACGCAACCGGTGACGTCACGCAGTCATTAGCACATATTCCCATTTATTGCATGTTGCATGTATTCGTATAAGAAATACTCTAAATGGCGACTGTCTAAGCCATCATTATATCTATTAATTAAATAAGTAAAGCATTTACATTGTTATTGTAAGTTAAATTATTCCAATGAAACAAGGAAGGACCGTTTTAAGTTATGTACCTGAAACAACCAACACATTTTGCTGAAGAGGACAGTGACAGCTAGTATAGGGACAGGGGGATATAACCTTAAATATTGTGGTTGTGGGAGGGTAGCTGGTTAAATTCTCGGCTATGTGAGTAGCCTATGTGAAAAAAGTTGCTTTGGATGAAAGAGGTACCATATGAAGTAAATGTATACTGAAATACAAATTTCTCTCCCATTGAACAGGTTTCTAACGCTGACAAAAGGTATGCGGGTCAAAGCCATGTTTACCTCCAGCCATAATGATATCGAACTGCTCATAAATGCAACCTAGCGTACTGTTTATACAACTGCACGTGGTATTTCTGGGTGGTAATAAACCTAGTAGGCATATTTTTAAAGTTAATAGCAACGGTGTTCATAGTCAATATAATCTCAGGGAATCCATTAATGTAGGTATTTGAGAAACGTGTTGATGTTAGGCTAGTAATGACTAAGGTTTATAACGTAAACAGGCCCCGGGGTTCATGCAAATGCATGTAAGACGTATCCATTGCTGTACAGAAATACTTCACAATATTACAATATTTCATTTTACTACAGTGTTTCTCAAACCATAAAGTCCACGTTTTTGCTCTTTCCCACTTCCCAGGACTGGTTTGAGAAACACTGTTTTACTTGATATTTCTTTGAAAATACTGTAACGGATAACGTTAAGTGTAACGGATCGTTTAAAATGTCTATTTTCACTATATATTAGCTAGAGATTTCAACTACAATGAAAATTCCGTGTAGCTGAAGTTGTATTATTAGTCATATTTTATGATTGTATCAAGATGTACCACAAGGGGTCAGTGTAGCGTTGCATTCAGAAACTCGTAGAGGATATGACGTGTAGTTGCGATGTATTGATGTTTAATTATTTATCATGCATTTTTCTCTAAAGCGTCGTACAAGTTCACAATAGACCACAAGCACAGAACGTTCAAGGGACCAGAGTTTCTAGTGGGTAGCCAGTAATTGCAAGATATTAACGAGTGCAAAGAACCGTATGATCGAAAAGCTATTCAAATAGCACCAGAAGAGTCTAGTCGAAACTGAACTCGTAATGCAAAATATAACAAGGATCCAAGAGTGACAGGTGAAACCATTTCAATTCAATATTCAACAAGGGCAGAGAGCCGGGGAGAGTCTTTAGCAGCATGGGGTTATATATATTGGTGGTGCTTTCAAAAAAATGATTGGAGCGGCCATCAGAGATCTGTTACATTTATGAGGATATGTCTTCAATGGTTCCGCATAGAAAGTAAAATAATCCATATTTAGTTTTTGTTATTTTGGTGTTATATAGCTATGACCACCCCTTCAGTCCACACCTGGTTCCCGGAAGGGATGCGTCTTAAGGCGTTCCCGAGAAGTTGCGTTGGCGGCGCGTATTCAGTACAATAGAACAGATATTATAAACATCTGGGTTAAATATATAAAGCTTTTACAGTAGTAGTAACAACATGTAGCACTTTTTCATTTCATTTTTTATTTTAAATAGATATGGTGAAATAGATCGTTGAACTATAATTGAAACTACATGACCCTTTCACCATTCTGCCATCAAAAACATCTTGTGCAGGTGAGATTCGCCGTAATAAGATGAGGCTGCGTTTTCTCTGAAACAAGATTATACAATTTTCTTTGTACGTTTAATGATCCGTCAAGGTACTGGTTGAATTACTGCCAGATGCAGACACAAGAGGGCGCACAAGTGTAGATTATCGTGTGAGACTCGCTAGAAACTACAACGGGAGGGAGCTAGGACACAAGGCAGCACGGGGCACAAGACAAGACCTACCCTGGAGCCCAAGGCAAGCTTCACTCCTGGCGCATACCATCCAAGACAAAGTGAAACCGACTGGCTAAATATGCGCCCCCTCAAAATGTGGCGCCCTAGGCAATCGCCTAATGGTGTGACCGGCCGTGACATAACCAGTCCATCACGGGGTATTCACGCTATATGCATGTAATGTACTACTGTATGTTCCTCACTTGTACATCGCTTTGGATAAAAGGATCTGCAAAATAAATCAATGTAAATAAAAATATAGATGCACGGGCAGTTTACAGACGTCAAGTCACCAAAACTGTATATGGACTGCACCAAGAAACCAGTGCCCGAGGGAGATCATACAGAACAATGACGGGATTCGAACCCTCAGCAACAGTGTCCCCTGTTGAGCCACCTGGCATAACGAACGTGTCTTGAAAATTATAATAAACATTGAAAACATTTTACACGCGAAGAGCATTTTCTTTTTTTCTGCTGTGTCAAATCTCACAAAAACGACACATGCATATCTAATGGTTCACCTAAATGTATCACTTCATGTATCAGTGAGTATTTGTGGCTAAATATATTCAGTATTTTGTTAGTTATCCGCCTCCATTTAATCTTGGCAATAAAGCCAACAATTTCTCATGACCGGTACTGCAGCTGGAATCAGCGGGGCCAACTTTGATCTGCTTGATCTTTTTGTCGTTCCACTGAGGATTTATTTATATTAAAGCGGCATTGTTTTGGAGGTTTGCAATTTGCCAAGCGACATAATAGGACTAGTTGCGTTACTTGCAATGATGGTAACAATTTGAAAAAATTTCGACATGATACAATTTATAATAACGATGATATAATAATATAATAATCAATGTCATTTTTATTTATTTTGAAAATACTAGTATCTATGCTATTCATATAATTCATCGATATGTATGCATGTATGCATCTTCACAGATCCTACAACGATACCATCCATCAATCTAATTTCCAACCACTTATCTTGGATAGGATCGCACGGGGGAGCGCAAAGCAGGAGAGAGACCCCGGACAGGGAGGCCCGTTATAATAATATTAACACAGCCTACGTACTGTACAAACTTCCAGCTCGCAGTCTTGCAACTAATCTTTCTCTGATTAACCAGCAAACGAAAGAAAAACATTTTCAATCGCTTCTTTCCAACGAAGCGAAGCTGTACCATTTTTCCGCTTTGCACGTAGAGCCTCGACATACGTCGCTAGAAAACAAAAATTACTGGAAATTAAAAAAAAAAAAAAAACTTAAATAGCCCGCTTGCCAGCTGAGAGAAAAACAAAGCGAAGGAGCAACGTCACCACGCTGGCTCGTCGGGCGGCCGCGATTGGCCGGCGGCGCCTGTCACTCAACGCTGGGCGGGCCCAGCCTTCCGACTTCATAGTTGCTGTAACGGCGTGTCGGGCTGTACAGTCTGCAGGTTCCGTCCGCTGCTGACGAGAGCCTATGCGGGCAGAAAGTATGCTGACAGCGGACTGTCAGACTCCAGATCACAAAAACCGCCGCCGTAATAAGATCCAGACGCCTAGGGAGGCTCTTAAAAAAGGCAGATCAATTAGGGCTCTGGGCTGTTAGTTTCTGGTTTCTCTAATGCGAGCGCTAAAGGGAGCTGACAGCAAGCTAGTTTGTCTGCAGAGTGACGGAGTTACTTTCCTCTCCGCTTGCATGTGCGCTTCTCGCCGTCGCTGTGTATGACACACTTTTAATTTTGTTTTTGGTGTTTTAAAATATATGTTTTTGTTGGGAGTTCTATGTAAAAGATAGATTGGAGTTGGTATTGTTTTTATAATTATAATTTTAAAAATTCTTTGGCTGTGATCATGGCTGAGGCAGCCCAGCAGTTCGTAGACATCGACCCGGACTTCGAGCCGCAGCCGCGGCCGCGTTCGTGTACCTGGCCGCTGCCTCGGCCGGAGCTCATCAACCCGGCCGACTCCGGCACGTCCTCGCCGGCCCCGTCTGTCAAACAGGAGCCGGTCGGCGGCACCGATTTCATTGGCAGCCTCAGTCTGTTGGAGGAAGCCGAAGACTTTACGGAGGAGAAAGGCGCTCCGTGCGGCAGTTTCCAGTGTCGGGATGGCTGCGCGCACCAGCAGCAGCAACGGCAGCATCCAAGCTCCCAGCTGCCGCAACAGGTGGCCGCGCTGCCCGCTCCGCTCGGTTCCTCCGCCGCCGCTCAACGGAAAAGCGGCACGTCCCGCCGCAATGCCTGGGGGAATATGTCCTACGCCGACCTGATCACCAAAGCGATCGAGAGTTCGCCGGAGAAGCGACTCACCCTCTCCCAGATCTACGACTGGATGGTCAGGAGTGTGCCCTACTTCATGGACAAGGGTGACAGCAACAGCTCGGCAGGTTGGAAGGTGAGTGCCGGGACACGGGCTTATAAGAAAGGTCTGCAACGCTTTTTGAAACGGGATCGGCCGCATGCATGTGTTAATCCGAAGGGCCACATTGCAGATTACGACCGGTGCTGTTCCACGTGTCTGGCCGCCTTGATGGCAGCAGCTAACCGCAAGCAGAGGGGGTTCCGCAGAAACCCAACCTGCGAAGGTTTAATCTCGTTAAAAAACGCGCAGCTATTTTGCTTCTGTCTCAGAATTAACTTTTTGTCGGATCTATTGGTGATTCCGTCTCTGCGTATAACACGAGTGTTATGTGATTTTAAAGTTCGCAGACTGATCCAGTTGCAGTGACTTGTAATGCTTGGATTGTGTGAACAGCGTGGACCAATGTCGTCTTGATGACAGCTGTAACAGGAGGTGTCTATCCCTAAGTGTAATCCTTGTAGTATTGCTATCTTTGCACCGAGAAGTACGGCAAAAGTTGGCAATGAACCAACAACAACAACAACAATAATAAGCATCATCACCCGCACCATCAACACCATTGTAAATATAGAGGAGAGTTACCTGGCCAGGCTGCCATCGGACTATTTAACATTTTAACACATTCTTCAGTTACATTTTACCATTATTGTTTTGTAGACATTTGTTATCTTTAAATAGTCTTTTGTTGTCTTTGGAAGGTAATATTTAGGGAAGGCATTTATAATTGGATCTTTACCGGAAAGAGGTCATTCATGGTTTATATTATTCAAATGGGGAAAACTTTTGCACTTCACAGTTTCTCCAGTTTTGCTTGTAACCCCAAATTGTTGGAATGCCCACTTTGACGTCATGTTAGTTTGTCAAATATCTTGTTGGAAATCAGGTCACGTTTACACAGTACTAGCCATTTATATCTTAAACGTGTACACGTAAACCGAGATTTGACAATGGAATCAGATTAGCACAATCACGGACGTTCAAATGACCAGCTGTTTTAGATATTGTTTACTTATTTAAACCGCTTAGGATTAAACAGCAATAATGCCATTTTATTTACACAGGAGCTGTTCTGTGATCAGCCATACACGTGCAATTGTACCTTGAGAAGCACTGTAAGCCTTTGTAGTCCAGAGTTGAGTTGCTCTGTTGGAATTGCGGTCGAGTTAGTGGTCAGAGTCATACATAATAACTGTTGTTCCATTCCAAAAGTTTCTTACTGTATATGTGTACAATTTTACACGTTTGCTTTCATTCAGATGATTTGAGAGGCACTAGCTAACATGAATATAATAAGGTAACAGACTGGGCTAGACCGGTGGCTCTGGTAAATGTACTATTTCATAATGGCAGGATTCTCCAGCTGCTGGAGGTGAGGGGGAGGGTAGATATTCTTTTTAGCGTAAAGTGTTTGGGTGCTCTTTATTTCCCAGGATCCCTTGCAGCCATACTTGTTGTACGGTATTTGAATCTTTGGATGGCTTGTAATATTTTTCAGGAGAAATACTATGAGCAGTTGTATTCTTTATCCCCCTCTGGTGGGTTGTACAAGAACTGGGAATCAAATCAGTCAGTCAAGGTACAGGAATGAGAATTGCTGCAAATCGAGGTCAACTTCAGGTTCCGCGTGTTGAGAATTATTATACTGTATGAAAGTATAATTTTTGTTTTATTTTGTTGCAGTGTTCGAGAGTAATGCCTCACTTGGAAATGTTTTATTGGTCTGTTTCATGGGTTTGTTGTTGAATTTTTGAATGTTGAATTTAGAATCTTTATTATCCAAAGCATTGTTCATTGCATTTGCTTAGAGAGTGTGCGCATGTGTGTGTGTGCGTGCCTGCATGTTTTGCACTTTTTCCATGTGTCATAATTTTGTTCCCCTGCACACAATCCTCACTGTCTTTATGCTTTTTGATGTGCTAAGATTTAGCAAAATTTCAAATGGCTGATTTTTTGAATGAGGGTGTAAATCGCAGGATTGTATGAATGGGCTATAAATAACCTGGTTATACAACCACAAGCTGAGTCTGATCACACATTTACGGGTATTTTTATGGATATTTACGGGTATTTTAATGCTCCGAGGGGGGGGGGGGGGCGTTTCTTTACAGTAATGCAAGTTTGACAACTTTGAACTGTAGTTTGCTGAAAATTCCACTCTGTCCTGTCCATCTTCATAATATTTTCCCAGTGACCTTATGCTCTGTCCAGGCAGTTACTTGCCTTCAATCTCAGGTTTAGCAGTGCTTGCTTTTGAGAGCAGTGATTCCTTTCTCTGTATCCTTGCATACACACAACACTAATTCAGTGTTTTCCTTATGGTGGGCGCACAAACAGTGACGTTAATCAGGGCGAGACATGCCCGCAGAGAGTCCTTACACACACCGGGGCTCTTTGTGACCTCTCGGACATGTTGCATATCTTTCAGCAAATTTGCTCGAGAGAGTACAAAAAACACTGTTGAATTTTCTCCATATGCACACCGCTCAGGAAATCAAGACCCTAAACGGCAGACTGACAACAGCCTTCTTTTTCTGTTGATGTAGGGAAGGTCTCCTCAAACTAACATCTGACTATCATCCGATTGATTGGAACATCTGACTCTAATTGCCACTGTAATTAAGCTGTTTATCTTTCAGGCGCACACTTTCCGTGCGTTAAATCAGTTAATCTGTTCGATGAAAATGTGAGTTGTCCGTGTTATTTGTCTTGATTGGATTTTATGGATTGTTAGAATGCGGATAATGATAACATGTTTTTGCCTAAAATGTGGACATCTTCTCCGTCTCTGGTCACTGTGACTTGGCAACACAAATGTCTTCTTAAATCTGTGGTGATCGGTAACCTCTCCGTATTGCATGTAAGAGCCAAGGAGCTCCTGTTAGTCAGTCTGAGTATAAGAGGGAAGAATATATGGATATTTGTTTTTCTTTCCTACAGAGAATCAGAAGTAAGTCTGGTAGAAGGTGATCAGTCAGCATCTCTGCACAAGACTGCTCACTAGCCTGGCCAAGAGACCCAGGGCCACAAGAGGCCTACAGTAATGTACAGTGCCTTTAGGCAGCATAGGCGAGGAGGGAACAGTGAGTACCAGTCAAGACCACACCTAGTAGCTGGAGGTATGCAGCAAGACTCACGGTCTGACCAGCCTGATGACTAAACAGAAAGTCACCAAGGGGGAGCCGCCAATTGTCAGTTCTGTGCGTGCGTGCGGGTTTTTTTTAACAATAAAAGGTCGGGTATTAGAGCAGAGGCATTTTAGGTGCGCAAAAGCTTCAGGAGATGTCTGCCTGGGGTCATGGTCTGGTGAGTACACTTTTTAGTGTGACTCCTGTAAGATTCATAGGTCCTATACCAGAGTGGCATTTCAAATATGGTGTATGGGTGTTGCAGCCTGTCTCGGGGAATAGCAGTAGTGAAATGAGGTCAGCTGATCGGCCTCTTGGAAGCCCGCCCACCCCCCCCCCCCCACC
>JAODJU010000036.1:14082387-14095234 GCA_026776725.1 Gnathonemus echidnorhynchus
CCGGAGCCTATCCCGGAAGCAACGGGCACGAGGCAGGGAACAACCCTGGACAGGGGGCCAGCCTATCGCAGGGCATATATATATATATATATATATATGTGTGTGTGTATATATGTGTTTGTGTGTGTGTATGTATGTATATATATATATATATACACACACACACACACACAAACACATATATATACACACACACACAAACACATATATACACACACACACACATATATATATACACATATATATATATGTGTGTATATATATATGTGTATATATATATGTGTATATATATATATATATGTGTGTGTGTGTGTGTGTGTATATGTGTATATAGCCAACAGAAATATATATATATATACACATACACACACACACAAATATAAATGTGTGTGTGCGTGTGCCTGTGTAGGTTTGGGTTTGGGTTTGTGTCACCGGTTCCCTTATTAATAGGTTTGTTACGGTTCCCATGGCAGAGTTAAGCACTGGGCCACACTCATCACACACTGGCCCTTTTCGGCCCCTGCACTGTGAAATGTGTCATTTGTGCCCTGTCCCCTGCTGTTCTTTATGGCTCAGTACATGGCCAGGACTGTAAATTCAAGGAAGTAGCTTTTGTGAAATAGAAAAATTAAAGTTATGTGCCTGGAGGAGGCTTTAAGCCAGTCTGTGGAGGACAGACACATGGTTTGGTACAGTTACTTTGAGTTTAAAGAACATGCCATTGTGCTAAGAACAATGCATCATTTTGGATTTCCCTGATCATACTTTAAGTCGCCATAACACAGTTTCACCTGGAAATTTTGCCTTCACAAAGCATTCAGCTTTCCTTGTCAAAAAATTCAGTCCTAAAATTTCTTATACTTTAATAATAATAATAATAATAATAATAATAATAATAATAATAATTTGCTAGCATAACCCTCATTATCGCAGCAGACTAATAAAAGCCGGGGTCAGTTCCACAGAACTGGACCCCCTCTGCTCCCTGTAGCACCGTGAGCTTGGCACCGTCACATGTGGTGGCCTGGAAACACCAACCGGCTCATCTCTATCTGTCCTCGTCCCCTTTCCCATGCGATGGGGACGATGACTTGCCCGTTTATCACAGCTTGCTGGTGACGTGCGAGGGGTAAATGCAGATTGGCGTGGGACAGGAAGTCAGGCCTTTGAAGTGCCCGCAAGGTGCAGTGCTGCATCGCGCACGTCGGAGAGACCGGCGGCCGCGGCAGCTTTGCTTCTATTTTCTTTTTTCTTTTTTTTTGTAATTTGACAAGCTGTGCCTCTGCTTCCTTCATTGCACCATTGGCCTGGTTCCTCTTTTTCTTGTTCCTCTGTTCGACTCATTAATGACACTGGATTTTGCAGTGTCATGATTTTATGTCATCATTCTCACCAGCTGTATCTAAAAAACGACTTGCTTGTATTAGGTCATTTGTACATTTATTTGTGTTGGTTACTTCACAGTAATCAAGTTTCAGTACATTTCACCCAACAGGCTGATTGGTGATAATTAAGTTAATAATTAAACAGTCATTTTCTTCAGAGCAAAACATTCCCTCTATGTATCTGATCTGTCTGCATGTATTAGTCACAGTGGTGGTACAGATGATGGGTATATGTAGTGATGAGTGTCATGGTGCCTGCGGTACAGATGACAGGTATATGTAGTGATGAGTGTCATGGTGTCTGCGGTACAGATGACAGGTATATGTAGTGATGACTGTCAACATGGTGTCTGCGGTACAGATGACAGGTATATGTAGTGATGAGTGTCATTGTGGTGTCTGTGGTACAGATGATGGGTATATGTAGTAATGAGTGTCATCATGGTGTCTGCGGTACAGATGACAGGTATATGTAGTGATGAGTGTCATCGTGGTGTCTTCGGTACAGATGACAGGTATATGTATTGATGAGTGTCATTGTGGTATCTGCGATATAGATGACAGGTATATGTAGTGATGAGTGTCATCGTGATGTTTGCGGTATAGATGATGAGTATATGTAGTGATGCGTGTCATCGTGGTGTCTGCAGTACAGATGATGGGTATATGTAGCGATGAGTGTTATTGTGGTATCAGGTTGCCCGCTCCTCTTCTCTCCTCTGTTGTCTCTAACTAGCTACCTATGAGCTATGATGCTGCTTCCTGCTGCCACCTCCCTGCTCTTGCCATAGTCATAGTCTGTGCTGAGTACCTCTCAATCTGCTTCCTGTCTCACTCCTTATCTTCTGTGATATCTGTATGGTTCAGTGCATATAGCAGTGCAGCGCATTTGTGAATGACAGTTATATATAGCTGTTTGTGCTGCAAGTTTTTCTGTTGGCTTTGGCTGAAATGCCATGGAAAAATTACTGATTTCCAGGATAAATAAATTAATTATTAAAAATTGACTCACAGGGAAGTATTTGATCTTAGAAAGCTAGAATATAGGAATATGACAAATCATTGTAAAGGTGAACTGAATATGAAGATGAACAAAATGTATGTGTTAGTTGCTGGGGGGAGAGCAGAGGCAAACATTTCAGGTCCAGAAAGTAAAAATCCAAACCAGGATTTTGTTTCATCCAACCAGTTGAGTGTTCTGTGACTGTGAGTCTTTATGCTCAACTTGTTGGTTGGAACAAAATCCTGGTTTGGATTTTTACTTTCTGGACCTGAAATATCCACCTCAGGGGGAGAGGAGGTTTGGACCCAGGATTCAGGTCTTGATTTCCCAGAACTCCACAATGTGACAACCAGCATTGGGAAAGGGGGGGGGAGATTTGGCCTCAGAGTAGTAAAACATTTGGTGGAAGCAAGGGCAAACAAGGTTGGCTGGCAACAGTGTGGCCTTGTAGCCTGTTTTTTTCTAGTGGATTGTTGGGGAATAATGAGGAATAACTGTGTTATCACCCTCCTGTGATTGTCCGACATTTTAAACAATGGCTTTTTTCTGGGTAAGAAACATGCCTGGTACTCAGCGGCCTTTTAATGGAATCTGGTAAACGTTCTGCAGCACCTTCCATGCGCCCCTGTCGGCTCCATGGTGGACCTTAGTTTACATTATTATGTTTGAGATTTTTGTTTGGCATCCTATAAGGGAAGGAGCCCTGCTTTGTGTCTGACAGGAAGCGTAAAGGATCTCGTCGCCTCTATCTCAATGCCCCGCCATTCATTTAGAAATTTAGCTCTGCCTTGGAATCCAAAAGGTCACCGCGCTTTTGTTTCTCACATTCCACCTTTCTTATTTTCTTATCAGCCCCTTGCCATGCCGTCTGCCTGCTTCAGAGCAGCATTGTGCTGAGGGCGAGAGTCGTAGAGCAGACGTGTACCTCGGTGCTTCATGGGAGGGGGGAGGGCCCGATGTTCACCTGTGACGTTCCACGTTCCTACGGGGAGGGGGTGAACGACACGCTAAAAATGTTGTCCGCGACATGAAATTTCCGACACAGTCGGGTCTTGGGAATAGCCTGAGATGCCAGTGTCATGTGCCCTTCAAGACTTTCCTCTTCCGCTTGTTCAATCAGGCTCTTTTCTTTCTTTTTTTTTAACACACTGGACCTGATTCACTTTTTCACCAGCAGCCTTTCTCCCTCAGTTCCCTTTGTGTGGCCCCTTTGGGGCCCTTGCCCCCCTGTGCTTTGCATGCAGGCCTGAGGCACCAGCGGGGTCCGTATCAGCAAAAGCCAGCACTTCCTGTGTGGATACAATGGAAGAGGAAGTTGGGGGATGGAGAGGCGCTGGACCATTCCACTCAACCCCCCCACCCCTGGCTGAGCTTGGTGCAGGAGTTCTGAAGTGTTACAGAGTGTATGCTCAGTCACAGAAATAGGAGGGTGCACTTCTCCCCATCCACAGGGAAGGGAAGCACAGCAGTTGGCCGGAAGCGGCCCTGCATGTCTGGGGATGTTTCCCACAAATCCATGCCGCTCTGGGCCTTTTAAACTGGCAGTTACTGGGAAAAGGTGTCTCAGAGTGAAAGAGAAAGCAGTTCGGGGGAGGGAGCATCACGGCAGAACACCAGAGCACAACCCTGTTCTCCAGATTTCCTGCCCAAGTCAGACCTTGAGGTTGAGTTGGATGAACCTTCACCATTTTCAGCTGATGCACGCAACACAACGTAAAGCTCACGTGGAGTTCAACAGGAGCAGCGACATCCGCTACAGGAGGAGTCACTCCTGAGAAACCAGGAAGCGGGACTGTGAGAACAACGCGTAAAACGTGCCGCTGTGTGTGCGCTTCGCTTTCCTGATCCGTCTCCAAGGGCTGACCGCTAGTCACCCAGGTGCAGCCTTGTAGGAGGCTAATGCAAATTAGCATCTTGTTACTGGAACATGGGTGGAACATGGAGTTTCTTGTGCTGCTCCTCTCTTTTCGTGTTGGTTCCGGTTTACTAATAAATAATATTTAGAATTGTCAGTTTTCGTGTCTTCTCTCTTTCCAAGCCCCTCTCCATATCTTCTTTTTTTGAAGGACATATCAAACTTGTAGTGTTTAAGGACGTAGATCTATGATCCGGACCAGCGTGTGTTGGTTGATATCCTAGATGGTGCCCAGGTGTTGTACCGTTGCATTTGGAATATAAAAGGCTGGGATAGATGCTTGGAATTGTCTGGCCATAATTCATGATCTGCGCTTTACTTAATCATCTCCTAGCACATTGCTTCTTTATCTGTGAGAAGGGTTCAGTGGTACTTCCCTCTCCACCCAGATTCTTGAATTTGGAGAGTGGGGGGTCATCTATCGGACATGCAAAGGATAAGAGCCAGGAAGTGATAAAGTCATCACGTTGTTCCTTTCATTTTGGTTATGAATTTGAGAACTTTTATGGGTTCCTGGTAGGCGTCGTGTTTCTTGTTCTCATCTCTGCACCCCTGATAGTGTCTTGCAAGAAAAGACCAGATAAATTGGCTGAATTGAGCCCAGTTCTGAGGTTGTCAATGGGAATCAGGTAGGATACACTAATCACTGCTGTCGAATGGGTATGCTTCTCTATCACTGCCATGTGCTTCCTGATTCTGGTTTCCACACCCAGATTATAGTATACCACAGAAATTCGATATGTATGGCACAGCAAAAATCTTAATGTAATTTTTGGGCCAAGAGCTATACAGTGCAAAAAACCACTGCAAGAACCAAATAAGAGGTATTCAAATTCAAGTCAAACAAGTGCAAAAATACAACAGCACCTTTAATGTTCCGGTTAAGGTATAGCAGATGAGAAGTAATCTGCCCGAAAGTGGTTCAGCAGCTCATTCCACAGTCGGGGAACTACGCTTGAGAGGAGTGAGACTTGTCATGTGGTGGAGGGATCTCTAAGCGGCATCTGCTGACCAAAGAGGAAGAGGTGGTATGTAGATCTTGAGGAACATCTTTATGGAGGTGGGTGCCCAATGAATTGAGATGGGGGGGGGGGGGGGGTAACAGGGTGTTTTAGCTAATTAGAATACTAGATGGGCTACCACATATTGAATCAAGCTGGTAGCTGTGTCTGTAAGCAGTTTCAGTAGTGTGGTCGTGCGATGGAAAGTGCATGGTCCAAGCTGAACAGTGATGTTTTGGTGAATGGTAGGGCTGGCACGAAAGACAAGAAACTCGGGCTTTGATGGGTTGACAGAGGATATTTCCCTGTGTCAAAAACTGCAGAAGGGTCTAGTATGATGAGAATTATGACCAAAGTTTTGCTCTTGCAGCTTGTTGTGGTCAGGAGAGCAGTCTCTGAGTGTCTAGCTCAGAGCCAGACAGGAGAGAGTCAGACATTTGATTGAAGACACCACACTCATAAGATTTAGATGCAAGTGGAGAGAGACTGGTATGTGGATTTCAGCTTGTGATGGGTCAAGTGTGGGTTGTTTTTAACTATTAGAAGACGGATCATTAGTAGCTGTTGATCAAGGGGACAGAGGGTATCAAGGTGTAAGGACAGCAATTAGCAGAGTGTATCAGAAGCTTCATTAGTAGTAAGTGAACAAAACTACCAAGGAGTGGGAAAGCCAGAGGTGACTGAAAGAGAAGCAAGTGGGGGGTGAGGAAGTATGATGAAGGATATGATGGGTGATAGAGGCAGTGACAAGGTGAACCGAATAAAGGAGTGATCAGATACATGTAAAGGGGTGACGATGACGTCTTTGATGCAATGAGGAAGACCAGTTTGAGCGAAATTGAGCGGTTTGAGTCCAGGATTGAAGAGCAGAGGCTCTTGGAAATTAGCAAACTTACCTCCCTAGCTGTTGCCAGGCCTAATTCGTTTCTGGGTTGGATGGCTCACGTTAGGACTTAACCATGCAATATCTGTGGTTTGCTCTACAGGTGCTTTTTTGGCACCAATTAGCCGCCGTCTTCTGCGGCGTCGTGCCAGCCACATCGCGTGTGATCACTGAGCAGCGGCCTTTCGGTAAGTCCTGACAGTGCGGCTTGGTTTGGGAGTCCCCTCATATGCTCCTCGGTCTCTGCGTGCAACCTCCAGTTACACAAGACAAAGGATTATTTGATTTTGGTTGAACAACACTGAGAGGGATTTTTTTCTTTTTTTTTTAGTGCTGAGTCATACTGGAAGTCAACTCCGGAATAGGGGCTGTGAGCAGGTGACACGATTTTCTATGCCAAGACAAGCATTGCATTTTTACTTTAACATAGACTAGCTCTGCAGCCTGGGTTGGTCCTCCCCGTAATGGCTTGCCCACAAGCTGTCTTGTACACATGGCTGTCCATGACACTGTTGTGTTTTTATCCCGAAAGCAATGACATGAACGAAATATCCACAGGCAAAGTCGACCTGTCAGTCAGCTAAAACGTGGATGAAATTGCGAGGTGTTTCCCATTGTCTGGTGTCTGTTTCCATGCTGTGTTGTGGCTTGGCGGTTAGAATTTGTTTGCCGTTGAATATCTGCAGGTTCCCAGAGGGATGGCCCTTCAGAATTCTTGCCGCCATTTCTATAGAATTGTGTATTGGAAGCCTTATTAGTCACCCTAAACCTAGAATTTTTTTCCCTACAACACAGCAGTAAGATCATTCACTTGATATAATATCTCTGCAATCTTGACCTAGCGCTTAGCGGCACTGTTTGTTACGGGCAAACACCCAGTGCTGTCGGCTGAAGGCTCAGTCTCTCACCACAAGGTCACTGTACCTTGGTCTTGTGATAATGGTTTTGTGTCTCATTGTGCTAATTTATGATTTTTTTTAAAATAGAAACACTGTTAACCTGTGGTACCTGTTTTTTTCCCTTATGAAATAAGATAATTTGGAACCAGACTTTAAACAGTGTAACGTCATAGAGAAAAGAATACATGATATATTTTGCTTTAAGACTTACTACCGAACCTGACTTGTTGGACCAAGGTTATCTTAGGTATCGCAGTTCGGCATATGTAGATGGCTAATAACTGTCTGCTTTGGTGTTAGCCTAGCCTAAATCACATGGCTAGTACTGTAGGATAGTTTGCTGGGTGCTTGTACTCAGACACGATTAAACAAGTGCCGAGATAATGGATTAATCAATCGGTTGGCTTTTGTTGTACAGAAAAATGAAATGAAGCCTGTTATATAATGTCTGTCACGGCTTCCAGTGAGACGTTTATAAGCAGAGGGGGCTGCAGACAAACTGTTTGTTTTTCTTCAGATGAAATGCTAACAGAAAGTAGAACTGCCCAATTTCATTTTATGTTTTTGGAGACTTTAGTATTATTTCAAACATAATGGAAAGTTTTCTGAGGGAAGTAGGTGGATTTTTGTGTGTCTTTCCGTCAGTGGGGTCACCTTGAATATAACTGCAGCCGAGGTTGTGGTATTTCTGGTGTCACTAGATGAACAAATGCATCTGATATTAAGCTAATTTTAGGATGAAAGATAACAGGACTGCTTTGCCGCATTACGATCAGCGGTGGAAAAACGGCGTGTGCGTCTAACCTGCCCGTATCGTAGCTAGAAGACAAAAGCAATCGGAGAGAAATCGAAATAAACGTCTGCTACTGCCGTCTGCGCCAGCTTGACTCAGATCAGTCTGCGCCGGGGGCGTCCCAGCTGGGGGGGGGGGGGGCGCTATGTCAGCCCACTCTACAGTAGCGAGCAGGTAAGCGGCAGAACCAAGGCCACTCTGAAGTCAAGCGAGGGGAGCAGAGGTGGAGCAGAGGTTCCCTTTGAGGAGATCTGTAAAGGCAGGAGGCCTAAAGCAGCATGCGGTGTCCCTGGCCGTGCCAAGACGCGTGACGAGTGCCTGATCTCGCTCACACGCCGTGGCATGGCAGACACGCACATGCATGGCCAGACGCTGGAGTGTGGCTGCGCTATAGAATCTAAGCAGATTCCGACACAGATATACCGAAGTTCAGAATAAGAAATTATACGTATAATATGTATAGAATAGCGGTTTAGTGACTTTTATCGAGTTTGCGTAGTTTATATGAAATTAACATGTTTGAAATTCAAACACCCCCGAAGTTGATCAGTAAATTCGTATTTTATCTTAGGAATTTTAGAAGCCGCCATCCTCCCGGCACCGACCGCCACGCTGGCGATGTCCGTTACGGAAGAAGCGCTTGGGAATTGAAAAGTATGCAAAGCAGCTGCAGAGTGACATCCCAGTGCAGGAGCGTAAAGCAATAAGGCACTTGGTGCGTTGGCGGGAGGGGGGGGGGGGATCAGCAGTCTCATTGTGTCCCCTGGTAGCCAAAAACTTGGTTTAGTTCATCTTCTCTTGCATTTTAGAGATTTAGGTGAGTTTGCATCAGTGTTTCACCAAAGTGTGTTGAACCCCCCCTACCTCTACCTCACTTCCCCCCCATTTGGTGGGTAACCGTAAGAAACATCCTGGGGGCGGAAATGTCTGAACCATGTAGTAGTGTTACAGCTGTCCCTGCTAACAGAAACCCCCTACTCTGTATAATCGCACATTTGCATCTTTTAAAGTCGATAGATGTGAGGTATGAAGTCCCACGTAAGACCTCAGAAGTTCTCTCAGAAGGTGGCCAAACTGCAGTCCTCAGGCAGTCCACCCCCTTTGAGTGAAGGCAGTCTTTCTGCAAATCTGCCAATTAGGAGCTCCACAGCAAAGGAACAAAATTTGCATTGTTCCACTGTGGGAGGGACCATCCTCCACATACCCCCCCAAAAAAAAACTCACCCCACCTACGGGGCCTCAGGAGCCCGCAGCCTGCTGGGTCGCCAGCAGTGGGCACCGTGGGCTGGGCTTGGTTGGACTTTATCTCGACGTCGCTGGTATCGCGGGTCCCCTGAGCCTCTGTGCCAATGCTGAGAGAAGCTAATCTACATATGAGTGAAACGTTAGAGGAACGTTAGAAAAAATGTGCAGAGAGCCAGCATGTTGGGCCGGGCCCAAAGTTAATAACCTTAGCGGCTCCGCTGGATAGCTGACAAGTCGGCTACTTAGCGGGCTAAAGATTCAGTTTTACTTTTATGAAGTTTATCCCTAGTGTAATTGCCATGAGCTGATCTCATATGCAGATATAAATGCAAGATTTCATCGCATGAACATTTATACTTCACGGAACATGTATGCTTCACTCTAATTTAGCATCACCTGTGAAAGAGCAGCAGGTTAGCTTATTACTGACGTTTTTGTTTGTTGGCTTGATGCACAACGTTGTGACTCAACCATCATGATTAAATGTGAGAGTATGTATCTTATTAGTTATAATAACCACTAATAGGCATAATTACTGCTATTTGCCTCCTCTCCAAAAGAAATATGCCAGTCTTTGCTTGGCTGTGCATTTAGCTGCTTTTTTTTTTTTCTTCATGCCTCAGGCAGACTAATGGAGCCCTGGGGGGGTGACACAGGGATCCGATGGTTGTTGGCCTTTCTTACCCAGAGTAGCGTCTCTAAAAGGTAGACAGTGCCTTCTTATGTGGCTCAGAAAGCAGTCTTTCAAAGCCGGCCCCTGTACCCCCAAATACCCAGCCTTTTCTGACAGAATACAGTAGGACCCACAACAAATGTACACAGGCTTATAAAGAACTACAGCCTTTGTCATTTTCCTTTTAGGACCTTGTGTGTTCTAGCTAAAACAGTTCAAGGGTCCCCAGAGGGTTTGTTCACATAATTTATGAAATCTGCTTTTGTTGTTATGTGTGTAGTATTGTTTTAAAGTCATGCCAGTTGTTGGGGTTTCTTAGGGTGGTTAAATTAAAACAGGCTGGCATCCCATCCAGGGCGTCCCCATGTCTTGTGCCCTATGCTGCCTGGGACAGGCTCCAGACCCTCCTCCCTCCCCAACTGTGTACTGGATAAGCAGCTAGAAGCTGGATGGACACATTAAAATAAAGGCCACATTTATGTGACTAGACATAAATGAAAGACAGATATGGCTGTGGTTTTGTTATTCGCTGGCTTTCAGTCAAAATGCCGTTTTGATTAAGACGCCCTCTGCTTTTTGGCTGTATGAATATTGCCTGCGAAGGTTGTAAATCGCAGTTAAAAGTGAGGGATTGGCAGCTGAAGCTGAGCCGCAGCAGGAATCTCCTCACCGCCCTCAAGCGTATAATGAGTTACGTCAAAGTGAAGTCGAGCGATAGTCAAGCAAGCTTCATGAACAGGGCTTCCCCTGCTGGTGACCACGCCTTAAGGGCCTGCAGAGCTGCTTACTGACCTTCTTACAGAGATGGGTAGTCCAAGTCCGGGAAGTAAAAATCCAGAGCAAGATTTTGTACCAACCAACCAGTTGAGTATTCTGTGACCATGACTCCTTTTACTCAACTGGTTGGGTGAAGTAAAATCTTGGTCTGGGTTTTTACTTTCTGAACCTGGGCTACCCATCTCTGCTTTTTATACACAAGCCTGCTGTTCAGTTGGTTTGTTTGTCGGGTTATGAGTTATAGGCTTAATGACAATGTCACAGAGCAAGGGGACCGACTGACTCTTGCGTCTGATACATTCAGCAGAAACCTAAAGAGCTCCACCAGTTCGCGGAACTGATGATTAAGGAGGAACTTTTTATAAACTGATAGGCCGACACGAATTTTCCACTTGTGATTACGGAAGTGCCTTCTCTTTCTGTAAAGCCCAGCGGCAAATCCATGCAGGTAAGGTGTGTCACCACAGTGTCTCCATGCCCACGTCCCTCTGGGTGGAGGATTTGCTGATATGTTGCATAGAAAATGACCCCACCCCCCCTCCAGCATTTCTCAATGCAGCCCACGGGACGCAGCGATCAGCCTCCGGGGGGGCCGTAAATCCCGGGCCGGCATTCCATAGCTGCTTCTCTGCTTCTCCCCCCTCCTGACCTGACCGCCTTCCTGACCTGACAGGAAGTGGGCCTCGCTCTCTATGGCACCCGCCTTTGATGTGGCCTGCTTCCTCATACCATGGTTGTGCGACGGCCTTGGTTTTTCTGTCCCCTCTCCCTTAAAATTCTCTTGCATTGACTCACAGCAGCCTGTTTACCGGAAGATCACATGAGGTCCTCTGCTTTGACATCAAAAAAGTGGGATCTGAGTGGCTGGAATTTGAAATCAAAGCATTTCTCTGGTATTTACGCATGTGCAGTTTGGACTTCCATTAGCATGTAATTATCCCCGTTGCTTTATCCCTCACATGCCAGTTGAGGTTCAGCCACTTTCGCGGAGATCGCTGTGCGAGACTCTCGTGGCTCATACTGTTCGCCCGTGATCCTGACACGTTCTCGGCCTCACCGACACCTGTGATAAGGTGCAAGCTGTCCGTTTCCCGGAAAACCAGGTAATCCGTCATAGCGTTGGTCTAGACGTTATGCGTACTGATCGCGTGCTGATACCGAGACAGGAGACAAACAGACGCCGTCAAAGGCCTTGTTTTCACACCCGAATGATTGAGGTAAGGGGCGAAAATGACGTAAAGGCGTGTTTTCTAATTTCCCCTTCGTCGTTCCTGTAATACGATGAACAAGCTCAGCCTGTATGGCGTCAGCTGTGGGCTCCCCTCTAGTCTCAGACCTGGCAATCTGTTCCTGGATCTGTCTCTTACTACTGAGCAAGACACAATTCTGGACTGGTTCAAGCAGCCGATCTGTTCTCTACCTCCCCGACCTCCAACCAGCACAGACCAAATAAGAACTTGGAGCTCTGGTCTGACTCTGGTTCAGACACCCTCCCACCCAGACATAGCGCACACCGTTCCGTAGTGGCTCTTGTTCCATTTGTGTGCCAACCTCCTTTCCGCTGTCTGGGCTCAGGCCCATTCCCTGCATGAGAGACCAGCAGAGGCAGTGGCACCAGCACTGAGAGGAACGGGGCGGCCCAATGAATAGAAGCATTTATTTTGTCATTGCTAGCGGGAGCCGTCCACGTCTAATCCCAGGAGCTCCGAAATCTCGGGGCGCTTAAGAACAAACTGTAAAATAAACATTTTTCAGTCGTACACAGTATTCAATTATATTTCTTATTGCAGTGCAATTAAAGTTCGCACTCATCTAAAAACTTTGCTAGTTACCGCTCTTGTGTAATCGTTTGGTACGTCACTACATAAGAAGACAAGAAATTTACAATCGAGAGGAGGCCATAAGGTGTTCGGTTTAGCGTCGGAGAAATCACAGAAGAGCTAGAACTTTCTTTGGATGTGTTTAGGTCTCTCTTTGTTTGTTTTTACAGTATGTTTTCGTGAAATATCGCTGGCATCCACCCATTTTGATGCAGCCAGTGGCTCCGATTCCTCTTTCCAGTCCCATTCACGTTGGCTGCATAGTTTAGAAAGGAAGGCTTTGCCAACTCTGCCACCTTCGCTCTTAATTTGGTGCATTCACGCGTTGCTGTGCATGCGTGTTCTGCACACGTGTACCTTTTTGTCTAACATCCCAGTGCAGTTATGGTTCTGCTCAGATATACAGTTGCCATCTGCCCCGTTTTCCCGGGATTGTCCTTCTTTTTGAGCAAC
>JAODJU010000036.1:14109897-14132286 GCA_026776725.1 Gnathonemus echidnorhynchus
GGCCGGTTGGATGTACTGCCAAATTCTCTGAAACGCCTTTGGAGACGGCTTATGGTAGAGAAATGAACATTCATTTCTCGGGCAACAGCTCTGGTAGGTGAAAAATGGGAGCAAAAACAAGAGTGTTGCGTTTATATTTTTGTTCAGTGTATTTAAGCTTAAAATACACACCAATTAGCCGTAACATTAAAACCACTCACAGGTTTAAGTGAATAACATTGATTATCTCATTACAATGGTACCTGTCAAGGGTGCCATTATATATTAGGCAAGTGAAAAGTTCTTGAAGTAGTTTTGTTTGAAGTAGGAAAAGCAGGCAAGAGTAATCTGAGTAACTTTGACAAAGGCCAAATTATGATGGCTAGACAACTGGGTCAGAGCATCTCCAAAATAGCAGGTCTTGTCAGGTGTTCCCGGTATGTAGTAGTCCTGCCCCATGTGTTTTATCCCCATTTGGCCAGTAGGTGTCGCTGGCCATCCTATTCCCACCTCTGTCTTGTAGCCCTAAGTCCCTAGTGTATTTCCCTGTTCCCTGTTTCCATGTAGCTCAATGGGTTGAGTGTGATTCTGAAACTCACATACCTCCACTTATGGGTTCTAGGGTGACCAACCTCACCTTTTGTTCAATTTATTTGGTCTATTTTATCCTTAGCTTCTGGTATTGTTTTTTCTTTGACTTTGCTTTGTGTTCCTGTTTATAGTCTTCCCTGCCCATGTCCTTTTGAGTTATGTTCAGCTTATGTTCCTAGTCTTTGCTAATGTATATTTCCCTCTGTGTTTGTTAATGTTTCCTAGTTTCTTGTGCTGGTTTATTGCAATGTATTCCACCTCTTTCTTGCTGTCCCGTGCTTATATTGATTGGTTGATTTGGTATTGGCTCATACCCGCCCCTTGTTAACCTTCTTGTCTGTACATATTTAAGTGCCTGCTCTCATCCTGTTCTTCAGTTAGTCATTGCCTGTGGTTAGATGTGTGTACATGTTGAGCTGTGTATAGCTGCTACTGTGTGTTTGCAGCTTTGGTTGTTCTCCAGTCTGGCTCTCAGTTTTACTCTCTTCCCTAGTATATTACTTGGTGGTTCTTCTTCTGTTTTGTTTCTGAGCCCTCATGGTTTCTTTATTTTGTGGATGCACGGATGGTCTTTCCCCTTGCCATGCCCCACTATAACAACACAGTGCATTGCAGCTTGCTGCATATGGAGCTGTGTAGCCAACCAGTGGACCAGTCAAAGTGCCCATACTGACCCTTGCCCACTGCGGAAAGTGTCTACAATGGGCATGTGAGCAGCAGAACTGGACCATGGAGCAATGGAAGATGATGGCTTGGTCTGATGAGTCACACTTTCTGTTACATCATGTCGATGGCCTGGTGTGTGCATTGTTTACCTGGGGAAGAGATGTACTATGGGAAGAAGACAAGACAGCGGAGGCAGTGTGATGCTCTGGGCAGTGGCCTCTTTCAGCAGGATAATGCGCCGTGCCACACTGCAAAAATTATTCAGGAATGAAGAACATAACCAAGAGTTCAAGGTGTTGACTTGACCTCCAAATTCCCCAGATCTCAATCTGATGAGCATCTGTGTGATATGCTGGACAAACAAGCCCAATCCATGGATGCTCCACCTCACAAATGACAGGACTTAAAGGATCTGCTGCTAATTACTTGGTACCAGATACCAGAGGACACCTTCAGAGGTCTTGTGGAGTCCTCAATGTTAAGCTATTTTGGTGGCATGATTGGGATCTACACAATATTAGGCAGATTGTTTTAATGTTATGGCTGAACAAACCCTGTATATAAATGATTATGGATAATCCCAGATGATGATGTTTCTCCTGCTGTACTGTAATAATATAGAATCAATATGGAAGCAATGTTAATCAGCCCCACAGTGCTCACACATATATGTTCAGGTTTTCAGCTGAATCTGTATGACTTCTTTGTCAATTCAGGTGGTCTAACCGGCGGTTCTCAAACTGTGACACAAGTATCACCATTGGAGCTCAGAGCGCCCCTAGGTGGTATGTGAGAAGACTATATTTGTTACTGTGAGTAAGGTTACTGTGAGTAAGGTTACTTGGATTCCCTCATGTGGTATGTGGCTGGTGTGGTTTGAGTTGAAGTGATACTTGGTCCAGAAAGCTTCAGACCAATCCACTTAACAAATACTCTGGTAGTACAGTGGACCAAAACAACACACTGTCTCAGGATGAAGCAGAAAAGTTGATCCAAGCATTCCTGGATTCCAGACCAAACCAGACCAAAACAGTTTTTGTGTCTGCATTACGCTATACTCACCTCTCTGTATTATGCTATACTCACCTCTCTGTATTACGCTATACTCACCTCTCTGTATTACGTTATACTCACCTCTCTGTATTATGCTATACTCACCTCTCTGTATTACGCTATACTCACCTCTCTGCATTATGCTATACTCACCTCTCTGTATTACGCTATACTCACCTCTCTATACTGGCTGCATCCTGGAGCATCTGAAATCTTTTTTCTCATCTGAACAATCTCCTAACACAGATGTCCTATTCCCAATAAGACGGTTATATTGTGAACCAAACATAATGAAAAGGATACTAAGAATAAAAACCGTAAAGGTACAAGAGTCCATCAAGGCAGAGATGCTATATTCATCTAACCACTCCAGTGCGGTTTTTACAGTGTAGTGCACATAAGCTCCCTCACTGTAGGTTGTTTAAGTGCAGTGTGGTGCCTCCCTGTTTAGCGCCTCCTGCAGGAGGCTGAGGGTGCTGTCTCCTTGGTGCTCCTGTGGTCAGTCAGCCCTGTAGGCCTGGCTGTGGTTGGAATCTGCCTTTCCCATCTTCCCTCCTGCTTCCTGTCTTTGCTATCTGAACCACCGAACCATGGAATTGACCCAGTATCTCTGGTCTGCAATCATGTCCAAAGGAAAGGCTAAGGTAATGGCCAGACTCAGTGTACTGGGAGAGCTGTCTATATCATTTCCCTGTCTGCCGCCACCATCATCTTACTGTCCCAGGTGCTGTAATCTACTATCAATGGACTTTAATACATTCCTTACATTCTACCACTTGTGCTTCTATATGCCTTATTTTGCAGAATTACCATCTCATTTCCTTCTCTGGGTGAATCATTTTTATCTTTTACCATTACTGGGATTTTTTTTCTGTTTGTCGATTACTTCTGAACAGATGATTGGTTAAGAACTACTTGTCACTGCTTGCTTGCAATATGTTCCCTGAAAAAAAACATCAGGGAGCTCTAAAGGGATATCACACAACTTTCAGGAGATGAGGAGCTGAGCACACAGGTCTCTGTTATGATGGCAGCTGGAAGGGCACATGGGTAGAAAATGGGTGGTGACACCGGTATCTGCAGTGCAGTTATCGAAACAAACAGCTGTCATCATTCAGAGTAAATAATGCATAAACATTAACATGATCAGTGTTATTATTTATCCATGCATAACACAGACCAGCCTGGAATGAAATCAAAGGAATTAATCACATTAAAACACCACTAAAAACAGCCCCACACATACACACACACACACACACACACAGCCACCTCCATCCTCATAGACTGTTTGCCAGATGCTGCCATTTTCACACCTGATTACTCTGAGGGTCCGAAAAGCCACTTAGCGGAATGCACGCTTGGCGCTTTGTTTTCAGGGAAGGAGGGGCCTTCTCCAGGTCGGTCCCCCAGACACGTTGGCCTGAGGAGATCCATCCTTCATGAGATGCATCCTCGGGCGGTTTGACTAATTTTGACTAATGCCAAATCATTTCCTGGGCCCCAGTGTTCCTGACTTGGTGAAAACACAGCAGTCTTGTCAGCATCTCATCTAGGAACTGAGGAATCTCTCTCACTCCATGTGCTTTAGACTGTTCCTCAAGACCATCGCATCAGTAGACCTTAAGATGCAATGATCTTACCAAAATGCATTATACTTAGTAATATAAGATTAACTGCTCAAAAACTCGAGGCCTCCATGGAAAATATGTTGATGTCCTGCTTATTACTGCAGGGAAGAAGAGAGAAAGAGATGGTTTTAGATGCTTCTCATATGAACCAACTGATTGATGCTTGAGAAATCTGTCATCCTTGTCGTCCATCTGCTCAGCATAAGCTTAAACAACCCCTTCAGGGAGAGAGAAATCGCCGTGTTTATGAAATCTCTCCATAATCACTGAAGACAGGCAGATAATCTCTAAAGACAGACAGGGAGTGTGGTGTGTGAATCCAGCTCACTGATCTGCACAGTGCAAAGACATGAATCTTTTGCTCACTGTTCCAGTTCTCTATTGAAGCGGTGGGGCAGTATAGGAAAGCAGCCTAGGGAGGAGGGTGCATTCTATAAGCTGCACACAAACAGGTGGCTATTCTGTAAACCACCCTCAAATCCAGAATCCTGGATTTGAAGAGCTACCCTTACTTAACAGTGTCTTTGGTTCAGTATACAGTGAGATATGATCTCTGAGAGGTTGTAATGCTTGGGACCTACTGTCTCTCGGTGTCTTATGGCTGGTTAGGGAGCGTCGCTTAGGAGAGGACCTGGGGGTGGGGTTTTGGGGAGGGGAGGGACAGGCTGCTGGTGGTGCCCTGGGAGGCTGACGTGGTAAATGGAAGAACACGGTACCGGGATACAAGTGAGGGACTGCATGTGTAATTGCCAAATGATTTTACCGGCTGCCTGTTGCCATGGAAGCGTGGCGAGCTGTGCTGCATCATTAGGGGGGCGGCACATGGGTTTTAATGCGACACGTTTCCTTATTGATTCTAATTCGATCTCATGTTATTAGATCTACGTTTTTTCCCCCCCGAGGGCCATCTGATAGCCATACTGCTCTGGTACGATGTTAATAACCTCCATACAGCCAGCTGAACATGGGGGTTCCACCCTCACACTGCGAGGCTGGATTTAAGAAGCAGGCAAAGTGGAACTTGGCAGGTCCAGAAGCACTGAGATCGACTGTGTAGAATCTGGTTATTGTCGAGCGCGCCCCATTTTCCATCCATTCCTAATTGTTTTCCTGAGACGGCGCTACCCGGCTGACGTCAGGAGTGTGACAGTCGGCTCGGTGGGGCAGTTATTGACTTAGGGTGAGAGAAACGCTCGTTTCAGTTCACACAGCAGGCAAAGGTCCTTCTCCGGAGCCCGGGACCAGGTCAGGGCGCGGGGCCAGGGAATTAGAGAGCCGGGCTCCTGGAGATGTTTAATTTGTGTCGCCACGTGAAGAGGCATGTCCAACCAAGGTAGGGCCCGTACCAGCGATTAGAAGGTCAGGCTTTTTTTTTTTTTTTTAGAAGAGATTGGTGGAAAAAAACACATAGCAACGACAAAAACAGGAAAATCACAAATGTAAAGAGAGTTTGACTCTCACTGCTTGAGAAATGGATAAGATTGGAGCGTTGTGTGCGAGAATGCTAACAGGCACATGCTATCATGGCTATCAGTGCACCTGGTAACATCAGTACTGGGCTTATTGCAATTTTAGCAATATTTCATATTTTCCTAGATGTGCACGTTAAGAACATCCGACTTTCGCACTGTGGTAAAGCCTATTATATTCATAATAATTTACACACACACTACTTTGTCACACTCATGAAAACGTGACGTCAGCAGTTCAATGGCTCAAGGTACCATGCAGTATCGTATGTAGTTACTATTACTGTTACAGTTACTATTACTGTTAGTTACTATTATTGTTACTCTGTTATTATTATTGTTATTATTTTTGTTCACAGATATTATTGTTTCGTTCACAGATCCGCTGCCTGTACAGTGGAGTCTTACAGCCTTTCCCTTACATATCGAGCTTCTCGGTCATTCATCCATCCAGCCATCCATCTTCTGATTGTTTATTCAGAACAGGGTCATAGGGCACCTGGCGTCTATCCCAGGTAGCAAAGGGCACAAGGTGGGGGACACCCTGGATGGGACTGTCAGCTCTGAGACCATTTTATCAGCAGAAATTAGATTGCTTTCTTCTATTGATGTACAATACTATTCCCAATACGAAGCCGATTCTGTGTTTCACCAGATTAAAAAAACATTTCATTTACAGGACAGGAAACAGTGATAAGTAGGAAACGTACAATAGACACAGAAAGCCTTTGGAGACTGTGAAAGGTAGCCGGGCAACGCCAGGGAAGAGAAGGGGAAGCTGAGGGTGAGGAAACACGCGGAAACAATCAAGCGGAGTCCTTCGGCAGGAAATGACACGCTCGCGGCTCTTTGCTGCTTGTTCGGAGATGAAAGGAAACCGTGAGGAATTTGGTTTGCCTTATCTTTGCAACATGCTGGTTAATATTTCCTTAAAATCTGCACCATAGACATCTTGGAACCCCTTGCGACAAAACTAAATGAGGAACACTACTGAGAGAACCCATAATCCTTTGAGATAACATTATTATTAAAATACTATTTTTATTCGGCGCTGACAAGTCAACTCCTGGTGCCATAGAGACAACCAGCATTGCACTGGAACCAGCAATGATGGTTGAACTGGTTGCAATTAGAAGGTCTGGTCGTCTATATCGCTAAATGGTGTTAATAACACTCCTGTTTGTAGTGCTGATATTTACAGCTACACTTTCTTTTAAAGAGTTACAGTGTTAATTTCATCAAGGTCGCTATTAATCTGGAAGCTGTTTTGTGGTGTTGGAGAGAGTTAACTGTCAATGGTGTAAGAAGAAGAGCAGATCAGAATGACTTTGGGGATCAGCTTTAGCATACGGTTTCCATAACGCTAAAGTATTGTAGCCATACAGCATGTATACAGCAGATATAGCATCGTGCGAGTAGTGAACTGAGGCCCTGGTGTAGAGCATGCAGACTGGTCCTCAGCTGCTCGGAGAGCCCAGCCAGGGAAAGACCTGCCCCACTAATTAGCCAGATGATCAGAGAAGCCCAATTACCAGCAACAATCCCGGGGGGAGGGCTTGTTATGTGTCAGGCATCTCATAGATGAGGGTGGTGTGAATATAGTCTGCCTGGTGAGTGTCGGGTGCGTGCCAGTTATGAAACAACTCTCGCACGTTTATGGGATTTTTCCCCTGAATCAAATAAATAAAATAAATCACTTTTATCATTGCATCACTATCACTAGAACGAGCAAATCGGTGAATGAAAGTCTTCGGTCCAGAGTTCCCCATCAGCAGTGTAATACAGCAAATTATTTCAATCTGTACATAGAATGATAACTGTACAACCGTATATGCTAAACATATGCACAGAATTCAGTACACAGTAAACACTTCATACAGGCTGTCGGTGCAAGTATCAACAACAATTTAGTGCACAAAAAGGCATTCTAAGGCGTGCAATGGAGAGTGGGGGGGGGTGGGGGGTGCAGACGGCAGACACCGGGCTGGGAGCGGCAATCGGATCGCCTGCCCTGGGGAGTGAACTATTTACTGGCCGCTCTGACCCCCCAACGGGCTCCAAGAATCCTGACGCCCCTGAACTGTGAGGAAGATGACTGACATGTCACAGGGGGGAAAAAAATCGAAAAAGGCCAAAAACAAAAAAGAGAAAGATAAGGAGACAATGCATGAGAACGGGAAAATGGGAGGCAAAGGAACTGCCCTTGGGGCAGAGCAACAGACCCCCAGAAACACTTAGATTAAGAGATTCAGGCAATAAAGCTCACAGTATCGCTGATGAGGTACCAGTGCCTTTGATACTGCCCACTGTGGTTTGGATAAGTCTCTATCTTTGTCACAATACAATATCACAATACAGATAAGTCTCTATCTTTGTCACAATTACTGAAAATAAACAGTCAAATAAACTTCATACACTTTTCACCACTTCGAGCTTTGGAGCTTTATTTTCACATGGAAAATTTATTATGAAACTGCTTTATCCATCCATGCATCCATCCATGCATCCATCCATGCATCCATCCATGCATCCATCCATGCATCCATCCATCCATCCATCCATCACCATTAATCCAGTACAGAATCTTGGGCTGTTAGCTTACCTCAGGAGACGTAGGACACAGGGCAGGGGACGCCCTAGAAAGGACACCAGTCCATTGCAGGACACACACTCACACACACTTAGCTTCTTTGGCAAATAAAAAGCAGCAATCCAGCTAACCACATGTCAGACTGGAAGAACAATAAGAAGAAGCGTCTGAGAGGAAGAACGTGCAGACGGCAGACACCGGGCTGGGAGCGGCAATCGCACCGTCTGCCCTGCAGCACCGTCTGCCCTGCAGCACTGCTGTCGTATTTCTTAAAATGGCAAAGGAAGAAGCATGACACATTCCATTCAGAAAAATCTCTGCAAGGTGCCAGCATGAAATATTATCTCATAACTTATTTTCCTTTCCACCATCTGAATAGTGAGGAATATTTATATCTATGTGTGTAATAATAATTTTCATAATTTAGGGCTATCTGCTCTTACTCTTCATGAAGTACAGGCAGTGACAAGGACTCCATTATCTGGGTTATTCAAAAAATTATGTTTTTTTAAGAAATATAATAATATCCATTATTATGGAAGATGGTGTACATTGTTGTAAAATTGGCCCTAATTAGGTTGGACGCTTAATGTCGGCCTCTAAAATTAGCTGGCATTGTTGCCTTTATTGTCCAGCCTATTTCCAAGCCCCTGGCTCAGCCTTGCCGCCTGCAGCCTGCTGTCTTTGAAAGCAGCTTTTCTGCATATGGATCACATTGTTATTCCTGCGCTCCTTTTCTCTCTTTTTGCAGCAAACCTCAGGGGGGGGGCACGTCGGCGTGTCGCGAGGGTATCCTCCCCCAAGCACGCCTCGTCCTCCTGGCCCCGCCGCGGTGCCGGGCCTGTCCGGGCGTGCCCGGGCGAAGCAGAAGGCCGTCGCGCGGTGCCAGCTGGGCCTGTTTACTCGCCCGCCAGCCATGCCGGGGCTCGAGCTGCGCTGGAGGACCTTCCTGCATGAGGGATCCCTTTGGGCCCTAATTTCACACACGTGTGCTACTCCTCTAGACACATACACACATTGGTAGGTATATCTAAACCTGGTCAAGATTCTATCAGGTATTTATAGTGCATTTTTATCACAGAAGTTTGAGAAAATCAATATTATGACCTAACTACTAAATAAAGGGGCGGACCTAGAATTTTATGACATAAGCTCAGAGACCTAATCTGCCTCCCCCCCCCCCAAGAAAATGACCAAAATGATAGATATCTGTACGTAATTAGTCTTATACTCCATGTTTACCACATTTACCAAAGGGGCTTCCCATTAACATTTACAGCAGTACGATCATTGTTACGTGGTACAGGGCTCATCATATTGAGAATGGTTGTTCAAACATCTGCGCTAAACAAGTCATTCGGGGCTCATTCAGATTCACTTGGGGCCTGAAATTAAAACAATGTCACTGTGGATTCATTCCTTTTTTACTTGCTATACACTTGCAGACTTTCCCTGCAGGTCGATTTTGCAGCTCCTTGAGAATTACCCTTTTAGCTTTTTCGATGCTAATTATTTACGTGCACATTTTCAGCACTTTCTCTCGCTCTCTCTCTCTCTCTTTCTCTCTCTGGCTCCCATAAGTCTTCATCGCAATTAAATTTCGCCTGCTGTCAGACTGATCGCTCAATCAATTAACCCGCTTATGGTACGCTCATTAGCAAAAGAGACTCTTTACATTTATCCGGGACCTGCTCGCGCAAACAGCCCTCGGGATACCGAGATGAGACAATTACGGAGGGTGACAGCAGATGGTCGCCTCGCAGTCACCTGGCTGTATAGTGATATAGCGAAGGCCCTGAAAATGAGAGAAGGCTTACGGGAGGCTGTCAGTGACGTCCACATGGTCACGCTAACAGTGCTCAGCGCCAAAGCGCTCCATGCAATCCCCCCACCCATCACCTGTAACCCCATTAGCAACACTGCCGCTATTTACTTACCTGGGCCTATTAAATGGCAACTGGCAATGGTCATTGCTTTAATAATCTTAATTAATATTCTAATTAATATGAATTCTCCCTATGTCATCATCACCATCTTCTTCTTCTGTTTAAGGTTCCATGCTTCTGCGACTGGACACAGCAAAGTGTTTCTTGTCTTCATGGGGGATCATATCTACACCTGAGGCTAGGGTGGTTTTATTTTTTTTTTACTTGGTTTCTGCATGGGAAATCGCCCATGGTTTGCTGATAAGATAGGATGAGCATAAACTGAAGGCTAATAACATGAGATTAATTCCATCACCTACACTGTCTTAGGAGACATCGTTATCTTTTCATGTCCAGTAGAAGACCCAGCTATCTTCCCAAATATCACACACCCTGGGCCCTGTAACTCTGGCAGCCCCTGTCCCAGGCTGGGGGGCATTTTAAGTGGGGCGGCGTGACGAAATCATGCCCTAACCTTCCCGTTCCCTCTCTCCCAGCGCCTGTCACCTGTCACAGTCAGGCTCAGATTTATATTTGTCAGGCTTCAGTAACAATGTAACAAAAGATGCTTCATCTAAGAATAAAATGTCGCACAAGACAGCTTGTGTTGTCTCTGTGCCCGACAAGAACCGATAAATGTTTTCCTGGAAGCGGCTGGCAAGGGGAAGCCGTCGCACGCTGAGGAGCTGCTTCACGTGCAGGGTGGTACGTCGAGGTGGGGGGGACTGGCTGCACAGCAGGCCCTGTTGGCTCTCCCTTCACCGGGAGATGATGAATGGGGCTGGAAAGGCTCCAAGCAACAACTGGGGCGAGGGGGGGCCAGGGTGAGAGACGTGGGGGTGTGTGCGGCAGGGACGGAACAGGTGGCAAGCGCAGACTTGACGGCAATTAGGTGTACAAATCTTTGATTAGGCTCCTGGGAAAACAATCATTAGGGCTGGCAAATGGACCCCTGTCCCCCCTTCTAAAGCACACACACACACACACACACACACACAGACACACCACTACACACACACACACACGCCACTACACACACATACACCCAACACTCTGTGGCAAATTTAGCCTCCCAGGTTCTGTGACCAACTGTGGAATCTTTTGCCTTTTCCTTCTTTTTCACCTCCTCTGCCTTTCTTCGTCTTTCTTTTCCTCCCTTTGCCTCCTTGTGTGCATCTGTGTGCTAGAAGAAGCTGAACAATTTGCCACCTGTAGCTCTAAAAAGTGTCTGTTTGCCGCTTCTTCCTGCTTCCTGCTTCCGCTGGAGATCGATGATCAATCTATGGGGGAACATGCGCGGGTGGGGTGTGGTGGGGTGGGGGGCTGGACAAACAGGGTGTCTGGCTACTCTCAGCTCTTACAGGGTAAATTTCCAATTTCCAGGCAATAGTGTATTGTTCTTATAAGACAGAGAATAACTGGAAGACAGCTCCAATTCTAAAAATCCTGCTTTAAAGGATTACAATGAACAAAATACATCTAATAACCTGATCTTTTCCATTCAAGGTGTGAAAATCAAGGAATTGCATACTCTAAGCCAACCTCGGGAACTTTCCAAGAAATGCAAAGCCTATCGGTGTGCCAGCCCTGGCCCCCGCCGCCCTGCTGCCGTGACGGAATGTGGGCTCGTTAGCCTGCAAATGGACGATATTTAAATTAGCCTGAATTTCTCATAATATGTTAGTGGGTAATCCTGTCCAGTCCAGGGCATATCCCAGCCTTGTGCGATGGGGTGCAGGCCCCCCAGCAACCCTGATCAGGATACACAGCTAGAAGAGGGAGGGAGGGATGGAGGGATGAATGGATAGATGGATGGATTTTTCTTTATCTCCTTTTACTTCTCCCACTTCTTCTTCTGGCCATAGGAAACCACACCTCAGTCAGACACACCCTGGTGTGTCATGCATGTCAAACTGAGCCCTAGCTGCTCTAACATGCTGTTAGAATGTAATCTGACATTCTCCAGTCCAAATATTTCCTAATTATAACATTGCTTTCAGAGTAATGATGGCAGCAGGCCACTAAGTGCAGGATAATGCATTGTCTAATGTTATTCTGAATTTGAAAATAGATTGTCAGCCCAAGGTCTCAAACTCAAATCTCCCGGGGGGGGGGAGGGGGTCGCTGAGAGAGGCCGCAAAAAAAAAAAACATATATGTATAATCTGACGGTAAAACTTGGGGAATGGTTCGGGAAATGGTGGGAAAATTGCAAAGCTTGGTGCTTAAAAACATGATTAAAAACATGTCGCGTGCTCGTACTTTGAGACTTAGGATATAGGCCCAGAATTTTAATAGCCAGTACTGTGTTGTGCAGGTTATTTTGTGAATGTCTGTTTCTTTTAGACATCACAAATGTGGCAGATATCCATGGCAGCACTGTAACTGTCTCTCCTGTACTGGCTTGTGGAGATACCCTGGTGGCTGTAGATCCTGCTCCTTCATAAGGGATGCTTAGAGATTCTTAACTGAATTAAACACCAGTTTACAGTTTCCTGTTGTAGAATGAAACAAAACTAAAGTTTCATAATTAGAAATGTCAATGAAAAGCCAGGACTGCATGTAAAAATTGTTTTACGCAGAGAAGCTAGGAAATGTGTAGCGGGGTGTGAGTCGGTGCTTCACACTGCTGAAATGCTCACGGTACCTTTGCCAGAGGCGGAAGAAGAAAGTTACGGGTGGTTACTGCTTCCCTGTAACTAATCCTTACCAAATACCAAGCCAACCAAAAAGAGCCCAACATCCTTTTCCAAGGCTGAGCTGTGCCATTCGTGGGACATAATTACATAACTCATGTCCTGTAGGCCTCGTAGGGGAATGAAGCAGAGTGGAATTTCCCCTCAGACAAACAGGCACAGTGTTTCACAACTCTGCCTGCGACTACAACTGCACCAGTCAAAAAATACTGACTTACCTGCTCATATTGGTAACTGATTGACTAATGTGATTAGCAGACCATCAAGGTTTGGACAGCTAGTTGATCATGAGATGCTATTTTCCCCTTTTGGTCCAACCGGAGGGGGTTTTGTTGAATTGAACTGAAATGAATGTAAGAATTTGTCAAGAATGGATTATGCAAATAAGTGAAACTGTCTGGGTTTTGAGAATTTCCGTATAGAAACAAAAAGAGCTGATAGGATTAATGTGGAAATATGGAAACTGGAGGAAGCAGTGCAGAAAAGTGACAGGAGTGAGCAGGGAGTGACAGCCCAGAGGGAGTGACAGCGGACAGGGAGTGACAGCACAGAGGGAGTGACAAAAGCACAGAGTGATAGCACAGAGGGAGTGACAGCACAGAGGGAGTGACAGCATAGAGGGTGTGACACCAGCATGGAGTGACACCAGCATGGAGTGATAGCACAGAGAAAGTGACAGTACAGAGGGAGTGACAGCAGCATGGAGTGAGAGCACAGACAGGGTGACAGCACACCAGCAGGGAGTGACAGCAGCCAGTAAGTGACACCAGCACAGAGTGACATCCAGCACACAAGGAGTGACAGCACAGATGGAGTGACAGCACAGAGGGAGTGACAGCACAGATGGAGTGACAGCAGACAGGGAATACTGAGGTCTAGAGCAAGGGGCAGTAAAAATAATTCCTGATTCAGTAACAGAACTGTGCACATTTGTGGGTGTTGGGTGGGGGGAGGGGGCTGCTGGGAACTACAGAGCAGGGGCACAAAGGCAGCCCTGTTTATATCAGAGGTCAGAGAGAGGGGAGGAGGGCAAGTGCTGGGGGAGAGACTGGTGAGAAGGCCATCCGCCGTAAAGTGCCCCCCTCTGGCTAATTGTGGAAATACAATCAGCGATACAATCAGCGGGATTCAGCTTCCGGCCATGTTTCAGGGACATGAGCTGGAGGACTGGAGGGGGCTGTACCCGGTCCATCCAAAGTTACTGTCACCTGTCCCGCTTTTCCAGAACCATGTGTCTGCATCTGTAGTTTCTTTCAGCCACAAAACAGGAAACTGACAGAACTACATTGATGACCGAGAGTAAGAGACTCTTCTGTTATTTTTATAGGTGGAACCCATGTAAAGCTCACACATGCGATCTCAGGGCACCACGGGGAGTGAGACCTGCCGCTTATGGGAGTCTCCTACAGCGATGTTGCTCTCCTTACCACTATCCCAGTGACGGTCGGCTCTGTGCTTTCCCGGCAGTGACACCTATCACTGTCTTGCTGTATTTTATCATCAGAAAATGTGTTTAGCAGCCTGAACTTCCAAACTTTCGTGGGAGAAGAAAATTAATGTGCTGTGGGCCTCTGTTGAGAAATGGCCAAATGCTGGGAGCAGGGTCAGTACCTTTGGCTGCAGGATGTGACACAGCAAATGTGCAGTGTTTACTTCATGCTGCATATCCGTCATTAATGCAGCGTGTCTCCTGCTAGGCTGCTGTGGCGGCTTGGTGGGCAGCACTGCGGTCTCACACTGCCAGTACAGTGGGGTCGGTTTGCACCCTCTGGCTCAGAGCTTAGAGTTTGCCTGTCATCTCTGGGTTTTTCCTCTGCAGGTCCAAAACCTCACGGTCCTGGTGGTTCAGGGATGACCCTTGCTGGCCTGGCATCCTACAGGCCCCCCGTGATGCTCTCCCGAAAGATGGAGGGATGACTTATCTCTGCTGGAGCTGTGCCGCTTTTAAACATTGGCCGCTGAATCACTTGGCAGTGAAATGCGTTCCAGTATTTTGAAGTATCATTCCTGTCATAGAGATCCAAGGGTCCGGTTTTTGTTACCGTTTGTTAAAAGGCTCCACGCTTTGTGTTATTCTGCCCCGTGTTCCAGCCTTAATCGCTGTCCAAGGAAAATAAACACGGTTTGTCTTACGGTGTTGGACTCAGCAGCCGCAAGAAGCAGCCGGATTTCAAACGTGAGAGTAACATACGGTCAGTGATAGTTTTTAATGCAGCAGCTCATTTTACTGTGCCGGTGCTGGGACAGAACTTTGCGCAGAAAATTCCGGAGAGATCTCACCAGCTATGTCTCAGGGGGGAGTGGGGTACCACGGATCATTGATAGGGGTGGGGTGGGGGGGATCGGAATTAGGCAGACTAAACAGGAGGCTCATGGCCCGGTTATCAAACCGCCAGATATTCAACAAAAGAAAGAAAAAAGGTGAAAAAATAAACAAACTTACGTCAACATATTTTTAAAAAAAAACGTTTAAACCTGACAGCACACCCCTTTGTCTAAATAAAGGCGGACAAACCATAAATTCAGACCAATTAAAATGTCAGAGCTCAGCACACCGAGTGTCGCCGTAAATCACGGCGGCCACAGAAAACCAAAAATATGAAATGGGCCGGTGGAGGGATGGGCCTCGCTGGCAGGCCGTGGCTGCGGGAAGCTGTGGGGGCGGAGCCTGCGTGATAGAGGCCCGTGGGCCGCTGCGGAAACATAGAGCGCCCTCTTCTCAGGGGCCTTAAATAATTCAGTACCGGTCATGTCAGGCGCCATAAATATTTACCCATTTAGCCGGTCTTTCAGCTCAAATGCAGCTATTAACCACGGGACCAGCCGGATAAATTAGCAACGCAGTTCAGGTTAAACACCAAGCTCGTCAGCCATGATCTATAGTTGGACGTTGGACTTTATATATAGTGTGTGTCAGTACTGAGCCTTGGGATGGTAGGAAGAGCCCTGAACTGACTGCAGAAATGCCCTGGAATTACTCTCCACATGGGCAACGTCATTATTTTTCAACAGTGAAGCTGTTTTGGGTTCCTACTACTTATTTTTTTTAAGTCCCCTTCCTGCAATTGTTGAGTGTTTTTGTGAGTTATGTTGTGAGTGTTAATGTTTTTGTGCGTTTGTTGGGGGGGGGGACAGCCCACAATCAGCATTTATACCTGCCTGAGGTGAACTTTTTTGGTGCGTAAGTCTCAGAAGTGGTGTTTGCTCACCCTGGGTTGGACAAGCTGTTATTTTACTGAAATAAACCCAAAACAAATTGAGTATTTCGGGCTGTTGTTCAATTTTAGCTTTCAGTGGCGTCGACGCGGACTGCCACTGAGAATCGTGTGTTTGACTTTAAAGAAGGAACACTTAGTGGACCTTGTGATCAAACGTGTCAGCTCCAGACCCCCCTCCCCCCCATGCCTCTCTATCGGAATGCCAGCTGCACCACTGGGAGCGGGTGGGAGTCGGCTGGGGAGGGCTGCCAAACGGGACAACTGACTCTCCCAGAGTCACTGTGTTACAGGCTGCTCGAAGAACTGGGCTCACATCCAAATTCTGTGAAGTGGACATCTTTGGGAGAGATGGATGGATGCGGGCAGGGCTGCCATGCAGGAGGGGAACGTTAGTGATTTGGGTTGAAGGCCTAATATCATTATCTGTCATAGAGCTGAAAGTCTGCAGTGGTGCCCCGGGAGGCAGGTGTCTCTTGGAAGACGTGTGATTAATCCCGGCATCCGCCAGGAAGGTATTAAACAGCAGAGGTGGAACACTCGCTGGCGTCTGTCATGTGAAGTAAACGCCATCTGTTGAGAGATGGTGTTTGGGATACCGTGGTGAGAGAGTGCTTAGCGTGAGAGTGTGTTAGACACTCTCTGAGCTCTCAATTCCCATAGCCCCACCCATCGGTGTGACTCGCGTGTAGAGACGCCCTCGAAAACACCATCCTTGCGGGCTACATCTCTCATGGTGACGGGCACCTGCATTAGGTTTGTGACAGTTTCCTTCCTGCCTCGATGCCAGCTGGTTTCCATGGAGACGCTTACAGTAACAAAATGCCAATTACAACGGCCGTGCTGTTTCAGATGTTTGGTTTTTTTTTTTTTCCCTCCGCACGCCTGGTTGAAGGGTTCAGACAGTTTAATTGCTGACTAATTCTTTGTGCTATTTTACCTTTAGCTGGCAGCTGGCAGGGGGCAATTTTCGCAAATAGGTCACGCGAGGGGCACTATTTACCATAAATGCTGTAATGATGCATTGCCACCAAGGCACTCTGATTTCCAAAGCTGCGTCTATAACTATCAACAGTGAACTGGACTTTAGCCAAAAAAATCAACACGCAGAAGGAGCAGTCATGACAAACAGATATGTTGCGGACGGCTTTCGGCAACGAGATGCGATCGTAATAAAAAAACACGGGCAAGGAAATGAGCGCCAAAATGGAAACGTGGGCTGGAAAATAAGTGCATGGAGTGAAAAATTAGGATGTCAACAGTTGAATGGTGCCATTGTTATAATACCTGGTCGCTCTGTGTCGGGGCATGGAACGCGGCAAGCTCTCCTGCGGGTCCTGTTTTGCTTCCTGTGATGGAGCCTCGAGATGGAAGTTTTCAGCCCCAGGGCTGACTGCACATTGTTAATAAAACACGTAGCTCTCAGTGTCCTTTAATGACCCTCACTACCATAACTTTTAGTTCATTGTCCCATGATGCCCTATGATGGACTGGCATCCCGTCCAGGGTGTCGTCATGCCCAGTGCAGCCTGGGATAGACTCCAGACTCACTAAGGCCCTGTACAGGAGAAGTGGTTCATTCATTTTGTGAAGATGGATGGATGGATGGATGGATGGATGGCCCTTGGGTGAATTTTGCCTTGATGCAAAATAGTGTTAAATATTGGCTGGTGAAACACTCCACACTGTGCTGTGGGAATGTGTCACAATATTCACTAGTGACCCTTCTAAGATGTCTAGATGTCAAACTTTGTTACGCCTTGAATATTTAAAGCTGTAAACTTTGCGTTCCTTTGTTATGGAAGATGGTCTGACTCTTTGAGGCTTTCGGGGGGGGGGGGGGGGGGTTCAGTGTCACCATGGCGCTGACTGCTGCCACCCGCTCAGAGAGCCCATGAAATGGCTTGATTCTGCCGAGCAGCATTTCCTCAGAAGCGGTCGCTTTGCAGCCCTGGACCCGCATGGCTTTGGTCCTTTGGAGGCCACCACTCTTCCCTGCCTGTCCCACGCCACTCCTCTCCAAGGGGCTCTGCTTACCCCAATCATGTGATGACCTCATGCCCTAAAGCTCCTGAGGGACCCCCAAGCAGACCCCCCCCAACTTGACCCCCTGAGCAGCCCTGCCAGCTCTAGAGTTACTCCAGTGTCATTTCCTGGTATGTCAGTGTGTACATGCCGTGCAATGCGCACATGATCGCCCCGCCCCCCCATCATGGAGAATTCAAGTTGCCTAATATGTTTTGCACTGCTGTTCCTCAGTGGGAATGCTTATGAATTCAGATTTCAAATAAGTGCCAATAACTGAACGGTGATGGAATTCTGGATACGATCATCCTGAAAATACCACCAGTGATGAGTCACAGCCATTTCACTCGTGTTATGCCGTCATTTTTCATCGACCACAAACATCCCTCAGTGTCACCCCCATGCACGTGGAAGGAGATCGCAACTGGAGGCGCATGGAATGCCGGCTGTAATGTCGCAGGAAACGTAGCAGGTAGACGTAGCAGGTAGACGTAGCAGGTAGACGTAGCAGGTAAACATAGCAGGTAGACGTAGCAGGTAAACGTAGCAGGTAGACGTAGCAGGTAGACGTAGCAGGTAAACGTAGCAGGTAGACGTAGCAGGTAGACGTAGCAGGTAGACGTAGCAGGTAGACGTAGCAGGGTCATGCTCTGGATCAGCTGCCTCTGTAACCTTTGCCCCCCCGTTACCCCACCCCCCTCCCCAGCGATAAAGAGTCCGGTTACTGTAGATAGGGAGCAGGTGACAGAGTGTTTCCTGGACTTTGTGCCCAAGCGATTGCGGAACCAGCCTCTGGATTCGGCTGCTTCACAGGGGGCCCTTAATTACCCCCCCCCCCCCGTACCAAAGGCCGTTCACCCCACCTCGTCATCATCTCCACTAATCCCATCACCAGCCACGAGGTTACACTTACACCCCCTTTATAGATTCATCAACAAGCAGCCCCGCCCTACCCTAGCACCCATTCACATAGCTCATCCAGGGCTATATTTGCCACAAATCCACTCCCCCCAGCCAAATAATTAGACAGCCATTGTTTTGCTAATCTGGGAGCTTGTGATTCCTTTCCTGGTGCTAATGCTGTTATAACAGTTATGGAATCATCACGCTACACACTGGCCGTCTGCGACTGCATTGCGCTAAACGAAGCCGCTAGCGTCTCTTTCAGTCGCTTTCAGAGCTGCTCATCTCCGTTCCTCCTCAGGAAAAAGGAAGCAGGATTCACTAACGGTTCTCTTTTTTTTTGACGTGCTTTTCACATGCCAGCCAGCTCGTGAGGGATCGGATTCAGGCGTGCGGGGTGATCACGGGAGTCACGCGGGCACTGCGTCCGTCACGCGCACTTAGAAACCGCAGACGGGCAGGTTGTCCACCGCTCTGTTTCTCTGTCTCGTTTCCAAGATCTTTGTTTCGCTTCTGCTGACCTGCGTCGCGAAGAGCAGCATTCCACAAAAAGGGACTCGGGGGGACAATCGAAAAATTCCACATTCCATGTTCCACAATCCGTGCTGGAATTGCTGCATTTGGTTTCAGCATTAAGGAAATCGGAGTGCCAGACCGCTTTAATTCCGATTGTTAAATGTGTGGCATTCCTTTCTGAAATGCCCTTGGCGGCTCCGTATCGCCCCTCCTGGTGTAATCGTGGCGGTTCAGTCTACACCCAGGAGAGGGCTGAGTAGATTTGCTCCACCTCTGCCTGAAAGCCCCCGTTATGAATGTTTGGCATGGATTTTGGAAGCGACTGGATAAGATTATCTAATAGGATATAAAAAAGTAGGACACACTGTGCCTGGGACCGGGAACATGAATAAGCAGGGCCTGTTTCTGGCTCCATGTCTCGCTGTTCCTTCAGCTCCAGTATCACTCTATTCATTGGGGGTCTCCCTGGGCCAAAAAGGATAAAAACCCAAGCAGGGAGCAGCAAACTGGAGGGACAAATGACCCAGTCTGGGAAGGGAACATCGACGGAGGTCAACCGGTCACTCTTGACTGGAATGTACCAATAGGAAATGTCACAAGCTGATCAGGCATCCATACAAGTGTGCTATGGAGATTCATTTCAGCAAGGTGTCATTTCAGTAAAGCATCATTTCAGCAAGGCATTCTCTTTTTGTCCCTTCAGGCTTGCCGTAAAGGTAGTTCTGCCACTTGCTAGCCCAACCACCCCCTGGCAACCAAGAGGTGTCCATGCTGGGAAGATCTGGAGGAGAGGAGAGGGGAATGTTAAGTGCAAGTTGGACTGGGAATTGGAATATGAAACGCAGGTAGGTGCAGGTCTGGATCAGGCAGTAGAATGGTGCGGAATGTTAAATTTTTAAACGGAATACTGCTTTTTAACTCCCTCAAAAGTGTTTTGTCTATATTATATATCAGAATAAGATATGCATAATTGATATGTGTGCACCTAAGCATCTTCAGGAACTAAGAGCCAGGTGTAAGGTGACCGGAGGTGTCGCTCAGATGTGACATTTAAAAGGCTGTGATCTCCGGCAATGCAGCAGGGTCACCCAGCTTGTCTATTACATGCAGGGCACAAACTCAGCACACCTGTGTATATGCAGTGTATGTTTGCTTAATCTGCAGACATGTTTGTCAAAGCAACATACAACTGAGGATCAGAGAGCAGGGTCAGCTAGTGTCCCCGGAGCAGATGGGGTTAAGGATCGTGCTCCAGGGCCCAGTGGTGATATGATTAGTCTGCTATCCACAGGACATGAACCCACAACCTTCTGTACATGACCAGAGAGTCCTAATCCTTTATGCTACACCCTGTCCCCGTATGATCTCATTTAATTAAAATATATACATGTATTTAGACAATACTTTTTAAAAGTAAAATGAAAACAGTTCCAGAAATGCATTACTTGGATGGAGACAGGGAGTGTATTCACTTACCCAAAGGACTGTGAAAGCTGGTTGTGTCATTTCTCAGCGAGCTCGTTTAAGTCTCAGCCGGATTTTACTGCGGGATTCCTTTTTTTGAGAGAGATTGCATCCTTAAACCAGCTGGTTCCAAGCCTGTTTTAATTTCCACAACTGAGAGCTGCAGAGTAGCTATCGGATTACAACGAAATACTGTGCGATCCAAGCAGCACGTGTGTGTGTGTGTGTGTGGCAGGCAGTCCCTGATGTGGGGGTCAGAACCCGGCCTATCCACCCCGTGAGAACATCCCCAGTGTCAGTCCAGAACCCTCACCCTCCTCCCTCCTGTCTATTGTGCAAGCCTTCCGAGCGGCCCTGCAGAAATGTGTTTGCTTAGCTAATGTGAACACTTTGTCCGGATTCCTGGAACACTCTCAAAGAAAGGTTACATAATTTCCAAATAATGCCACACTAGATGGCAGCACCCCCCTCCCCCCCCCACACTGTTGTTGCCATGTTCTGTTTTGGCGCACCGTGTGACGAGGACACAAATTTTAACATATTCACAAGGACCTGCGGACGGGTGTCGGAGACAAGCGCTTTGGGGCACAGCGCCCCCCCTTGGGCGAACATGGAGGCTTCGTGCAGGTTCGGATTGGGGTGCGCTGCCCCCTTCAGAGATCGAGTTATGGGCAGGCCTCACCAACCTCCTGTCCATCAGGAGGTATCGTGTGTCTGCTGACTCCCTGCTGCGCTGGAGCAAGTTTCCCCACACTGACCATCACCCGTCGGTATCTCCTCTTCCAAAGATGTGCAGAAATAAACAAACAGTAAGCAGTGGGTGTCCTTCTTCTGCACCGATTCCCACGTACGAGCGCCAGGCGGGGTGGGGCTGTAAGCGGAGCCCAGTGCTTTTTAAAGGGGCAATACAGGACGGCTAGAAGCTGTACCCGGTCTCTGCCAGCACCCAGCAATGACCTTAAATGTAATCATCACTACTACTATTCTGATGCCTGGCACTTTATTACTAGGTGATATAGAATAAAATTACCATTTATTTATAAGATCAGTTTCGGTTACAGGCAGCAGCTCCTGCGCTGCATCCCCCCTAACCACCGGGGGCTGGGGGAGGGCAGGTCTTTAACTGCAACATGAGCTCCTGACCCTGAAAATCGCATGTGTCATATTCTGTCCCAAAGCTCCGGATGTGGTGTGGGGAGGTGTTCCCGGGTGGATGCGTGAAGGTAGAAAGTCCCCCTACAGGATCGACGGCCGTCGTTTGGCAGGAGAGGGAGGACAGGGATGGAGTGATGCTCGTGCACAGATGAGACACCACGGCGCATGGTAGCGGGAAAAGCCCCGAGCAGCCCAGCAATAGTGAGCAGGGTCACTGGAGTTATGCGAGATGGTGACGTCCCACTGGTCAGGTGCCAAATCTCTGTCCTCCTGTCTGCCCGCCTCGGCCCCCACACCTCTCTGGGCCCGAATCAAGGAGATTCCCCGCACAGATGGTTGTGTGGAACACCCCCCCCCCCCCAGCCAGGTCGAGAGAGGAACAAAGGAGACATAAAAGAATTATCTGCGGCATGTCACATGAACCCCCTCCGCTAATTACAGGCAGGAATGTGACAATCAGGATGGGAATCCCCCCCCCCCCCCCCCCCCCCCCCCCCCCCCCCCCCCCCCCC
>JAODJU010000036.1:14134599-14146003 GCA_026776725.1 Gnathonemus echidnorhynchus
TGGCCACACCCCCTCCAGCTGGGCACATGGCCACACCCCCTCCAGCTGGGCACATGGCCACACCCCCTCCAGCTGGGAACATGGCCACACCCCCTCCAGCTGGGCACATGGCCACACCCCCTCCAGCTGGGCACATGACCAGACACCCCCAGCCTCGTTCAAACCACTGCATTGTCTGTATCAGTGCCTGTGTGGTCACTCTGTACATCCTCTGCCTAATGAAGGACAGCCTCTTATGCATCACAGGCCTGTCTCTTCTGCATGGCTCACAACACGGGGGTATGGGTGGCTACAAAGAATAACCCTCAGTGCCACACCAAAGGAGTCATTTCAGTTTAGGACCGTCTCTCTGGAAAGGCTGGGTACAGAAAAGGGCACGAAAAGGGCCCAAAAACGAAACGAAGCAATTCCAGCAGGCAAACGCTAACGTTTAATATGCACTATTTCCTGAAAACACCACCCCTCTGGAGGCATATTATTCTGTAATGACTGTCAAGTTACATTTCCGAGGGTGGGGGTTTGAGTCCCTCCCCTGACTGGGCCTTGCATCCCATTCACGGTGTCCATAGCCTTATGAGCAGTGCATTATGGGACATGATCCAGACTCACGCTTACTAGATAATGGATGTTAGGGAAAATGGATGGATGACACACAGATGAACTCATACAGGTGTGACTCACACACTCTGAAACAAAGACACTGCGACACTGAAGTCAGAGATACGACCACAGAACTTTAATGGTGAGTTGCTACTGTACTGTTCATTCAGCTCCTACCCAATTTAACACGCCAAGCTGAGTGCGATTCGACCAACCGGTACATCTGAGGTCCAAGCCCAGCGCTATGGACTCATCATGCTGCGGATTCAACCTGTGGCAGGGGGAGGCAGAGACGGGGGGGGGGCAGAGATCATTTTGGCAGCTGTCTCAACACGCAGGGGTCACGAGCTGTACCTTGAGCCAGATGGGGAACTTATTTTCCTTGGGGTGTGAATGGGGGCCGGCCTATTTATTTTCACGCCAGGGCTTTCCAATTGATGTTCTTCTTCCGATCATTAAAAAAAAACAAGCAGTTAATCCAGCTCACAAAGGCGAAGGAAAATAAATGGCCTGAAAACAAGGAGAGGGACTGCACGTAGACCGCAGAACAACACCGAGATCCGTTTTGAACTCCGACACTTTAGATAAACCTCTCTCAGGTCCCTTCCTGCAATTCAGCTCGCAGTCTCGGCTTTCTGCAGAACAGGCACCTTGGCACCCGCTAGCATACGGGGTTAATTCTCGTTAGGCGTGTATTTTGCGTAAAAACAGCAAAACACCATAAAGGTGCCATAAAGGACTCAAAATAGGAAAGGGGGCCAAACAAAGGGATGGAAGGGTCTAGAACACAAACAGGGAGCCCGTGTAAATAGAACAGACACGCTTACCCTGCTCTTAACGATCAATCAATCAGCAGCTTCACCTGTTTATTTCCTGCACTGAACCGGCTCCTTGGTCCCATTTCAGATCGTTATGTAGAAACTTCCTCTCAGCACAAGATGTTGAACACAACTGGAAGCAGTAATGCACTCAGAGCAAATCTTAGCTTTGATCTCTACACTACAGGCAGCCATTGTCAAGGTTGCAGCATACACACTGGACCACACTCAGCAGGCCCACATTCATGCTGCCCTCGTCTTTCCATGCAGCGGTAGAAGTGAATAGTCACGACGAAACCTGACTTAGGATTTTATGATGGACTGACTTCCAGTAAAAATTAGCTTCTTAAGACACATCAGTTTAATTGAAACAGCTTCCCCTGCAGAATCTGTGTCTATGGCGATGCTTCCGCCTTTGAGATCATCTTCTGAACAGCATCATCAGAAGCTCATTAAACTAACAAGTGATGATCCTAGTTAGTGTTCTTACACCAATGAGCCAAAGGAGCAAAACCCAAGAAGATTCTCCAAATTTGATTTTGCAGTTTAATACAAAGAAGCACAAAGAAAATCAAGTAATAAAGTTTTAGGTGGTCACCTAAGCTGCTAATTACCCATTAATTAAATGTCAAACTTGTGGAAATGAGGGTTTCTAAGTTACTGCTGGGACTCCATGGAAACCGTTCCCATTTCCCCCAAATTACTGAAGGGTCACAAAGTGTCTTACGTTTACACTTTATTATATAATTAGGAGTAAAAATCCACCGGCACTGTGAGGATTGCGTCAAATGATTATTTTAAAAGACCCTGCAAAGATGTCAGTGCCGGATGGAGACAGCTGTTGGACATAGAGGTGTGTGATGCAGACCGACGGCAAAAACTGCTTCCAGTCACATTGGCAGGTGTCGCCGTCCATCCACGCTCCGCCCACACCCAGCCCACGCTCCGCCCACACCCAGCCCATGCTCCGCCCACACCCAGCCCACACCCAGCCCACGCTCCCCCCACACCAAGCCCACGCTCCGCCCACACCCTGCCCACACCCCTGGCTGCTATTCATCTACAAAGAACTGGAGAATCTATATGACTGCCACTGGCTATTCTCCATAAAAACAGCAGGCGGAAGGCCACTGGAGGGCATCTCCCAGTCAATCAGGATGGCGTAACTGGCACGTTGGGACCTGACATGAAAGTGGCATTGGGTACCACAGTGCAGCCAGCTCTCCCCCGACCAGGCCTCTCTGAAGGGGGTGGAGCCATGGGGGACAGACTCACATGCACGGGATTTTGATGGTTAAAGGCGTTTTTCAAAACGCTTAAGGAAAAGGGACAAATTAAGAAGAAAAAACAGATCTGTTCCTGATCAGAGACCGGTGGCAGTGTGGGGTTCTGGTTCTGGTTCTGGGCTTGCTGTCACTGCCAGCTTTAGTGACTAAATCGCTAAAGTCGTGAGTAACCCGCTACAGTGACAGGGGAGCGAATCACAATGTGGGTAAGAACAGTAATAAGTCCCAGACACGCATCAGTCATCCCAGATTCCTCAGAGATCCGAAGAAAGGTAGTCTTTTTAGAACCAATCAAGGCCCAACACCAGGATCGAAGACAATGTATTCACAAAATGAAGCATGGTTAGGTGCTGGGCTTCGCCTTGGCCAGCTCTCCACTGGTGGACCTGTAAGGGGAACAGGCCTGGACAGCAGGGGGCGCCAGGACTCCTCAGGACAGCAGGGGGCGCCAGGACTCCTCAGGACAGCAGGGTTTGCACCTGTTGTGTGGTTCGGTGCAAGACGCTCTCTGGGTCCTTGTAGCCGCTAGCCGGGTCGGTGACAGCACCGTACACGTCGCCATAGGCCCGGCAGACCAGCTCTGTGGACTGCCGGAAGATCTGCTCCCTGGAAGACGGGGCGGGACAAAGAGGAGCCGTGAGGACAGGCGGCCATGTTAAGGAGGAAGACAGATTAACAGCACAAAACACAAAGGATCTACATCATCAGTTCAGCTGCTTTCACGGACATCAAGGCGTGCATTACGCGTTTCATACATACGGGTGCAGAAAGGAAAAAAAGATGCAAATATATATTCAGCCATTATTTTATTACTTTAGCTTTACGTACCTGCTAGTACTCATTTGTGTTATGGGTACAACCTGACCTATTTACAGTTTACTGATTATTAAAACCTGACTGTACCATCATGTTCAGGCAGGTTAAACAGGACTGTAAAGTCTGACTGGACAAGGGCATTACGTCAGTAAATCATTTCGGTGTTTAATCACTGACCACAGGTCCTGGTCTTCAGCCTGAAGCACTGATGTTGTCTAAGTGACCTGTAGCTATTTTTTTGCTTTTAAAGTTATAATTAATAGTTTTATGATCAATGAATAATACCATTAATAGAATTAATAATCCTGCACTGATTTAATACTGTGATTCGCTTTTCTGGATTACACTAAAATAAATCAATACCCTTCAGATTTGTGAATTCGACTATGCCGTGGTATAAAAGGCAGTAACATTTAGGTGCCCGTAACTGTTGACGACAAAAGCACAGGTAGCTTGTGTGAGCTACACGTTCTCATGCCAATATACTGTAGGAATGGAGTGAAGCTTTAACTTAATCAGTGGCAAGGACAGGACCTGAACTCCCAAGTGCTGTAAACAGAGCCGCCGTTTTGCTTAATAGCTGGCAGGGACAATCGTGTGGTTTGTAGCACCATCTAGAGGTGCAGTACCACCACCAACTAGCCCATGCAGACATGTGCTTGTTTACGCTGGTAGTAAGAATCCACCTTAAGTGTGGATTAACCAAATGCTTCAGTATGTTTGGGTCTAAAAGCGCGAACGGTATGATGAAAATCAAATAATATCCCAAAGCACGGGCTGAGGACTCCGCAGTTTTAACAGATTTCACAACAGGAAGTGGCAGCCACCCCTGCCTGGCGGCCGCCTGCCAGCGCGCGGTCCTGTCGGCCTGTTTTGGGTCTGCTCCCCACTGCGGGGGCACTCTGGGTGGTACACAGCACATGTCCCTGATGCCTGCTCCACCCAGAGGCTGTGACGGCCAGTAGGAGCCACCTTAAGTTCCAGAACGGCCTCCGCCTCCCAAAGATTCCATTTACAGTCAGCAGAACAGCGGCCAGAAACACTGAGCCGGCCTTTTATTTATACGAGGGTGACTAACAAAGAGAAGCTTTTTTCGATTAAGCTGTGAGTCTCTGCTATAGTCTCACTATGAAACGCTGCCAGGGCATCCGAATTTGTAAGTGCCAAAGGCGAACAGGAACGTTCTCATTCTTCCCAAATTGTTTGTTCAGTGTGTGCCTGATCTTTTTAGAATCTAGCATCTTTCTTGAAATTCCCACTGCGTCCTGCTGTTTTTTTTTGGTGTAATGCTACGTTTTACCCTCGCAGAACTGCGGAATTTGAAAATTCCCCTTTTTTGATGGCAAATGATAGATCGCCTCTCACTCCATACAGTGATCCAACTGAAGGATCCTTCCCCTGCAGTGCTGTTCCTCTGATGGTCCTCATTCAGGTGAATCGATAATTGGCTGCGCGGGGGTTGGGTTGGTGAGGGGGGGGTGGCGGATGGGGATTATGCTGCTAGTCATATCTTCGGCTCTGAAGCCAAACGCCTTGAGGGTAATGGAATAAGCGGCATCCCGGCACAGGCGGCGTGTTCGGGAACACGTGAGCCCCGTACATGCGTGTATACGTGCACGAGGCTGCACTCCCACCCAAGCAGACGGCACGCGGGTTTATTTGGGCCTGACGGCCCCGTTAATGGAGAACATTAACCTCAGGTACATCGTTCGAAGCTGCCCTCGGTTCCCAGTAATTGTGATTCATGGTTCTAATTTCTTCAAATGTGGCCCGGCCGTATCCAAACAGAAATCCACGCAAATCACGCTTTCACTGATGTTGTTGTTATTGCACCAGTACTGAAATGACGTGACCCAAACGTTCTGGTTGGGCTCAGACTATAAACACAAGACAATCGGAGACCCGATGTGCCTGAGATCTGATTACGACGCCATCACCTCTACATACCCATACAATCCCCAGCTAACAGAAATCCTCCGACAGCATTCAGAGTCCAATGAGCTTTCGGTTTATGTCAGAACTTACTTCATTGCTGCACTAAGCAGGAAGTTGAGCTGCGGCATTAGCAGGGTGTCAGGAGAAGCCAAGTAACGGTCAAACTGCACCTGTTGATAAAAGGAATAGGAGTGGAGGTGACCAATGAGAACTAAGCAGAGGATTTAAATAAGCTCATTATTATGTGTTGTTTGTTATAATAATAATAATAATAATAATAATAATAATACCATAGCTGCCTTCAGTGACGAACTGTCCATCCCAGGGATGCTGGACAGGGGACCCTTTGTGACAGAAATGCACCAAGTGAGTTTCCCTCCAAAACAGCAGAGGGATTCATCCCGAACCCCCCCCCCCCCAACTGAGCCCAGAACGCCGCCTGTTTTCCAACTGTCTTTTCCATGCTGTTCTGTTCCATTAATGGGACATTTATATACCAAAGCATAACAGCACGCTGTGACGTGGCAATCTATACCTCACCGGTCACAATTTATCTCACATTTTAAATAATCTGATGCATCTGTGTGACTGATCTAATCGCCTGGACCACAGTGAGGAGTGCCAAGCCACACGCGCACACACCCAAACTCACACAGATCACGTGCAATTTAGGCAAAATGGCGTATTACCTTGTCATTTATTCTGCAGAATAAACCTCTGGGATGCGATCTTCACGCCATCAGAGCTGGGCGTGCAAATCTAACGCTCAACCCTTATATATATATATATATATATAGGGACACATATTTACTTTCAGAAACTATACACAGAAGTATACTGCCTGTTTTGGGTGCCCATGCTGAGTTTCTCTCTGGAATCGTGTCCTCATTTTCTGAAGTATTTTCATACTTTTAGCACATTTCATTTATTTCTTTTTTCCAGCAGACTGATGGAGCTGAAAGCCATGCCAAGCTTGGAGGGAGACCTATTAAAGGCCAACGTCACCACGGCAACGGCAGCACTGACGAGAGCCCACGTGGACCGCCAGCAATTTACCCGGGAAAGAACCGAAATAACCTGTGCTAAAGCCTGCATTAGGCAACGGGGGCGGGGGGGTCGTAAAGCCTGTGATATGGGCGTTGCTCTGGATACGGGTGTCCACTCGGCAGGCAGAAACACGGCGAGGTAAAGGGGTGTGCCGGGCAGAGTGATTGTGCTCCAAAACAGGCAGGGATGGGCACCTTCCTGCCCCCTACTGGTCAGAGGGGGAGGACGCAGGGGTGGCGGGTGGGGTTACCTGCTCCTTTCCGTGCTGCTGCACGCAGTTGTAAATGTAGCTGAGGCCCGCCCGTGTGAGCACGTAGGAGGCCTGCTCGTTGATCAGAGTGTCCAGATGCGCCTCAATCTATATATGCGTGCAGAAGAAGAGACAGAGTTGGAAGAGGGATTGGCACTGGCATAGCCACTCTAGACTCTTTGCATTATCTGTATTATCTGTCACCTATGACCAGCAGCAGACATTCTAGTTTTCATCTGATATAGGGTCTCTCTCTAAAGATCTACAGTCAGACACAATAAATGCTATTGAAACCTACACATGTCGACTGTTTAGACTGTCGACCAATCATCCATCTTCAAACTGCTTCCTAAATATACAGGCATAGTCAATATGAAGGCTACCTCAGAAAGCACCGGGAGAGGAATGGAGCCCCCAGCCCTGAAGGGAGGAGGCTATGGTGGTAATTACCCATTCAGATGAATATGTAGTATATATTGCAGATGGTGTTAATAATTTAAAAGTAAGACTGTGGAGCTGTATGCCGGTTAGGAAATCAGGTGTGAAAGGCTGATTAAACGCTCAGGCAAAACCCGGGGCCAGACAGACAGACATTCACGGTGCCGCTTTGACCGTCTGCCTGCTGACTCAAAGTTTAATGGTGTTTCTCCCGCCCCAGATTGAGCAATAACTAGAAAACTCAATTACAAGCCAAACCCGTAACACACGGCGCATGAGGAAGGTGGGAGGTAGATAATTAAATTGGCGCCCTCCTTGACCAAAGTGGTGAAAGCCACCGTCAGGGAGGAAGTGACATGCGCCCGTTCCGTTGTTAATGATTGGCTGGCACAGAAATTGGATTTTCCCCTCAAGTAAACAGCACAATGCAGCAGTAACGGAGGCGTCAGGAGCCTCTGTTGTGGGGTAGATGTGGGTCCTGTAAAATAGCGACACGTCCTCTGACTGACATGGGAGGGGGGGGGGCAGGGGGGGGCGTTGTGAGTGGTGGAGCTGCACGTAGCCGCTCGGAGAGGGTTTAAAGGGGAGGGGGGCCGCCCCAAGTAACCTGAAACTCGAGCATCTCCAGCCGCTTGTCGGTGAATTCGAAGAGTGCCAGCGAGGTCTTCATCATGTACAGCGAGTTCACCATGTAGGTGGCCATATCGGCTGGGCCCAGGTTGCTGGCTGAGACTGTGCAGAGCTGCAAGAGCGGGTCCAGGATGCAGGACAGCACCTGGCACAGGGGGCAGGAGGGACGGAGAGTCCAAAGCAGCTCGTGCAAGTTCAGAGCATCCATCCATCCATCCATCCATCCATCATCATGTGCCAATTGCACATGCACAAACTAGACTGATGATATTAACAACATACAAAATCCATTTTAAAATGAGATTGATACTGAACAGAGTACATTTCAATGAAAAATAACCACCATGGACACATATTCTTCAAGTAAACTCAGGTGTACTTTGGTTGCCTGTTCCTTAGTGCTTGTCTTTAAAGGGAAATCAAGAGGGAAAACTCAGGGACTTTCAGCAGGAAGGAGGCAAGGATCAGGCAGATCAGGCTGGGTGTGAGCAGTGGGGGTTAGTCTGGGGGTGGGGCACGTTACCTGGGCAAAGTCAGCCTGGCGGGCATCCAGGGGCACCACCGAGGAGTCATGAGAGGCCAGCACCTCCCTGAGCAGGGACAGCGTCTGGTTGAGGGAGCCGGTGGGACCCAGGTCTGGGGGAGGAAGCTCCACCTGGTGGCCCGAGGAGTGCGTGTGAGAAGAGGAGCCAGAATGGGAGCCAAAGCACGTCCAACCAAGAAATATCCCCAAGAGGTAGACAGCCAATTAGAAAATTAATACTATAAGCTGTAATATATCCCATAATATGCGGGCTTGTTTTAATAACCTGATTTCAGTTCATACAGAGTGCTAGTGCCCCTCTACTCCAAACAGCATGCTTAAAAACACTCTGGCTAATTGGCTTGATTCAGAGGACCTTGTGTCCCAGACATCAACGGGGCCAGAGGGCAATGAGTAACGTTTCAACGGCACCAGGATTCAATCAGCACCAATCGGAGGCCTGTCGTGCAGAGCAGAGGCGGCCAGCTGCCGCCATCGATCGGCGGCCCGAGGCCTGATCGCGGTGAGAGCCCGCCGTGGCTGGCCTTATTTTGCTGCCAATTTTACAGTCCCTGAGAGTACCACTGATGTTCCTGACTGCCACGAGCTTGATCACATTGAAGAGAAACTCCAGGATTCAAGGAACCTTGTTGACTTCCAGAAACTTCTATATAAAGGTTTCCAGATCAACAGCACCTCCCCTTTTACCCGGAAAACTTCAATCTTAAACAAGGGCATCCATCTGTTATCTCACACGGTACAGAGTCCACATCCCAGAAAACACGGGGTAAAGACGACAAACAAAGCAGGTCCTTAAATGTCATATTTATACAATGCATAATTGCATTTCATTTAAAATGAGTTTATATAATTCACTTGTAACTGATCCTTTTAACTACTACACCCTGAGAAACACACTTGATATAGATGCCTACTAGAGCGATGGCGTGAAGCTCAGTGGATTAGGATGCTGTGCCAGTGATCAGAAGGTCGCTGGTTCAAATCCCATGGAAAAATAAATCAAGTAAATGAAATCCCTAGCAACTGCCCTGGCACTTGGACATCACAGGGGGCCCTCGCACCTTGTCCATGAGCCGGCTGGCATGTAGACTCAGGCTGTTGAAGAACATCTTCTTGCTGAGGACGTGCATCTCCTCTATGGTGATGAGCAGTGTGGCCACGGCCGTGCCAATGATCCCGCTGTGGGTGGAGAGGAGCGCGTGCTCACTTCACAGGACCAGAGAGGGTCGTGAGTGGTCAGGCGGTTCTGGGCCCCCCAGGTCGTACAAACCAAGGTTAGCCTCTACATCATCTAACATGGTACTGATGTATGAAGACCACTTGGACTGGTTGTGATATTGTTTTTATGCTGCAAGTTTGTCCTATGAAAAAGTACATTTTGTAGGATAATGCGCAAAAGTGCAATAAATAATAACCTAAACTGGTTGAATATCGAAGCCCCAAACAGCCTGCATAAGGAGATCAATGTCCATTCTTGACTTATTGCATCTCTTGGATATTCCACCAGTGAATCCATGTATGATCAGCAGATGACAGTACCTGCCAGGTAAATCTGAAGCGCAGCCTTTAATGGTGCTGGTCTTTGCAGTCCCAGCCCGATCCGCCGCCCCCACTCCCGCCTGCCCTCAGCACCCACCAATCATAATACAGTGGAAACTGCTTATAGTGATCAACTGCTTACATGGATCAAAAAGCTTGGGACAGAATCATTCCTGTACCAATACTGCTTAAAGAATTGACTCATAGTAATCAAGCAGTCCGTTTGCAGTGTTTATTTTGGGTCTTTTTATACATGACAGTATATTGAAAAAATGTAAACTTTTTTTTTTTTCCCCACTTTACTTTGAGTGCCTTACTCTGCTTTGTGGTAACCCATCTGCTTCTGGCGAGCTACCTGAGGCTAATGCTGCGTGCACAGAAAACATGATGGGCCAAAGAAAGACATTTTCTCTCAATAACAAATATAGACTCATCAAAGCTTATTATAAACTGCCAGAACTGAGCCAATGAGATGCAGCAGCGAAACTACAATAAGAGCTTTGAGACAATATAACACTGTTAAAATTTACATTATAAATCAAATTAAATTGAACTGAACTGAATATATATCTACAGTACCGTACTGTATTATAGCATATTTGAATTGTATACAGTCCAGTAATTTTATTTGTGCAGTACTGTAATTTGAAAAGCATTTGAAACAGCTGCACTGTATTTTGAAAAAGTCGATAAAACTAAGTAAATAGCGACACTGTCCGTTGTGTTACCTTATATCCATGTAATAAAAATATACAAAATGTCAATTAGACATTTATCTGCCTGAGATATATTCATTATCTGCCTAAGGAAGATAATGAATTATAACGACCATCCACTTATAGTGATCAATTTGACAGACAGATATAAGTGATCACTATAAGCAGTTTCCACTGTATCTCAGGTTTGCTCCGATTGGCCGGCATCAAAATGACCCAAGTAGGTACCTGATGGTATGGTGGTAGAACTTAAGCAGGTTGGACAGCTTATACAGCAGCACTGGACCTGGCTCTGCAATGACGACCTGCTCTATACGCACCTGGAAGAAGATGAAAAACCAGGTAACACCTGGACAAAAGCCGACAGACTCAGGCAAGCCAGCAGTAGCAGTCTTAGAGTTCAGTTCCATGTAAGGTGCATTTGCTGATAAAATGTTATGTATTTAACATATAAATTCATTTATCTATATTGAAAAATACAAATTTACTCATCGATAATACTGGTGCTTTACCACTGTCATACAAGAAGCGACCTGCACCCGAGCCGCACCGTGCAGAGACTAGCTACAGCTCGCTTTGGTTTTCCACTGCAGAAGGGTAGGCTTGGTAAAGACGTTACTGGATTTGGAGAACGACAGTGACGTAAAACCGAAGAGACACTTGTTTACTGATCACACATAAGAACATAAGAACATAAGAAATTTACAAACGAGAGGAGGCCATTCGGCCCATCGAGCTCGTTTGGGGAGAACTTAACTAATAGCTCAGAGTTGTTAAAATCTTAT
>JAODJU010000036.1:14150808-14166927 GCA_026776725.1 Gnathonemus echidnorhynchus
TAAAATATCTGTACTTTATATTTCTGCTCCCTGCATGGATTACCTTACATTTATCTGTGTTAAATTTCATCTGCCAGGCATCAGCCCAGTCGCTAATTAAATCAAGATCCCTTTGTGGCCTCTGTGCTGCTGATCCAATATCAGCTACACCACCCACCTTGGTGTCATCTGCAAATGTAACCACTTTACTGTATGTATTGGTGTCAATATCATTATTGTAAATTAGGAACAATAGTGGTCCTAAAACTGAATCCTGTGGTACCCCACTATGTAAGCAGGCCCACTGTGACATTGTGCCTCTAATTGGTGCACATTATAATTTATTAGGTACAATAATTTGTTTACTGCATGTCAATTTCTGCTAGCATGTCTGTGAAAATCACTGTTATGCAAATATCAAACGCTAGCAGAATTAATATTCGCTTGTGTAAATTAACATTATGAATCCATTCTGTTCAGCTGTTTATATATAGTACTTTATGTAGGAGATTGGAAATTCCAAGTTATTGGGAATGCATCAATAAATTGCAATGTGTGATACTACCAACAATGAATAATAATGATGAATAACAATATCTCCTTATTTCCTTCAGATAATCCATGCATATTGACACAGAACACCAGTATCGTGTATTTTAACTAATCAGATGGAGGTGACACAACCTGCTCAGTTTGGTCATGTTTTTAGCCCTGTGAGTAAGCAGGGCCCTGTCAGCGTGAGTAAGACTTGGATAATTTACAATGGAAAAGCACCAGTTAGTGGTATGGATCGGGCACGGCTTGGTTCTCGGTGGCAGTGGAAAAGCATCAGTTAGTGGTACGGCTGGGGCACGGCTTGGTTCTCGGTGGCAGTGGAAAAGCACCAGTTAGTGGTACGGATGGGGCACGGCTTGGTTCTCGGTGGCAGTGGAAAAGCACCAGTTAGTGGTACGGATGGGGCACGGCTTGGTTCACGGTGGCAGTGGAAAAGCGCCAGTTAGTGGTACGGATGGGGCACGGCTTGGTTCTCGGTGGCAGTGGAAAAGCGCCATAAGCTTGTCCATGCTTCGTAGCTTTCTGCTTGCTAATATGAGTCTAAATATCACTACCATAATGCTGGAATTTCCACAAAAATATACCGTCCTTAAAACTTGCAGAGGCATTTTATAGGGGTCAGGTTTACATAATATGGGAAAAATATTTATGGCAAATAAAATGCAAAACAAAAGTGATGGGAGATTTTGGGTCTTGGGACCAGTCTGAAGGTTTCCCTGGTACAACTAATGCTGCGTTCCATTTCAACTCATAACTCAAAAAATCCAAGTCCCTGGTCGGTAATTTCAACTGGAACACCCCCTGTAGTCAGAACTCCTACTCGGAAAGTTGTAGGAATCTACACAACCCCGACCTCAGAACTGAAGACAGCTGCGTCCTTTATCAACAGAAGTTAAAGTTGTAGTTTTATAGTGTTTATTAGCACTTACATTTTATTTACGGCTCATTAAATCAGTCATACACCCAGTACTGTCCAACTGCTGTCTGTGGACTACAGTATTTTTATGCACAAAATTCTGCATAATGTGTTATCAACTGATATTGTTAAGAATGGCTAACAATGAACCTGGCTAGAACTGGGGCCTGATAAAGAAAGTAGGATTTCTTGCTTAGCTGGATAACTTGTCGGATTTAAGGTAATCTGGGCTAATGTAAATGTGAACAAAAGATAGATGTCATTCAAATTTGGGTAAATTAAACTTGACAAGTTATCCAGCTAAGCAAGAAATCTTGGGTCCCTGGTAATGCTAAGTGGCTTTCCGACTTGCTGTACTGGTAAGGGGTTAATTCTGGTGTGACGTCATTCCCAGCTCAGACCTCTTCAGACCACTGAGGTAAATGGAATGCAGCATAAGCACACCAACAGATCTAGACCAATCAACACTCTAGAGGCAAGTCAGCTGACTCTCCCCCCAAAGAGGAACTTAAAGAGCGACACGGCTGCCTCACTGGGTTTACCTTGAGAGGTCTGCACACGCCTTCAGTGATATGGCCCACCACTTCCTGCATGTTCTCCTCCACACCTGTAGGAGACAAAATCATCCACAACCGCTTAACCAATATTAGTGTCTCTGTGTGGGCAATGGTGTGTGAAATGGACTGCCATTCCAGAGTTCCCTATACTTCCTGTCAAATTTATTAAGTACAGATGAGAGGATGGAGCAGTGGAAGGATGCCAAGTAGGGCAGTAGGGCAGGTTCTGTACCTGGCATGGTGACCTGCTTCAGAAGGGCCTCCAGGTGTTCCCTTTCCGAGGCGGTGGCCTGGTGAAGCCATGCCAGCATGTCGCCCACGTACCTGGAGGGGGCGCCAGCTTCAGAATCAGCAGGTACACTCTATACACAGGACTACGTCATGGATGTCAGCAGACAGGCATGGTAAGAGTATGTTACAGTGTTGTAGAGCCAGGAAAGCTGGGAGATATCTGAAGTCAGATAGTCAAGAGTTGTTGGAAGTAAGCACATTAGAGCATGCGATGCAGTTGTAAAGTCAGGGATATTCAGGATATGCAATGAGGTCATCAATACCTCAGGGGATCATGGGAATGCATCTCTATGGGACGCGGGGTTCCTCCTGCCCCCCCCCGTGTGAGGGCATCGATAAACCCCCGGACCACCGCAGATCTCCGGGCTGTCCCGAACTCGTCCAGTGTGTACCTGTGAGAAGCCAATAAGCAAACAAGGGCAACGTAAACTTGTGTAACACGAACTGTCCAGTGGGGCCACTGTGAGGAGGAAGGAAGCAGCTGGAGAGATGCAGGCCACATCTACAGAAGCATTGCTTCACCAGGAAATGAGTTAGCCCCTGTCGATGTCAGAGTATTGCCCGATGCAATCAGATACAGCTACATTTGTGCAACCTTTTTCATGCGAAAACAGGTAAAATGTGGTAAATGCTTGTATTCTGAGAAAACAGTGATGTTTACCTTGCTAGTTTATGGTCACTGGTGACCCTTTTTCTTCAGAGATGGGAACTCACAAAGACAGATGACTATCTACAAGCAACATCTGACCCCTAGTGGTAAGAATCTGGCATCACAGCAACACAAAACCACCCTAAACCAGCTGAAGTGCCAGAGCCGCATTCCTGGTTGTTGTTGCTGGTAAACACAAGAGTAATAGTGACAATGCCAACATTCAGGTCGGAGAGGTCACCAAGTGCTTTTGGGGTGAGAGTGATGCGGGAGTAAATGGGGGCCATATGATAGTGGAGCTTGTTGGATGACCATTTTTATTGGGGGGGGGGGAGCGGTTTACTGACTTGTAAAGGATGGGTCTGTCCTGCAAGGCCTCCATAGCCTGGCTCAGCACTGGGGTGATGTCACATGTCTCCTGAGTCAGTCCACGACACTCATCTAACGGGGGGGAACCAAGAGTGTCACTATTAGCGTCCAGGATACGCAGTGATCTCTCCAGCAAGGACGCCATTTCAATAAGGAGGGTTGAACAGGGTCACCCAGTTCATTAGGTGTGACTGTGCATATGAATGCCAGCTTTGTGCCCAGTGCGCTGGTACATAACCATCACGCCCTCACTCCAGGGGGCACTGAGTCACAGCACTCACTCTGTGCCCAGCGGTACAGCTGCTCGTAGGACGTCTCCTGCAACACTGCCATCTGCTCCATGATCTCCAAGCTGCAGAGAAGAACCACACGGTTAGTCAGCGCTGAGCAGCAAGCCGATGCTTAAGCTTCCCCCGCCCCCCCGCCTGCTTTCTCCAACGCGATGGACAGTTTGTCTGCTTGTAACGCAGGGCTGAAGTACCTGCAGAGGTAATCAGTGCACCCCCTCCCCCATCAGGACACCTCAAATGCCCCCCCCACAATTCCCTTACCCGGCGGTCTGCTGGTTGGTCCGCAGCAAAATCTTCACGTCCTCATGGATTTGCTTCACCCGCCTCAAAGCCCTGAAGAACTCCTAGAAAAAGCATCTCCAAAGCTCAAATATCCATCCATCCATCCACCCACCCATCCACCCATCCAACTGTTTATTCTGGACACAGTCTCAGAGGAAGCCTTGAGTCTGTCCCAGGCTGCACTGGGAAGAAAGCTGAGGCATTCCAGTCCACCACAGGGGATGCATACATGCCAATTAGCCTAACCGCTTCACTATGGACTGGAAACCAGAATACCCGGGAAAACCAGAACCAGAGAGAGAACATGGCAACTTCAAATGCAGGGCAGGGGCAGGAGTCGAGGCCGCATTCCAGGAGGTGTGGGGAACCCGTGCTACCTGCTAAACCAGCGAGCCGCCCTTCTGCGACGCTGCACCTAGAGCCGTCAGGCCGTATTTACAGAAGGTGTGTAGGCGCTCAGAGCGGCATTACCTCTGTGACAGGGCCGTCCCGCGCCCCGCGCAGGGTAGCCATCTCCTCGCTCGACAGCTGGAATTTGGAGAGGAACACCTGGGCGACCTGCGCTCGAATCTCCAGCCGGTGACTGGGGGGGAAGGGAGGGGGTCGTGAGAGAGGACACCACTGAACCAGCTGCTGACATCATCTACATGGAGTGAAAGGCTGTGCGCTTTGTCTTTTCAAAGAAAGATGACATTTCCTATTTACATAGTCACACACAAACCAACCCCTACCCCAACACCCAATCAGCTCAGATTGCCTGCACCATCATCACACAGCCACTAGGAGGAAGCAACGCACCACTCCACAATTCCTATGTCTGCAAAAGCATGGATAAAGGGACTTTAACACAAAAGCTACATTTGCTCTCATATTTTGAGCTTCATTCCAAGCCTTCTGAGTGGGGTCTCAGTCTGAGCTACCTGGTATTAACAGTATGGGGTGCGGACATTCTCTCTCCAAATCTATTTCTGTGGATGAATGTGGGACTTACTGAGAATACATACAAACAGACATTATAAATCATGGTCCACACTGAACATGAATGTTTCATTTATAACCTAAAAACCTGAATATGTTTATTAAAAGAAACACACAAATTTAGACACAAAAAATGCTGCACGATATCATGCAATATGTGATTTTTCCACGAGTAGAACTTATCTATCGATAGGTTGTGTCAGTTAAGTTGGTGGTGTTGCTGTGAGTTGTGTCAACAAGCAGTGCTGACAAATGTGATGTGATTATTGCGCATGAGCACAATATAGTGCTTCTAGGGTTGCAGGATATATCAGAAGAAGATGGAAATACACAAAAATCCCTGACTAAGACTTTTTTAAAAAATGAAGCATCATCCTAAGATCGCATGTCACTGTAACCAAGCCAGTACATTTAGGAAATGTAAAAACAGCATGTGTTGTACACATCTGCATATAAACTTAAAATCACTCTGTAACGGCAAACCTCTAACATGCAAATAAACTATACAGTGGAAAAGAAAGAATGTCTGGTGTCAGATAGTAATTTTTCTTTATTAGTTGGATAACTTGAATTATGAATAAACTATACTCCTGATAAATGGACACAGGAAGTCGGTATACTCTGGGCGTTAACGGCTCCTTCCATACTGTGTGCAAGACTTCCCTCTAATTTCTACCATTGTGACCCACTGCTCTTTAGAGCATTAGTAAGCTGCTAATTAATAAGATGCTACATCGGGTTTCTCTGATAAGGACTGTCTGGTTCTCGCTGAAATTATCCTACCTGACACGATGCACCCTGTGGAGCGACCATTGACTATGACAAAACATTGTAAACTAACACACATAATATGTGATTCAAATCTCTGCCGGGGGAGTTTCACAGGTCTTCAAAAAAATCAGAGAAATCTTACAGCCTCCTTTCCTTCTGGAAAAGACCGGCCAGATGCAGACCAGGGAAAATCGACTCGAACTCCTGGCCTCCAGAAATGAGCGGAGCTCTGCCTGTCTCCCTGCCCCTCCCATTCGTAATCTGTATGAACCGAATCGTCTGCACTTTTACTAAAGTAATTAACTTCGGGGAGACCTTGCAGCCCCAATGACCCTAACCCTCTCATTCTCCTCCAGTCACTGTGCAGCTGGGAAGTTTCTTGCCACATGGGAGCCGCAAATCTTTCACAGACACAAAAATTTGGGAATTGGGAATAATGGAGGGAAAAAAGCCAGTATTTCACAGTGGCCTTAATATGGCTTTCGCTGTTCGCTATGCGTGTGGGAATATTTCTGTAGCTCCAGACCAGCGTGAACAGAGACACGACGAGAAAACGCACATACGGCATCGGTGGGGGTGCAGGAGCATCCGTGGACAAACAACGGCAGCCTAGCGGGGGTCTTCCGCACGCCAGTTTCACACGCACAAACTGCACTGACAGCTACCTGTGGGGAGCACCATCTGCCTGCTTGTCAGCGCAGGAACCTGACCCTCACTGGCGACAACGCCCATGCCCCCTCCCTGCCTCTTCTCTTCTCGCCCACTTTGTCGTTCCCCCCTCCCTTTCCGGATATCACCCTCTGGTTCCCGCGGCCATCAGCGGACCGTAGAATCACCAACTGCTGACACCTCACGCCTGCCGAACTCAGGCCCCGCTCGTGGGGTCACACGACCCCTGCCTCCATCACAACTCACAGGCCGGAACTGGAGGCAGTGAGACAGGGGGTGCCGAGATGCACTAACAGGCATTAAGATCCATAAAGTGAAGGAAAGACAGGCAGGCAGACAGACAGGTGTCAGTGACAAAAGAATAGCCAAGACTAATGGACAGCCAGGCGTCAGAATTGACAGACGGCTGTCAGAATCGAGACAAAGAAACAGACAGGCATCAGAGTCAAGAGACAGTCAGAAAGACAGGTGTCAGAGTAAATAACATAAAGAGGTGGGATGCCACAGACGGACAGATGGACAAACACTGAAGTTCAGACAAGACAGTGTCCAGAAACATGACAGGCAGACAGGCGTCAGTGTCAGACTGACTGAGACAGACAGACAAACATCAGAGTTGACAGACAGACATCAGAATCAATACAAAGAATCAGGCAGACAGACAGGTGTCAGAGTAAGCAGGGGGATGCCACAGACAGACAGACAGAAACACAAACATCGAAGTCCAGACAAGCCAGTGTTCAGAAACCTGAGAGGTAGACAGAGAAATGTCCAAAGTCCCAGACCGAGAGAGACAGACACAGAGGTGCCCATAAAATTCACCATGGTAACATCAACCCATCTGCCCTATTGCACACTGGCAAGACAGATAAGTGTCATTTGACGACTCAATGCCTACTGACAACATATCATTTCTTCCCTTTATCTCCCCTAGACAGACACCAGGACACTCCAGGCCAAACAAAACAGATATAGCATCATTAATTACCTTAAGCACAGGAGCTCTGAGCTCTTCCCATCTTCACAAAAACATAAACTCTTATACGTTTCCTTTATCCTTTCAACAAAGCCTCAGCTTTCACTGAAAGCACTGAAACTCTGCATTTTGCCACTTTTAAAATGTCATTTATTCCCACAGCCACAGGCAACTGAAAACAGATACAGACCCCGTTTTTTTTCGTTAAGTCAGCAGGGGGTAAACGGGTGAAATAATACAGGATGACATTTATTTTGAAGCGCACAAACACACTCAAGGAAGCGCGACGTCTCATTCATTCAACAGGGGGCTGCCTTTTATCTCCAGATCTCGCTCTGATTGTCCCATAACCGGCTCCTCTGAGGAGACGCGCTCGACAACTTCCTCAAAGGAGACATTCAAGCAGAAACGAGGCTTGAGGACTGACATGCTGCTGCTAGGATGAATCGCGCACAGCATGATCTTGGGGCATTGAAAAAAGGGGAAAAATGATGGCCGTGCTTCCAAGGGATGAAAAAATAAATCAGGCATTGCTATAAAATCAACAGGATGCAAATTTGCATAGAATTCCCTTTCCTTTTCCTCTCATTCACAGTCATGTATTAAATCATCACGGACATATACACCTCCAGATGCAGGAAGAGGGCCACCTGCATCATGAAGGACCCCACTCACCCAGCACACACACTTTTTGTCCCACTCCCCTCAGGCAGGAGGTTGAGGAGCATTAAGTGCAAAACCACCAGACTGAGAAACAGCTTCATTCCGGTAGCTGTAAGACTTCTGAACAGATAATGGTCAAACACTTTACTTATGGACGAATCACTACTGTCACTTTATCAGTGCTAGCTATCTAGCCTTCATTGCTGCTATAATTATAATTTGCTGCTATAATTATATCATACCTCTGCCACGCTGTTATTTAAGTTGGTGCACTTTTTTTTCTCTTTACACTTTTTATTACTTTACTCTGACTTCCTTTACTTCTCTTATTTACTTTATTATTTATTATTGTTTATGTTCATTGTTCTATTGGGTTAACCGGACTGTGTGTACGCAATTTCGTTCCACCTCATGCAAATGTGGTGCGAATGACAATAAACATTCCTTGATCCTTGATTCTTGAAACAGACAGTCTTATCCATAGTGAGGACACATTACTGAGAGAAACCAGGGTCAGGCAGCTCCTGGAGCAACTCAGGGTTAAGGACCCAAGAGTGACATCACTCTGCCGACCACAGGATTTGAACAGACGACCTTCTGGTCAGAGGCTGAGAGTTCAAATGCGCAGAGCCGTACGCCAATGCCTGGTGCCACGGGCTTGGCCAAAACGCGCTCCTTCAGCCTCAGTGAGGTTCCGGCTCAGTCAGGAACAGGGGGGGCTGTTTGGCTCAGCGAAGCAGATTAAGCACAGAAACACAGGCACTAAGGCAGAACCGGCAAACGGGGAATTGGCCACAAGAGTGAGTGGGGGGTGGGGGGTGAGGGTGTGGATGGGTTGGGCGGAGGCAGGAGAAAGGGCCTTGATTCAGTTGACTGAGAAGCTGCATTTTTAGACCAGTGTTTCTCAACCGGGTCTTCAGGGACCCACAGACGCTCCACGTTTTCGTTGCCTGCCAGCTCCCAGACTGGGTTGAGAAACAATGTTTTAGACTCTTCTGTCTAGCTTTGTGTACACACTGTACTCTGGTAATCTCTCCCCACCCAATGATCTGAAAAAGCAGGTGACCAAGCCAGCTTACTGCTACTTTCTACTAGGTTTGGAAGGTATTGCAGTAATACGATTTCAGGTACACTGCGGTTTTCGGGTATACTGCAGTATTTTGAAATCTTGGCCACAAAATAGCCGCCCCCACCCTCCAAGCAAATTCTACTGGCAAGATTGCAAAATACTGGAATAGTGTTGTTTCTGTAAATATTGAAAAAATACCATGGTGTAATGTCTGGAAGGTATAAGGGTATGAAAATTAGACATTGCTTAAACCTACTTTCCAATACATTACACTGTTTCACGCAGAAAGGATTAGAGGAAATGTTGTTAAACAACAGATATTTAAGCTGCCGTCAAAACAGCCCTTAACAGACCTAAGACTGACTTCCAGTTATACCTAGTCCCTGAATTCTTTTCACACTGGGCAGAACCCCCACATGTCCCCCAGCTGCAAGCCCAGAAGTGGGACTCACTTTTCTGCTTGCAGCTCATTGGTTTTCACAATCAGGTCCTGTGTCTGGTCCTTGGCCGCCTGCATTGGGAAACCCAGGGAGAGACATCAATCAGAGCCAATCAGAACTAACCGAAGGCCACTCACTCCACTGGAGCACAAACACACAACCACTCAGAACAGTGCGTAAAAAAGGTGTATTATCACATAGTGGAACATTTACTTAAACAACTCAAAATGTCAATCTGTCACAAGAGCACAACAAAATTACTTTTTTCTCCAACTGATCACATGGGCCACAAGAGTGATGATTGACTGACACCAAAAATAATCAAGGTATTGCTAGGCAATTGGGGGGGGGGTGATATTTATCATTTTTATGGTAATAAGAGAGGATAAATGGAATATAAAATGACAGAAAAATAAATGATGCTACCTTAAGCCGGCTGGTCATCTCCTCACAGCACGAGCTCATGGCCTGAACATCCTCTTGCACACTCTCAAGTTCCTAAGGGGGGACAAATGGACACAGTTTAAATGAATATTCTTTACTCATTAAATGTATTTGGATGACTTTTTCAGTTAAAAACACTCACAAAAAGTCTCAAAAACAGAATCAATACAACTACCTGTATCTTACTACATCCAAGGTTTTTTAAAATAATAATTTAACTTTATAAAAATGAGGGGTGTCCATTCTTAGAAGATTCATACAATTTTTCAAACCAGTCCTGAGGGACCCCCCTGAGAATTTATTTGCTCACCTGAACCAATCAACCAACCAACAACACAGAATATTTGGTACAAGTGTGCTAAGAGCTGGGAGGAAGCAAAATGCGGACTGCTGCGTGGACTGGGTTGAGAAACACTGCCCCAGTGACTGTCTTGTGGCTATACAGTGTCCGCACTACATTCCTACACAACATGTTTCAGACACGACAAAGCATTATGATTAAGGTCTATATGAAGCTGGGCTCAGGCTGCTCGGTATTCATGGGATTTTACGTTGCCAGTAATAAACGCGCGATAGCACATTATCAGCTTACCTGCTTGACATCCTTAAATATGCGGACGAACTCCTCATTGATGGACAGGCTGCGTCTCTCGATGTCGCCGCGGAGGTTCCTGCGTGTCCGAAGCGTGTTCTCGGAGAAGAAGGCCGACAGCGCCTTTAAAGCTTCCAGCATCTCCTACGGCATGAAACCAGGCCAAAAATAACTACATTATAATTAATCATAGAAATATGACAGACTTGTTGTGGAGTAATATGTCACGCATGCGCAAACACTTTCGGCTACTTATTGCAAAATAGATCACTTTAGAGTCAAGTTCGATATCAATATCTAGCCATTCTAGCGAATGTGCACAGAATTTAAGAGCGACTTGTACATAAGAGTGCGTGGAAAAGACATGAACCTAAGATCAATGAAACTAACCTGAAAAAATAATTGTCTAACCGGCAATATATGCTTAAAACAGCAAATTGTATAGTATTCGATTACTCCATATGGCTTCAGTATAATTAAGGTAACTACCTGCCTGTCGGATACATATCGGAGTCCGCGGCTCTCAGGACATTGACAACTGGAAGGCAGCTCTATACGCATTTCTTGTTAACTAACCTTGTCATTGTCCAGCCTGGTTTCCAGGATCTTATTGAGCTTCCTGGAAAGGGGATTATTGGGCTGAGGTGCCGCATTGCCTCCACTCTGAATGAGATTAGACGTATCCGATGATATCTCTACTTTAGCGTCAGCCATCATCGACAGCTTCACACGTCACAGCAGGAAGAGTGCGTCCGTCTGAAATTTGAGTTCGTGGGGAAACATGCAGTATTACATCAAGGTTCCTACCGCGACCAGGGAGCTGTTTAAAGCATCAGTATTATTATATCGATCACTGATAATTTCTTTCATTCTTACGACTCATATAACGTCATCCGCATTCAATTATCAGTTAAACTACCGTGAAAGCAGCAAGAAGTGATTGCTTCCGTTTTAATTGGGAGTTCGTAGAGAAACATTTGGTATTATAACAAGGTTCCCACCGTGCTAATTAAGGGAGCCGTTTGAAGCCCCTGAATTATATATAAATCAGTGACAATCTCTGTTATTCTTACGATTCGTAATATTCCGTCCGTGTTCAGTTGTCTAGTTAAACTCTCATGATACAGGATACTCTCATAATTCCGGGTGGAAGGCGAGCCACCGAGTCTAAATAATATGTTGAAATTAAGTGGATGGAATACATTTTATTTTTAGAATTTTCTGTAACAAATCAACATTATGTATATAATGTATAGAAATACATAGATTATATTTTGCGGTATTTTCGAGAGTTATTGAAATGACTTTCGTCATTTAAAAAGGTTAAAGGTAGTAGGCTAAATAAAATATAATATTGGTAATAGAAAATTCTTTTTTATGATGCTTACGTGAAACAAGACGTTTTGGTAAATTAAAAAGGAAGTGACAAAATAGTGGGAAATAGCTTTTATAATGTATTATCATAAAAAAGCACAGGAAGACCATTTGATTTTTAATATCCACGTAGGTTTTGATGGTAGTTGGGGGCGCCACAAGGTTAAAGCTCCACAGGGCTATTTCTCATATTAAGATGTGAATAATTCAAAGCCCATGTCTCGATCGTCAGTTTATTACTGAACAATTTTACCACCTATTATACAATCCACATAGAGCAATAATTTCTGGCCCATATAAATAAATCATCAAGTAAATCATTATTCATCGCAGGTTCGAGGATTATTAATCATGCGACAGGAAGGTTTTAAGAACGATAAGAAAGTAACTTCCAGTTCCACTTTCAAAGCAAATACTCCAAAAATGTCTTTCAGCTACAATGCATTTTGACGAACGCTGAAGGTTTATAAGGTAAAAACACGATTTACACGGTTAGGCTATATTTATTTCCCAGTCCACGTTATCATTTACAAGCTAAAGTTTACACAGGCAGTTCAATGTTTTAAAAATTGCAACAGGAAATAAACGGAAATTACCTAAAAATTGCTGCTATTGTTGCGCTGTTAGAGAAATTAGAATAAATGGAATAAAGTTTTGTATAGATTGCTTTCTGTGGTGGTGTATGTTCACATTTAAAGTGTATTATTTGAATAGTAAAGAATTGGTTAATGCAAATATTAAAATTAATTTCAAGTCCTCGCCAAATGATCCGCCTGCATGTTTTCGTGGGTGTGTCTCTATGCCAGTGAGGAGAGAGACCGCAACTGCTAGTCCAGCCCAGTGGGTGGAGAGACTGGATGCAGAGACCCCTCTTGATCCGACGGGCTCGCATGCTCAGGGCATCTTACTGTGGGCTCTCATCGCAGTAAGAAAACGCCTCTCAGCCCGATTGCAATTAATTTTCTGGTATTCCTGTCCGATGAACTATACGGGACGCCAAAGAGAACGTCTGACATTTCTTCGGATATATCGGCTTTTTCTTCGAATGGATCCATCATTACTTTAGATGGATTCCTGCAAAACTTTCTGTATATAATTTCAGTAGATCATTTTGCGATCTGAAAGTTTGTCGCGCTCCGTCTCCATTTAAACCAATGGGATAGCGTCCATCGCCATGTATTGGAATATGTAAGTTTTGTTATGTATAGGCTAATTTCATATTTACGTTTCCGTATAGTTTTCATAGACGTGTCTAACTCAGAAACGTTACGATCACAGTTGTCTAGTAACTACAGCTGACTTGCATGGATCCGAAGACCATTCCTAATATGCGTTTATATGTTTCTCAGTTTAATTTTCATTTTTAATTTGTATCAGCTCGAACATTTAAATAGCTTTGATTCTCAAGAAAATACGAAAAAAATTAAATGAAAATCCTCCCTTAAAATTTATGTGGATGCTTTGTAACTTTTGAAATAACACTGTTTTATATATAGTCTACATTGTAGATTTTATTTTTTCACACATGCACAACTCTTAGCTGCTTTTTAATGAGCATGATGACTAATTAATTAGGTTGTTAATATTTTATACGCGGCTTCTTGTCTGCTTTTGTCTGCTAACCTGTAACTCCTCACAATCCAGGTGACAGCGATTTGTCACTTACCTTCGCAGGTTTCATCATACAGTAAACCTGAGAATGGATCTACCTTTCTAGCTACGTGGGATTTAGATGTAAGACGTGCAGGAGATCGTTTTGATTAAGTGAAAGTTACACTTCAGAATCGGCTCATCTTAACAAAGTTTGAGATCGGCGATGGCGTCCAGCCTGACTTCCGTCGGCATCGTATGGGCACTGCTGTCCTTCGTGAGCGCCGTTGCCTCCTGCGTGGGCTTTTTCATGCCCTACTGGCTGCTGGGCTCGCAGATGGGCAAGCCGGTATCTTTCGGGACGTTCCGGCGCTGCTCGTACCCTGTGCGGGACGAAGAGCGGCAGGCGACGGTCATGCTGGAGCAGTGCGGGCGCTACGCTTCCTTCCAGGGCATCCCCAGCTTGGAGTGGCGTATCTGCACCGTGTTAACGGGGGTGGGCTGTGGCCTCCTGCTCCTCGTCGCCCTCACCGCCCTGATGGGCTGCTGCATCTCCGACCTCATCTCCTGCAGCATCGGTCGCGTTGCCGGGGGCATCCAGTTTGTGGGGGGTGAGTCCACTGCCAGGCAGTTATACTTTCTTCCAAATAGGTCTTCACTTCTCCCCTTATTCGTTTCGTTTTCCTTCTTAGTTTTAACGTCAGTCCCCAGATGAACTGACTTACTTTTTATGTAATTAGAAAACGATTAAAAAAAACATGAACAGAATAAATACGAACACACCCTGTAATTTTGAAGGACCAGAGCTGTGTTCCTCTACCTTATATGTCTGTATCTCTATGTGTTTAGATGATATAGGTGCCTTATTAGTGTCTCCCACCTCCCCCCCCCATGCTGTAGGAATTCCAGAGCTCCCCCCATCAGATTTTATCCACAAAAAGCTGCCTGGCTGTAGCAGAGAGCATTCTCTAAAGACTACCTCCTAACTCATCTCCTTCTGCCTGGCCCTCTCCCTTCACATTGACCTCTCTTCCCCAGGCAATGAGAGCAGCTTTGACGGGGTTCCATTTGTCTTCATTTGTCGGCCAATGTTTTTACCCCGTTGGTGCTGCAGGGCAAGCAGATTTGTGTAGTGCACAAAATTTCTGAGGGTTTTGGAGTCAGGGTTTGTTAAGCAGAGACTTATGAACTTTAGCTCCATGATCTGAGACTCCGTGATTGGCCAGTCAGGGTAAGGAATTCTGGAACAGGAAGGGACTGTGTGTGAATGGCTGCACATTTTGCTCTCTTGCTGCTGAGGTTTGCTTAAGACTCATATTCTGTTTTGATTACTAGGTCTGTTAATTTTTTTGTATGTGACTGGTGTAACAAACAGGATGCCAGCATCAGCCTGTAGAAAACAGCAATTTTGCATAGTTATCTTTTTTGTTTTTGTTTACAATTGAGGAATTGTACATTATTGATTTACAATTTCCAGTATGCAAATTGTGTAAAACTAAGTATGAGAGCAGTGTACATTGCACATGTCGATTCATGCTACAGTTTGTAATGCATCCTACAGAATAAATAAGGAACCAGTGAGCAGCTGAGGAGGAAAAGTGATTATTTGGTGGGTGTTGAAAATGTTAGCTGATACTTTTATCAAAGGCAGTATACAATTTGAGAAAGTATGGTGGGACAATCTATGGGGTAGTTGGGGTTTAGGGTTTTGCTCAAGGGTGAAATCGTTCTGCCGACCGTGGGATTAGAATCAACCACCTTCCAAGCAAAAGTATAGCATCCTAGCTGGGCGAGCAACACACCGCTAAGGACAATGTGATCTTATTCTTGACCATATCTTCAGTGGTGCTTTTATATAAGTATTCATTTAAAAACACAGCCTGCCCATCTACCCAAAACAAATGGCCTCTCCTTCATAAGCGTCTTCGTGCCACTTCAACAGATCAGGGAGAGAGAGGAAACTGGAAGGAGAGAGCCAAGAGAAGCAGGAAGTGCAGGAGGGGAGAGCTGCTGTCCTGGGGCATTGTGGGTCCTGCTTCCTCCATTGTCCCGCCGTAATGAAGAGCGTCTGGCTCAGAGAGGCCCACGAACAAACGGGCTACCAGCGATGAAAGCCCTTCCCTGTTTCTGCCATTCTTTCACATCTCCCTCCCTCTTTTTCGGTAGATAATGAGTCAGCTTTCCCCTATTTCTGTTGGATACAATCGTTTGATTAAAAGGAATTGGTTATATGAGACCCCGACAGGGGCAAAATAGAGGCCCCCTGGTGGTTCCCGTGACAACAGCCAGCGGCAAGGTCAGGAACCCCAGTATGGAGAATGTATCACTGGAGATGTCTTGTCAAGATGCCACTGCCGGTCCCTTAAAGATGGATTGGTGCATTCTAGTCTATTACTGCATAGATATTCCACTGCAGCGGTGGGGCTGAACTGGACATGTCCACTGGGGTTTGCCAGCACGGCATGTTAATGAGGCTGGAGATAAACTGGCGCATGTGTGCGACATTCAGGCAGGGGGCCCCGCTGAGCCACAGCTGGATTCCCTCTCCGAGACTCCGCCTTTCATCTCGGCAGAATTAGTTATGGCCGAGTTGCTGGAAAAGAGGAGGTTTTCAATTAGTGTTCTGATACTTAATTAAAATCGAGGGGGGGGGGGGGGAGCATAA
>JAODJU010000036.1:14167027-14183699 GCA_026776725.1 Gnathonemus echidnorhynchus
GAGTGTGATCAGAGTGGGGGGTGGGAATCATATAAAGAACGAATCCTGTGGAGTGTGCAGAATGAATCCACGGATGTCATAAAATGCAGAAAAAAAATCAGGCCAATCGGACATGTACAGGGTGTGAAATGCCAAAGGAGGTGCCGGAATGTCTGAGGGCAGATGAGGGAATATTTATGCGAGACCCAATGTTCATGATGCGCATGCAGATCTGGCCAGTTTTTATGTTTGTGTAGCACTTAGACTATAGATACAAAATGAGCATTTAATAAGTAAACAGGACTGCATCAATAATTCTGTGCCGTTTTCTTAATATTATTTTTGTCAAAATTCCCAGATGAAGCCCAAAAAAATGTAGCTTAGTGTTTTAATGCTGCATTTTCTATATGTTTATTTTATGTTAAATCTTATATTCCTTCCACTTGTAAGTAGAAAAGCAGTAACAGAAATAGATGTATTGATGACATTAAGCTCCAAGCATTGTAATGCCTTTTTTCAACCCATAATTGATTGTGCACTAGCAGTCAATGACAAACAGAAATATCAGTAACAGTTAAGATAAGAAGTATTTCCTACCTGAGCATAGATCTATGATAGAACTATCATAGATCTGTGTGAGCATAGATCTAGAGTAGCTCAATTTTACCTCAAATAGTAACCTTCCTTCACCTCCATTTTTACTTGTTGCTAAGGTTCCAGGGTTTTTTTTTATACTGTCTTACCTGCTGTGTGTCTATAATAATTTGTTTTGTGTTTTACTCAAAATATAGCTCAAGTTTACCTCAAATAGTAACCTTCCTTCACCTTCTGCCAAACAAAATGCCTCACACGTCCCATTAGAAGAAAATAATGATCTGGGAGATGAGTGGGCCAAGACCTGGTCCATCAGTTGATGTTTCTGCACATTTAAGTAGGGAAAAGAGGAGCTTGTGGTGGCAGACAGAGGGGGAGGCGTATTTTGGCTCTGGTTTGGAAAGCAGAAGGAGGAACTGGACCGAAACAGCTTGGCAGGTAAAAGTTCCCTGCTGGACTTCTGTCTGGCACCGGTAAGGGAAGCGGCGGAGAGACGGAGACGGGCTCCATTGTCCTTCAATCCCATGATTCATCCTTGTGTTTCTTAAAGGGAAACAGTAAGTTGAAAATGCAGGCCAGCTTTCGCTCACAACTGTGAGCCATCACAGCAGTCAGAGCAAAGAGTCAAACAGGTGTGGAGGCCCAAGCAGGTTCTGAGCGCCGGACAGACCCCCCCACGCCAACACAGCGGGGCATTGGGGCGTGTCCTGGACATCTGCCATTGATTTATGCATGTCTGTCATTATGGGATCGACTGTCAAGGTCGCATTGCAACACGAGAGCCCAGCTGCTCGTTAAATAATCCACATCACCCCGCCGCTTCGGGATTGCATGTCGTTGATCTTGATGTTGCAGCTAATGGGCTGCCTGACCCTTAGACCAGGGACAGGAAGTGAGCCTGGTCACCATATAACCCAGCTTCCAGTGGACCGGTTCATAAAAGTTACCCTTACAAGGTCAAACTGGACAGTAGAGCCTAGGAAAGGCTGACATCTATACTTTAATTACTTTATGTACCCTATAGACAGATATTACAGAATGATCCTTAAATACCTGACTGTGGAAAATACTGAGTATGAAAAAGAGAAGCTTTCTGCAACCTCCCTTCACCTCTCACTTATTGATCTAGAAGTTTCCAGAGTCAGCAGTTGAAGCTTTAAAAGCTGCCCTTGACCATGCCAGACCTGTTAATGTGTGTCGGCATGGAAAACCAGGATCTTACTGTCATCGGAAATACTTCGCTACACCTTACTGCTTTGTTTTTGGTTCTATTTCAGTATTAAAAATAATGACAAGGTCACTGGTTTTAGATTTATTGTACAGTAGAGCATTTTTTTCACTCTAACGAATAATTAAAAAGTGTCTGTCATTCCAATTTGCCTGAAGCCTGGAAGCACAGGGCACAGGGACGTGCTGGATGGGAGACACAGTCTGTCACAGGGTACAGTCTGGGGGATTAGCCATGTCAGTTCATATTGTCGATTGGTTTGGGATTGCTGGTGGAGACGGAAATGTGCAAATGCCACACACTGAGTGCAGGCGGGTCGCGAACCCCCATCACTGAAGGTGAGAGATAACAGTCCTTCCCAGTCAGCCACACTTCTTTCTGAATCTTTTGTTTCTGTCACCCGCAAGTCTGAAGGGTATCCCTTTGTCAGTCATCGTATGAGTTTTGGATTGTATTTCACATTACAGCTAGTCAGAGTCGTTTCTCTTCCATAAAGAAAAACCGACACGACAGGGGAATCGGCAAAATGAGGTCCATTTGTACCGGAGAGCAATTTCACCAGACAGCCTAATGTCCACATTAACATTTCCCATCGCATTTCAGCTGCTTTTTTTCCCCGCATCTGTTTAGTAATGAGATGCAAGATGAATGAGGCCCATCTGCGCAGATTTAAGGAGGAGGATAACAGAATGGAGCGTTTGTTTTGATGTGGGACAGATTTGTTCTCTGCCTGTTTTGATGCCTTACCTGAATGGAAAGTCTCTCAATCACCTGGGCATTGTTTTTTAGATAAAAGACACTCTTTGCCTTATTAAGCATTTTAGTATGATTAGAGGTGCTGGCAATGACAATATGCCTTTATTGTCAGATTTCTCTCCTAGTCTATTTATCTCCATCTGTTTTTTCTGAGCGAGTGTCATCATCTGACTCCTGTGACTTTCTTTTCCTTCCTTTATTCACCTACATTTTCATTTGTTACTAAGGTTTCAGGGATATTTTTTATCACTTCACCTTCCCCTTTTCTCTTCATTCTTTTCTCTCTCTGTCTCCACCGACGTTCCACCCATCACCCTTTGGGTTTAGCCCTGAGGGATTGGCGGTATGGATTTGCTTGTGGACCCAGTAAAAACCCAGCCTGTTAGAATAAGATTCTAACTTCTTTCTGGATTTATCTGGCTGAAGCAACTCAGCAGGGGAAGCCCAGGGAAGGTAAATGTCCACCTTTCATATTGTGTACACGCTCGTTAAACCAAGATCTAGTTTCTTGGAGCAAGTGGCATCTGGTATAGGATGACCACGTACTCCATGCCCTATTAGCTACTTCAGGTTTTACAAACTGCTTTAAACCTGAAAGGTTCCTTTGCTTAGCTAAAGGAGTTCAGTTCTTTTTGTTCATTGACTGGTTTGTTTCCTTGATTGAAAGACTCAACCAGTTTCACATTAGACACACATGCATGATTATAGGAGACTGACCAATCAGCACACAGCAAGAACTCAGCAAGAAATCCAGGTACTTTTAATTGAAATGGTTGAAATGGTACTTTACAAACCCTATCCTCGCTCATATTGTCCCCCCCCGACATGGATTACATGGTCCCCCTAATTTGGTGCCATTGTATACCTGTATAAATTAGACCAATGAGCAGCATCCGTGTAAATTCCAGAAGCGAGTGACATGGGGAAGGGCATTCTCTGGCAGATGTGAAGCTCTCTGCCGGCCTTAACAAGCCCCCTCCTCCCCATTTGATCTAGCACCTTTGTTGCTGAACACAAAGGTCGCTCAGAAGTGGATCTTAAGGTGTCGCCGAGCATCTTCCTGCTGACTGGGCTGAGCTGTTTGTGGCAGGCGCTGCTGAGCTCAAAGGCACGTTCTCCCTCTGCCATCGCCGCGCGTTAGGGTGCGCCGTAACAGGACGGCAATGCGCCTCGCACTCTCTGCAGCGACCTCATACTGTCACAGGATCAAAGGAAGATTCTGTCATGCTTTTTTTTTTTAAAACTTCTCCCCACGATTAGAGGAATTCATTGGGAAGTCAAACCTGGCAGAAACGTGGAGTTTTGTGGGAGGCTCCTATTTAACTCGTTGGGTTAGTTTTATATGATCTGTCTGTGGATGGAATTATGAGCAGGCTGGAGTGCTTGTTGAGATGGTGTTTTGGCTTCCTGTCAGTGTGGCTCTGCCCCTGAGTTGTTTGCCAAACCTTAGCTATTTTTACAGCCCCCAGGATGCCCTGCTTACCCAAATAACAGCTCTGTGTCCTGCAAACGCTGAGTGATGTCAGCCTTTCCCGAGCCGTGTCTCTGTCTGGTGGCGCTCTCTCTGTCCCTGCTAGTTTAAGTTAGGTCAGGATGGAGATTTAGGAAGTGGGTTTTATGGCCCAGGATGGAGACATGGTGCAGCTCAGCTACAAAAATGGCTGCTTCCTTTTGCTTATTTATTTAGGCTTGAAGTGATCCAGAGATTTGCGAGTCCATAACGTTATGGCGCTTTTCCACTGGCACCAAGAACTGAGGTGCATGGGAAAAACACGGTTTTCCATTGTAAAATATCTGAACCGTACCCATGCTGACACGACTCTCCTTACTAGCAGGGATGAAAGCATGAGTAAACTGAACTGGTTGCATCACCACCATCTGATTGGTTGAAATGCACACAGATACCAGTGACCCGCGTCAATATGTATGGATTATCTGAAGGGAAAAAGGTATATTCTATATATTATTCATTATTAGTAGTATTAGACATTGCAATGTATTGATGCATTCCCAATAACTCGAAACGTGAAAATTTCCAAGCATCCGCTTTAAAAAGTATTACAGAACAGCTGAATAGAATAGATTCAAAATTCTTATTTATAGAAGCGAATGCTAATTCCGCTAGCGCTTGATGCTAACATAACACGGTAATTCTCGTAGACGTACTATTGGAAATAAGTGCATAGTAAATCATGATATACAGATTATACATCATGTCAGTACTAAATAAACGCCTCTTTGGTTTTATGTCACTTTCGCTCCCAGCAGTGCCTTTACCGAGAACCGCGCTGTAGCTAGTCTGTCTTCGCGGTATGGCTCAGGTACGGCTTGGTTCCCGTATGTCAGAGGAAAAATGCCGGTGGACGTAGAGGCTTGCGCGAGGCCCCCTGCTGGGAGCGCTACAGCCGATGATCACCGTGCAGCACATGCCCGTGGAAATCGCTGGAGCTCCCGCCATATTTGTGAATATTCTGCTGTTGGCTTCTGCATCTCCATATTTGGCTTTGTTTTCTAATGGAGGGAGAACCAGCCACAGAGCCGCTTCCAAGATTTATTTATGAAAAGCCCTTTTAAAACTTTGTTTTATGTGTCCCAGAAATTACTATGTATCCTGAGTATGTTTAAAAAGAAAACTTCCAATAATCATGTCACTAACAAAAAAAGTTGCAAGCAAAGTTAAATCTTACTTGGGATTATTGTACCTCTGTGCTCATACATTTCCTTATGCATTTTGTAACATTACATTTATGTGTTATTCTGATGCATTATGGGTACTATTAGCATTTTATTCTGGGCTACCTTAGCAACGTATTTAGCAAACGTCTTTAGCAAAGCAAAATATAACTGAGAAAGCTGGGTAAGTCAGTCCCTGGAGCAGCTGAGGTTAAGGACTTTGCCTCATGATGAACTTCCTCTGCCAACCTCAGGATCTGAGCCAGCAACCTTCCAATCACAGGGACAATGTGCTGAGCCACTGAGCCACACACTGTCCCTCAGTTGTTCTCGCTGCTGAAATAACCACCAAATTCATCACATCCGTCCCCGGACTTCACACTGGCTGGCAGTAGGCAGGCGAGGGAGGCAGAGGCTCTGATATGGGAAGCTGATTAGTCTCCTGTCCTTCAACTCACCTCTGCTCATGTTTCACATAATTACTGCCGAGCGGCCCCAGGACATCATAGAGGTCCCTGTCTAAGCATGATGGACAGCCAAATATTGTAAATAGTTCTGTGCCCATATTTTTCACGTAGATCATTGTTTGGCTGTTGCTCACCTGTCAAGTTTCTAAATAACTCTCTGGACGTTTTGGCTCTGAAGCATCTCCTCGTCGACGGTTCCCTTCTACCCTCTTTCGCTTTGCCTCTTATTTCCTGTCTGCAAAAATGTAAACCAAAAATATAAAACCTTACAATGGTCTCCTGGGTCTCTGACGATAATCTCAGAACCGCTTCTGTTTCACCTACTTTTCTTTTTTAAGAAATCCATTTCTTTTCCATTTCTGCTGTAGCCAGTGAGAGACAGGCGAGTTTAAAGGTTTGGCTGTATTTCTGCTATAAGTGAATATCTGTTTCTGAGCCAAAGGCTGAAAGGCAGGGTCTCTGCGCAGCAAGATGGCCGTTTTCGTGCACCTGACCAGGGGCCTACGCTGCTTCACAGGTTCTGGGGTCGTTTTTAGGGCCTGGTGCTACCTGGAGAAGGTGTCTAAACCCGACTGAAAGTCACTCTTACGCAACTTGTCTGGTTCTGCTTGAGATTCTCTGTTTTTGTCTTCTATGAGCAGCTGACCTCCCCTCTTTGGGTTTGGCCCACACACACGGGGCAGCAGACGGTGTCTGCGTGTGCGGTTTCGGGTTCGGAGCAAACCCCCCTGGCCGCCCCAGTTTGTCGAAAGCAGCTCAGTGAGGCATCGTGGGTAAACACCGGATAATCTCTCCGGGTCTTAGGCCCATAATTCGATAGCGCATGTTTGTGAAGGCTCTATTTCCTCGTCCCAGAGGTGTGTGTGTGGGGGGGGGGTCTTTTATCACCCACAGCTGTGAGGGTTCTCAGTGTCAAGGTCAAGCCCAGTGGGAACGCGACATGACATGACAACAAGCTTGGGAGTCTCAATTGTCGATCCAGAGTTGTCATCATTATTCTTAGCCGCCATTGATATTTATGACATAAACTTTATTGAACCTAGGGGGGAATTTTATACGTTTGTTTCGACATACATATCCATCCATCCATCCATCCATCCATCCATCCATCTTCGGACTGCTTCTCCTGGTCTGGTCAGGTAGCACATGGCCAACGTACCGTCCTGCATGTGAGGTAAGTACAGTGCAGGTCTGCTCAGTGCTGCCAGCAGCTGGTTTAGGGACAAAACCCCAGACAGACCCTGGAAGCCCTGGGCACCTCGCTTCATTCCCTCTGCTGTTTTCTCTGTGTCTTTGTTGGGCTCTCCCTCGCTGAGCTAGCATGTTAGCGTGACCTTGACTAGTCCCCTTGCAGACAGTGACCGCTGCACTCACTGTGGAGATCCTCCCAGCCTGTGCACGTCTCCAGCTTCATTCCAAGTCGCCTGATTTATGTGGCGCTGAAATGGTGAAATGCCACTGATTAATGCAGACAAGTAATAATATGATGGCATTAAGCACTGCTCTGACCTTTATTGTTCCCAGGGATTAGGATTCAGGCTGGACGTGCAATGATTTAGAAAGAAGCGCTGTCACTTTAAGGAAGAAGAACAAATTGAAAGCCGTTTCAATTTGACTGGCTTATTATTTCAAAATAAGAGACCCTGTCAAATTGCCTTAATGCTGACCCTTCGATTTGGAATTCTTCTCATTCTTTGAATTTCGAGGTCCATTCATGTGCTTTGCGAAACCTCAGAACTAACTGACAGGGTAATAATCTGAACCGAATAAGAACAAAAGAATATGTGATACGGAGAAAAGTGCAGATTTTGTCACACACGTAACTCTGATTATAGATGCAAGACTAATAGTATATCAGAAAATGAAGGAAGAATAATTGAATTTATGCCTTTTATAAGCTATTTTCAAAACAGTGTCTGGCTTCTAATCTCTTTCCTTTATTTAAATGCATGCGTTTAGATTGTCAGACTTAATAACATTCTGCTGAATATCATTTCTGCTATAAATTGAAGCTTTTGTGCGCTTGACTTCACCTGTTTCCTATAATCCCCTCTAATGGTCTGTGCGAGTGTTCTGCTTCATCTTTCTCGTATATTTTTGGAGAATTTGTAACTGTATTCAGGCATGGTGGCGCAGTGGGTAGCCTCACATGTCCAGCACTGAGGGTTCTGAGTCTGCAAGACAAAACGGGAGCATCATCGCGAAAAGAAACGTGGCACAAGAATCATTTTATCTTGATTACTTTTTCTAATACTCGCTAAGGCAAAAATCATAATTGAAATTTAAATTTCATTAATTGCCCACCCCTAACATGCAGTTAGGCCAAATTTCTCATAGTGTATGATTGTGTGTATATGAACCCCACGATGACCCATGATGGACTGGCATCCCGTCCTGGGTGTCCCCTGCCTTGTGCCCTCTGATGGACTGGCATCCTCCCCTGGCTGTTCCCTGCCCTGTGGCCCACAATGGACTGGCATCCTGTCCTGGGTGTCCCCCACCCTGTGCTCTGAGCTTTCTGGGACTGTCACCATGCCCCCCCACAACCCCACAACAGTTTGAGGATTGATGGGTGATACGTGGGTGATACCTGCATCTTTCTTTTGTTGGATATCAGTGGTTTGTCTTCCAGGTTTAGCCTGATGTATCTGGCTCCCTGTTCTCCTGCTGTGGCGTTCCAGTGAAAAACAAACAGCTCACTGTGGCCTCAGCAGAGTATTTTAGGAACACTGCTGCAATTTTTTCCTAGATAAAACTTTATGGGTTTTACAAAAACAGTTAAAAAACCCAAACATAATTAGAAGCTTATAGAATCTATTACCTTTGTCTTTATTTCAAGTATCTGATCTCATAGCTGAAAACACTAAGGTTTAAAAACCTTCAAGTTAACTAACGGAGATGCAAACGAAATGCTGAAATCAAAACTACTTCCATTCAATCCTGACCAGCCTTGTGTTTCTTTTATTATTATTTTCAGCCATAAATTATGCAGATTGAGCCATTGACAAACTAAAGCAATATAACTAATAATAAATGCATGGATGAATGAACCAGTCGGTTTAAACTTTGGAACGCCAGACTTGCAAAACCCTCAGTCTCTTCAATTTGGACAATTAAATAAAAAACCAAACACGATTAATATTCAGTGGTTCCTTACAACTTTCTGCTTAACTGGTTAAGATGCTGGTGAGATTAGCAAACCAAGATAAACACTTAACATGCATGTAACCTTCATAGTACCCAGATCCTTGTTCTTGTTTGTTTTTTAACATGTAGAAATATATACATTTACATTTATAGTTATTTTTATTTAAGACTCTTTTGTCCAAAGTGAGGCTTTTAGTATAAGCATATTGCTCTCCAGATCAGTGTGTGGCTCAGTGAGCTAAGCTTCCAGTCAGAAGGTTGCCAAGTGAAGCCTGGACTTGGCACATCGGTGGCTCCTTCAGCAAGGCCCTTAATCCCCAGCTCCCTGGGTACCGCAACAGGTGGCTGCCATTTGTGGCCGGCCCCCTCTCACCTACAGAGAGCAAGTTCCGGAGGGCATACAGAGACTTTCCCCATGGGGATAAATTAAGTTTGGATTATTATTATTATTGTCAGGGAGTCGATTAGGCAGCTAGGCTGAGCTTCCAGTGAAGGACTACAAGAAGTGTAAACATTCATGCAGTCCATACAAATCCAGAAGAAACATGCACATTGTGTTTCTGCTCTACAGGAAAACCCATTTGCTCATGGGCAAAATATATCTGGCAACCTGCCTTCAACCTTGGAGAAGTCTTCTTGTAACCCCTGGACCCCTCCCCTTCCTTTGACCCCGCCCCTTCCCAAGGCCCCACCCCCTTCCCACCAGACCCAATCATGGCCACTTCTTTGACATTGACCCCTCACCCAGCACCACTTCCTTCCAACATTCCCAACCTTCACATAATCCTGTTTGTTACAAAGAAACAATGGAGGACGAACAGGTCTTTTTGATAGTTATTTGTTAGTCATTGGGAAGATCAATTGTGATAAAATGGGACACAACCATTTATTTATATTTTATTTATACGACCTTCGACATGTCTATAATTCTTATTAAATTTGACCAGCAGATCGATCTTTCATTTTCCCCCAAATAAAACACGATGTAACATTATCCCACTAATAAGCGCTGACAAGTTTCACTGCCAGCGCCGGCGATATTAGACAGAAGTATGACCGTATTGATCAAATTTTTCGATGCAGAAATATGGAGACTCAAGCAGTGAAGTGTATAAAATGATCCATTAAATGTAAGAGGTACAAAACCATTCATTGCGTGAATCTTCAATGGACGCAGCCTGCAAAGGCTACGTAGGTCTTGTCTTTCGAAGGGTGTAGCCCCTGAATTCGGATACAGTCCTAGTCTAGACTATGTACTAAAACTAAGGGTTTTGGAACTGGCTCTGAGGTACTACATTTGGGTCGCATTCCTCCAGCGTGGTTCCAGAAAAAGGTTCTGCTTCCTGAAAAAAAAGTTCCTGCTGTGTGAAAGCGCCCAGTAAATTAACCATCCCTGTTGGAAAAAGGTCACCACAAGGATGAGCGCAGAAGCCGGAGAACTACTCCAGCTGCACAGTCTGCTTCTCCTGCTTAAATTTACCCTCATTCATCCATTATCTGCAGCCTCACCCTAAATACCCCAGCGCCAGCATCGATATGTAAGATGACACCATAATGTGTTGCGTGAAACCCAAGACAAACTAACCCACTAAATGTAGTTTTCTTGTTTTTTTAGTCATAAATCTATACTCTGTAAAATAAGTTGTTGCTGTTCCTTTGTTCCTCTTGTAAACTCGCAGGGCAAATGAAATGAGTACAACAATGTACAACATTGTTTACGATAAAAGTATCAAGAAATCAGCCCAGAGGTGAGGTAGGAAACCTTACCTTTCTGTTTCTGTGATATTCAGTGTTGCTCTGAAGCTCATTGTGTGTTTATGTTGTCAGTTGGCGGGGGGGGGGGGTATACTTCTGCCTCGGTTTCATGTATGTACCGTTTGGTTGTATGTACGTGTGCACGACTTCAGCGGCAGATCATATGTTTTCCCTGCACTGGAGGCAACCCTTCTGTTCCTTAGCAGGACAGTGATGTCATCAACAATGCCATTGTTCGGTAGTGTAACAGAAACACCAAACCAGGGTTAGTGATGCAGTTACAGAAGGATAGAAGATAACCTTTGGTAAGTTTTCGTTGCATCGATTCTGGGATCGTATTACGTCGGATCTTGTCCCCTTTAGTGCTCATTGATATTCCCGTAATCCACATCATTCCTGGGATGTTTCACTGTTTCGCCGTATCGGTTCAGCTTCTCCATCAGTCAGCGCCAGGTCTGTTAGGCTGTGAAGGTGTGATGAAAAACAAGGAGATACAAAAACAAAAGTGTGAGGGTTTGGTCTCAATTACTGCTCAAAATAGATGGTAGGGGAGAAAATACCATCCAGGACGTTTGCGGTATTGTCATCCAGTTCATAGCATCTTTAACATGGGCAGAAGGTAGAGAAGTAGCTAAGGGTGATACAGAAGGTTGCTGGTTCATGACCAAGGAGGGGCCATATTGTAGGTGACTTGAGTAGACCTGGATGTGAATCCTTAATATTTGATATATACTGGTGTGGGATAAGTTAGCATTAACCAAACTGCATTTTGTAAATGAAGAAATGGGAATAGCATTCCTTATGAAGAGCAGACTATTATAGCTGCATTGCAGAACATTGTTTAGGAGGATGTGGTCCACATCTCAGGCCACTGGGCACCTTTAAATCCAGCCTCATTTTAGGACTCAAGTATTTTAAGCAGTTTCAGGAAATTCGCCCACATATTGGTCAAAGAGGAAGAGAGTGAATCATTTAACTCCAGGGTCATCTGGGCAATTCTGATGTTGATGTTTTTGTTTGAGTAATCCTGTTTGGGACTTGGCAACAGCTGATTAATTTTCCCATGCCAATATGGCGATATGAATGTGAATTTTAATTTCTTGACTATAAAACAGACAAGTGAACAGGGAACAATGGAGAGTAAATCTCAACGTGTGGGAAGCAAACTCCCTTGAAGCAGTGTTTCTTATCTTGGTCCTCGGGGACCCCCAGCTGGTCTACGTTTTCACCCCCTCCCAGCTCCACCAAAAACGTCTCTGGGAGTCAATATACTCCAGCAGCAACTCTAGATCCTACAATCCCAGCTGTGAGTGTAGGGAGCAACAGTGAGTGGGGCAGCAGATGATGGAAAGCATACAAAAATCAATGCCCAGTCTTAAGCAGGCTCGAAAGTGTGATACCCAAGCACTCATAGCCCTTGGTTGTCCCTCTTTTCCTCTTGGCTTGTCATTCCAGTCCCCCAATCACATCTCATGGCTTTTTACTTGCGGAATCACCCATCACGCTGTGTTTCTCCCACCTTGAAACCCTCGTTGAGACCAGCTCCTGCACGCGTTGTCTGTGACTGCACCCTTCAATACAAGGAATGAACGATTAGACCTTTGTCAGATCATGGGGAGTTCATGTGTGACAATGTGTGGTTTGGGAGGGTGAACGAGGGCCGATGTGCGACAGCCACTATCTTCTTCGTCTGATGACGGTGGCAAGGGAGATGCAGATCAGACATGGGCAGCGTCGTGGGGAGGAGACGTGACGCCTGACCTTTCCCTGCTAATAAATCAATAATCACCTCAGGTAATTAATCTTGATTAGCATAGTTATATAGCTAGCTGTAAGCAAGCGACACCCCCATGACTTGGTTCGGCACCTTTCCAGATGGGTGTGGGGATGTTTTTATGAGAATTTTAGGGATGGGGGAGCATCTCATTCCCGTCACCCTTCGTATATTTCATAAAAACACAGGACATTGCTGTGTATCTCCTTTGCATATTCGTTCATCATCATTTAATGGGGACTTTGAATGCATGACTCATTACATGAAGTGTGAATTAAATTAATAGAGGCAGAGGGTTAAATGTTTTAAGTGTTCATGGATCAAATGAGACCACGCCAACCCAGGGAGTGAGGTTACATCTCCATTATAATAGACCGGCTCAATCCCATGAAACACATAGTATGACCTGTTAAGGAGGAGCCAAAAAAACACAAACTCCATCCTAGAATAGGGGTAGCATAATATGTGGAGTGTGGTCTGCCTGGGGTGGGCTGTCTTGGGTGGGGTGTCGTCCTGGGTGCTGCCAAGCCCCTCCCTCTAGCTCGCTCACGGTGCACGGTGGGCCGGACCTGCCTTGGCTGACCAAACAACAGCTTTCCCCCAATCAATCTTCCTTTCGCTCCTACCTCTCCTCTCTTCCATCGCTACCTCCCAATGTATCGCTTTTATCTTCCCCAACACACTAAAAGACAAACGTACACACACCCACATACAACACATGCCAGTCATTATGGGGACAGTACAGTATGCAACCTCAACGGTCCACACATATATACTGAATTATAACACATAATGGTTCTGTCATTGTATTTTTGAGTTGATTTTATTATTATTATTACTATTATTCTTTCTTCTGTTCTACCTTTCCTTTCCAACGATTTGCTGTCACCTTGTTATATGCTTTTTGACCCTTTAAATAAAAAAACAAACTAAATAATAACAAAAGAGGAGCCATTTGGATGCTGATGAATCTCACACCGCTAGATAAGCCTCCCCCAGCTCCTGTTTCCGCCACGCGGCGTTAATCGCCACCCGATGTTCTGACTCCCGTCTTGCTGAGTCTCTGGGGGCTGTACGGCCGTGGCCCCCACCCCGTCCATGTCCTTTGTTCCTGCACACTTTCTTAATGGATCGGCTGCTTTCTGGGAGCCGAATCTGGCTGTATTTGCATAGATAGAGATCAGAGATACCTGGGGTTTATTTCCATGGGGCGAGAGAGATGCAAATGATAAAAAGCCTCTGTTTCTGTCTCCTGTCTCATAGAAAGTGCCCCCCCTGCCAGACATGCAGTGTTCATTAGTCTGTTCCCTGGCCGCTAGCCACACACAGCATAGCAAGTAGATTTTGGAGACAGGTTGTCTGCTGGCTTGGTTTTCAGTTTAGCAAATTCCTTTTGCTTATTTTACACCTTGGTATTTCTAACCGACCTAATTCCCTAACAATGGCGCGTGAGGTTTTTGTTTGTGATACGTTGCTATATTTGGCTGGACACAATTTTATCGCAAACATTTATGTATAGGTTTATTACATTTATTTAACAGGCACTTTTGTACAAAGTGATGTATAACTCAGTATCAGGGAGCAGAGTCAGCCAGCATCCCTGCAGCCATTGGGGATTACTCAAGGGCCACGCGGTAATACAGCTCTCAGCTGGCTGTGGGATTCAAACCAATGATCCTCTGACCATGAGCATAGATCCGTAACCCACTGCAGAGTAGCATTTTTTAATGTTTTCCTGCTTGCTTATGTGTTATTTCCTGTAGATAAGACCAATGTCAAAAATGAGGGCAATTTATAGGGATTTTGCTGTTTGTTTACCTCACAAACTATTACTTCCTGCAGTAAAATGCTGAGCATATGAAGCGACTATATTCAACTACGTAAATAAAGAGTTGAGTCCAAAGATTAGGAACCTTTATTACGCTGTAAAGGTGTGATATCTTGCGCTCTACACCATCCCCAGCCAAAGGCAGAGTGGGGCACCGTGGTTGGGGCAGGTCAGGTCTCCATGCACACACTGCCAAGCTAAGGATTTGCCACGCATGCTGTAATGCCGTGGGTATCGATAAAGACGCAAAGGTTAGGGGAAATGTATTCATTTAATTTGTTGCAGTTAAGTCTTATTTCAGTGCTTTTGCTCCTGTTTCTTAGTGTGGATTTAAAGAAGGTAATATTTTGAATAGCATTTCTGTCCACAAGACCTTTTGCTCTTTCCAATTTAACATGTAATTTTGTGCAGATTTATTCCTTGTTTTGGATATTTTTATATTGTACAAGCAGTAGTCCACTTTGCTGTGCCAGGGATTTGACCAGCAAAGGATGTGATCATTTTAGAGCAGTACTAAATATATACATATATTTATGTGTGTGTATGTGCGCTTGTGTGTGTGTGACAGAATCTAGTTTATAATTGTGTTTTCTGGGACACGATTGTGGGATTATTAAAATACGGATGGAAGGAGTATTACAATTACAATTACAATTACATGTGATTAGCATTATAAGCAGAGTGTGTGTGCCAGTATGCAGACAGCACACGGAGCGGCGTCCACAGGGACACGCGTTTGCTGGGATGTCCTCTGCTCTGCTGCGACATATGGGAGGGTAAATATAAAGCAGGTGGATCTGGAAACGTCTCCTACATGCTGTAGCAGGTGAGGATGTGCCACTGCAGAGACTCCGTGGGGATGCGACCTCAGGTGGAGGGCGTGGGGGGGAGGGGGCTGATCTGAAGCGTCTCCCGGCAGAAGGGGGTTTTCGCTTCCTGCACTGCCCCCCCAGTTCTGCAAGCTTCTGGCTCTGACATGATCGAGAAGCTGCAGGAGTATCTGGTCTCGGCGAGGTGCGGCTCTCCTGTTTGTCTGAAAAAGCAAACCCAGCTTCTGTCTCAGAGTGAGTGACAGTGAAGAGAGAAATCAGGTATTGTTGCAATACTCAGAGTATGAAGGTAATTTGTCCCAGTAATAGAAGTATGTAGGTGATTTGTCCCAATATTTGGAGTATATAGGTAATTTGTGTCAATATTAGCAATGTACAGTCAACATGTCCCAATACTAGGAGTATATAGGTAATTTGTCCTAATAATAGGAGTATATTGGTATTTTGTCCCACAGCAAGAGAGAGAGAGAGCAGCTGGTTTGACTAAAATAGAAAATTAGGTTGTAAATACAGTGGTTTTAAAAATGTAGCTATTGAATAAATTAGCCATGCTCATGGCGGGGGGGGGGGGGGGGCATTCAAGGTCATTCGGACAAGTGTATTAGTGAGAATGACAATGGTGTCCACTTCTGGAAAATGTCAATTTCTTGTCTGTCACCTATCAGAAGGTGAGCCTTCTGATTTAAAAGCCTTTGTCTGAATACTATGTAGAACCACAACCTTCCTTTTCTACATATTTATTTTTTTTCTTTGTGAAATGAGAAATGAAGTTCAGCTTGACGTCATCTTAGGTGGTGTGTGAATACATCACTTGTGTGTTAGCGGTTTTCCTCACCCACCAATCAGGATGTATGTCACAAACACATTAACATCGAATAAGAGGATGGGTTGCATGGGGATTGTGCTTCAGGAGCTGAGGGGTAGGATTCACGCTCTTATCTTGAAATTGGCAATATATATATATATATATATATTTTTTTTTTTTTTCTGTATGTGATCGCAGGCCATGGTGCTCAGTTAAGCTGGCAGAGGGGAACGCCATAATGATATGAGTAACAAGGTAACTGGTTGGTGGGGAGATGCATCCTATTCATCACCTGCCAGGGCTTGGACAGTTATCGCCAGGCAATTAAGCGGCAATCAGTCACAGACACCACGGCTGCTGGTGTCCCGCCACCCCTACCGCTCCGAAGCCTGCCGGTCCTCATCCTTTCTCAGAACCGAGTTCTGGCTGAACATCTGTGGGGTTTTGCCACCACAAGCCGCCACCACACGTCCCAATTGGCCAGATCGAACAGGAAAATGAGGAGCAGGCAGCTGATTGGCTGGCTCCCTGCTCGGCGAGGCTCAGGTGGGTGAGGGTGGAGGTGACGACGTCCTATGGGCGGTGGGACGGAATAAGCCGGTGACAGATACGCCACCCACCCACACCACCCCACCCCCACCTCACCCGGCCCCCGGCCACCCTCAGCACTCTCCCATGCTGCCCGCAACGCCCCCGGCTCGGCCTTCCATATGGCCTCTAAGAGGAAGCCAGCACCTGAGTGGGGGGGGGGGGGGGCCGAGGGGGGGGGAAGAACCGCAGCCTGGCGAAGGGCGCTAATATAAAGACAGGAGCCGGCCCCACTGAACAGAAGCTGC
>JAODJU010000036.1:14183799-14217852 GCA_026776725.1 Gnathonemus echidnorhynchus
GTGGGGGGGGGGGGGTGACGAGGGGGGGAGAAGAACCGCAGCCTGGCGAAGGGCTCTAATATAAAGACAGGAGCCGGCTCCACTGAACAGAAGCTGCAGGCGCAGATGGGCCGCTCCAGTCCCTCGGCCCACATAGCTGGGTGCTCCGGAGGCTGAGAATCTGGGTCGCCTTTAAACCCTGCGGCAGAAGCCTTTCAAAGGGCCCGTGTGAGTCAGAAGCCAGAAATGGCTAAGAACAATAGTCTGTCTTTTAATCAGTGGGTGGTATGTAGCTGGGTGCGATCGGGTTCTCCGGCACCGGGAGGGCATAGGCTCACGTCAGATGGCTGGCAGATTTACCATGTGGCTGCTGGGCCCTTAACCCCATTTACTCAGGGACACTGACCCAGGCGGCGGTAGCGTTACCAGGGTGCCATCCTTGGGTGGGCATTTGCTTATACTGGGCGGGCACCAGTGTTCCAGTGACCAGGGGGTGTTAGTTACAGTAAAAGCTGTTATTTTAATTTTGCAGTTCTGATGATTAGTTACACTTGGTCTGTCTCTGTCAGGTGGGCAGACCCTCTGCTTGGCCACGGCCTCCGGCCCTCATTGTCTCCTCATATTCCTTCTCTCTCACCCGTTTATCTCCCCGCCCAAACTGCGTGCCAGTGGTACCCATGGCCTTCAACCTCCGCATCGCCCCTGCCGTCCCCCCACCTCTCCCCTGGACCAAAGCCTCCCGCTGTTTTGTCCCTCGTGGATTCTCATGTGCTTCCCCCGGCTCGGTGTTCCTGAAGCCCCTAGGGGGGCCCTGATGTGTCTGCACACCTGCCGGGGCGTGTCTTCCTTTTCCTGTTTGTTCCCCATGTTGTCCTGCTGGAGGTCCCTTCTTCCAAAGGTCTCGGTATTTAGGTCACACAGGGAGCGGGTTAGGTCTCCGTGCTCAGCAGCGTCTCCACATTACTAGCTGAATGGCAGATCCTGCGCTTCGACCCCAAGCTTTGCTCTCACCTCTGTGTGTATTTATGTGTTTTTATAAAGAGGAGAGCGAGATCGGATATGTTGGGAAAAAATGACACATTCCAATGTCCCTGTAAAAATAAAGCTTCATTTCGGTTCTGAGTGAGTCTGGAGTTGTTCTCAGGAAGCACAAGGCGGGGGGGCACCAGTCTTTGGCAGAACACATTCCTGCACACATGACGGGCCTGGAGGGGGATCCATGCCTGGAGAAATACTGTGCAAATATATGAAGAACAAACCAACTCCACACACAAAGAAGTGAGGAAGGGAGTTGAACCCACAACCTTAAGGTGCGATGCTATATTGAACCACTGTGTGGAACTACTACAGTAAAATCCAGTTATAACGGACTTCAAGGGACCTGGCAAAACAGTCCGTTATATCCAGAGTTGCTGTATTCCCAGAACACAACTACAGGACACCATTTACTCATGCCACACTCCAGCAGACACACTTGCGGTATAAATTATTATATTGTACATGTAGTAATCCAACTTTACCTGACCAGATAAGTGACCATTAATAATCCCGACTCGTATTTGCACTAGATATCACTGGCACCTCACGCGCCTTGTAGGCGGAGCCTGTATGTCCATTATAGCCGAACAAAACTACAGCTAAAAGCGGCCCTGGGGACCAAATTGTTTGTCCATTATAAGCGAAATTCCATTATATGCGAGTCCGCTATATCTGATACTTTTTCTGCAGGTTCTTAAAGGCGCACAGCCAGGACCAGCGGACCTTGTCCGTTATAGATGATATTCCATTATAAGCGAGTCCACTATAACGGGATTTTACTGTTTATAAAATCCCTGTTGGGGCGCATGATGTTGAGTGAGAACAGTCTAGACAGAAATCCTGCAGCAGATTATGTATCGATTGAGCCTCGGTGCTGATCCGTTGTCCGTGTTCCCGCCTGATGCGGCTCCTCACAGTCACTCACCAGCTGTTTGTCGCTCTCTTCCTCCCCATTGTCCTGCTCTCATTGTCAGGTCCCGTCAGGTCGCTCCTTATCTTCCCCCGTTTCCTCCACACCTCACGGGATGATCAAAGCCCCCATTTCCCGCCGCGCTGAGGGGCGTGCAGGCGGCGTTTGAACAGAACAGGAGATCCACCGGAGGATCCGCATTCTGTGAGGCGGCCGTGGGATTTATCCCCTTCTCCCGCATTTCATCTCCCGCGCTTCCGAAAGAGTGGGGAGAAGAAAGCGTGCCTATGTGTGCAGTTACAGATAACCTGGGCAGCTAGATAAGGGTTCGAGTGTCACGGATGAGGACAGGAGTGCAGAACACGGAATGGACAGGCCACACGGGAACGAAAGCGTCCCCAGCGCTTATGTTTGCCGACCCTGCCGCAGGAATTCCTCAGTTGGACGGATGTTTCTGATTTGATTCGGGCCAATGTGCCGTCAGACAGTAAGGAGGTAAACAGGCTTTGTCAGGGTGCCGCTTTGTTTTGTTCTCTTTCTCGCTGCGTAGGGTTCGGGGCTGACGGTAAGCAGGTCGGCCAGCTGTGCCCCCCCTCTTAGCCCTCGTCCGCCTTGCAGAGGATTTAAAGACAAATGCCAGACTGGGAGCAGCGTGGCTGGACCTGAGGAAACACAGATTTTCTTTTCTGATTTTTATGACAAGTCCAATAGCCATCCACCTGAAATCTCCATTTGATGATGAAATATAACAGTGTTTCCCGATTGGGAACCTGCAGTATGAGCTTCCTGCCAGACGGTCCATGTTCTACCTGAGAGGGAGCAAAAATGTGGACTGACTTCAGGTCCCGAGGACCGGATTGGGAAACACTGCTCTATAGTAATACTGACAGTCTGACTAAGAAGTCATCCTTACCGTCATTGAAGGTTGGACCACCCCCCCATCTGCATATTCCTCTTTCTCTGATATCTTTGGGCCCATTTGTGCAAAATGGGGCATTAGGGTGGATCCCATTTGTACCTCCTTCATCAGGATCTCCCTGATTTCCTGGCTGGAGTTACTTCCTTGAGGTCTGTGTGTGGAATACTAACAAGGTATCTTAAGTTGGGGGGAGGAGCTGGACTAGGAAGGAGTAAAGGAGCTGGAAGCAAAAGACAAGGATTTTTTTTTTTAGCAGGGGATGGGGGGGCGATTTATTTCTGTCCTATTAATGAGCAAATCTGTCAAGTGAGAACATTCTTTGTAGCCATAGACATTGTAGGGCAGATTGTTCTAGTTCACGGCTGATTTCAGTTTGTTAATTCTACCCTCAGCTTGTCCTAAGGGGTCCCCATTGTTTGCTGGATATGTGTGTTGAGAGCACAGTCACCGTCTCCCATCACTACATAATGCAGATTTACAGAACAAAGCAGGATTTATTAATGTCTAAATTCTTTGCAGGTAGTGCAGTAAGCCTGCCTTTCTACATCTTAATGTGTTTGAATTATTTCTGGCAAGATGTTGACAGTATGCAGACTTAGTCATTTAGAAAGCTATTGTTTCCTTTCTATTAATACATTTGTTCAGTTAAATAAATGACACTAATAAAATAATTGAAAATAATGGGTGTACTTGGATTGTTTGCTAATTGGAGGGGTCAACTGTCAGTCAAATGTGGCTCCTCCCACTGATGCTTCCCATTGGACTGTCATAACTAATGTCCATGTTGGAAATGCAAACATTTTGTATCCAGATTGTATGTGTAAGATGGGCACTGTTAGATCCTTTTGCTAGCTGGGTTAACCAAGAATGTCAGTGCTGCTGCTTCCATTTTGCAGTTTCAGTTCAGTCTTTGAAAGGCTTTCAGGTGGAAAATAAAGTAAAACGGGTGATGGAGAAGAAAAATGCTATATTTGTTTTTTAATAGATGAGAATAAAGCTGAAGGCTCACTGATGCCCAGTCATGCAGCCAATACAGACTGACATGTACAGAGGATTCGACAAAAGTGCACTACTGCAGTGATGTTAATTTTATTCTTCTTAACTTCAGACATGAAGAACAGGGTTCGAAGACCATTACTTCTTTCTGTTAGTTGTAAAATTGGAATTCGATTCACCATTTCAGAGTAGAAAAAATAATGCATTAGAATTTGAGGTCTATCAAAAAGAGAATTCTAAAATATACTGCGCTTTAAAAATGATGGATTTTGTGCAATGACATGTTTTTTTTCCATTAAAATCCTATCTTGCTTGTATATGCCAGCACCCACTCCATTCCAGATATATTAAGTAAAAAATGGTTATGATTAGGCATCAAGAAAGCCAGCTTGTTGGTCTAGGGCAGGGGTTGGGAACCTGATCCATGGAAGGCCAGTGTGGGTTTTTGACCTCTCAATCAGCCAATAATAAAGCAGCGGTTCTCAGCTCCAGTCCTGGGGACCCACTGTGATTGGCTGAGTGAGAGGCCGTCCCTACATACCTGCACCCACACTGGCCCTCCATGGATCTGATTCCCCACCCCTGGCCTGAGGGTATGATTATCACTTATGGTGTGAGGAGGGCCTGGGTTCAAATCCCTGCTGAGCCCATGTCTGTTTTCGTAGTAGAGGTTTTCCTGTAGCTCACCAAGTAGAGTATTATGCTAACAACCAAACTGTCATGTGTTCAACTCCCAGAGAGCATAAGAAACCGGTAGCCCTTCCCTCTGCTGTAAGCTGGTTTGAATAAAGGTGTCAGATAGAAGATTTTATAGGGCTAAAGTCAGAATTTTTGACAGTAATGGAGTTTCCTTGCCAGAACAGATGAAATACGATTGCCTAGGGGCACTAAATTGGCAATGTGTCTGCAAATTCTAATTAAAAGATACCAACTCGCTATTTAAATGAGTCATGATGTTAGCACCATCACCCAAATTTCCTAAAATCCAAATTTAGTAATTAATTCCTTAGCTAACCCCCCCCTTAAAAATATTATGGCATGGGAGTTCTTGAAAAAAAAAATGGTTACCAGGCAGCAGGCCTGGAGACTTATCGAGGAAGCTCAGAGCACAAGGCAGGGCAGCGTGCCTGACGGGGCGCCAGTCTGTCGTGTGGTCAGTGTTACGGTACTTGAGACGCACTGGCAGTCAAATGGGTGGGAGACCAGCAAACAGAAGAATTTCCAGAGCGGGCGCTGTACCAGGTCAAAACCCAGTAAAGGTTCATATATGGGAAACAGGTGAATGGGTACCATTTGGCCATTGGTCAGGCAGTGAAACACTTGACCTGTAACTTTAGTTGTCATTAAACACAAAGCCCTTGTTTTTCATTACAGATCCAGTCGAGTCTCTGCTTATTGCCTTAGCATTGGAAAGTTTTATTTCATAGCAGCAGTATTGTCAGCCTTCCGTAGCTATTAATGGAAACAGGGGAAGCACAGTGTCTTTCCTTCTGACTCTAGATGGAGAGGTTGCCTCTTCAAGCTGCATTCCCTTTGATTGGCCGAAAGAGTCACATCTGTCACGAAGGCCCGTCTTTTGCGTGGGGCTACGGGTGGACAGTAGCCCTAAATACACAGGGCGGGCTGACGCGGATGATTCAGCGCCTGGGAGATTAGCCTCTGCCTCGCCGAAGGATCTGACCCCGGGGTCTCAGGGACCCATTGAGTCGTCGCTGTCCATCTGAGCAGCTAATGTGTCGGGTAGAATTAATTGCACTTCTTTGTGCGCCTGCCGTGACACCAACCACTTACCCCAGCCCCCCACCCCAAGCACAGAGACACGTAGGAGTATTTAAGATTGACGCTGGAGTGTAGCTTAATGCGTAGCTGTGGCACTGTGATTTGACACAGGGTGTTGGAAAGGAGACAAAACACTGATTTATACTGATTATACAGCTAAAGGCATCATCGCTGGTTTTCCGCAGACTGCCAGAAGCCCCAAACACCTTATTAGCGTACATGGGGAAAATCGACTGGAAATGCTATGGGGTACATGGAAGGCACATCACAGAAAAGTAATAGCTACTAGATGAAAATGAGTACTATGTATTTCAACTGAGTACTGCATATTTCAACTGAGTACTGTCTATAAGTACTGTCTACAGGGTGATCCAAAGAAATCTCATTGTACTTCTACAGTGACACTAAAGGTATCTTGAATCTTCTGTTAACAGTATCTCTATGATTCCTTATTTATACATTTAACACCATTACTGCTATTTTACTGTAGAAAAAAGGTCAACTTGTCTGCTTTTGTGAAGGTAGCTCTTTACAGTCATTAATACTGTAATGAAGGATGTGGACATTTCAGGCACTTTCAGGTGAATTTGGGCACAGCATACGAGATGCGTTTTACTTTGAATGAATGCCTGGTAAAATGCGGAAGTGCCCTTATAATTATCGTTAAACACATAACAATAAAGCCTCTGGAGAAGTGGAAATATTGCCTCACACACAGGTGAACTCTTTGTCAGTCTGTCCCAAAGCTGATGTTACATAAAGATCTCAAAAGCATCGAATCACTGTTGTGGTAAAGCTGCCTGTTTGCTATGGGCTGCTTTTGTTTCTTATGTGGCATTTTGAGTAGTGGGGGGCATTATGGGTAGTGGATGGCATTGTGGGTAGTAAGTGGCATTATGGGTAGTGGGGAACATTTTGGATAGTGGATGGCATTGTGGGTAGTGGGGGGCATTGTGCGTAGTGGAGGGCATTATGGATAGTGGATGGTATTGTGGGTAGTAAGTGGCATTATGGGTAGTGCGGGGCATTGTGAGTAGTGGGGGCATTATGGATAGTGGATGGCATTGTGGGTAGTGGAGGGGCATTGTGGGTAGTGGAGGGCATTATGATAAGAAGTCCTGCAAAATGGATGGATGGATGTTATTGCCTGCCCTCCTGTCGTACCCCCGGCTGACAGGGCATTAACTGGCCCACAGGGGTTCAGCTGAGCACCTCGCTGCCAGTGGGCATGCTATGGCGGTAATCTCCCACTATGGCTTTTCTCAGGAATCCCGTTAGGAGAGTAAACGGGGATAAAGCGTTATATAAACAAGGCCAGCGTGCCAGGTCCGGCCCCCACCGAGGGTGGCGGATGGAAATCAGAGCATCCGGTACCAACTGGCATGTCAGAAGCTGCTCTGGAGCCCAATCGGACCGTGCTGCAGCACTGGGATCAGGATGTGCCTCCACAGGTCGACTCAAATACATAAGCGCTCCCCTTGGTACATATTAAAATCAAATATGTTTGGAAGTTTGGAAACTATCCCTTTCCACTTGAAAAGCCTGTTTGATAAGCTGTAAGAGTCTAGTAGGGATGGAGATGGAATTTTAACTCGCTGCCTTTTAAGCGCGTTGATCCTGTGTGTATGGCTGAAACGCGCCAGCCTGTCAGAGCCAGTGTTCCGAAGTGGATTTCTCTATCCGCCGCTCCGCCGCTTTCTGAGCCTGCCGGCTGAGATTGCTGGGAGACGGCTGTGAAAAATCATGCCGGGAACGTGGCTTACTCTCCCTTTCCTCTCAAGCTGTTACACACACACAGACTCTGCAGGGAGATTAAGAGCACAGGGAACATTCCTCCCCTTTGCACAGCCCATCCTGTGAGAAGCTCAGATAGGAAAACACGTGGATGACCCAGAATCCACCTCTCCCCCCCCACCCTATGGCCCACCAAGCCCCCCCGCTTTGGTGACATGGTGTGCAGAGGGAGAATAACAGCCTCATCACCCCCGATACCCTTCGCAGATTCCTTCACCAGTCACTTGAGGTTTGACTAGCCTCCCTCTTCTCCCACCATCAAAGAGGGGGGGATCCTTCACCCTTCCCACACCAACCATTGTTCCCTCCCTCTCTCTCTCTCTCTCTTGCTCATTGCTGAAACAGGTTCATTCTCCATTTCCCCACCCCCCCACGCCAAGCCCCCCAGGTCTTTCTTAAGAAATAAATTTAAATCTCTTTATTAAGGCCATCGAAAGAAAACCTCTGAATTTTCTGCATTCCTGCAGATAAAGGGGCAGGGTTTTGGGGGGGGGCCTTTAAAGGAATTCCAGCACAAGATTCAATGGCCAAAAGCCACGTCGGAATAGATCCTATGGGAGGCAATAGGAAAATTGCCAGGCAGGCAAGGGATTTACTGGCTGTGTCTCGGAGGCTGCTCTCACTGACATCTATCCGCGTGCGGATGGCTGTCACCCATCCTCAATGGTCACCATAGCAACTTTAAAAGTATATATCTGAGATTAGACTCATACACACACAAAACACAAGGAAAAATCAACAAACTACCACAGCCTTCAGCTTACTTTACATCTTTTGCCAACTTGTCTATATCCCTTACAGCAGGTGAGATAATTATTCTCACCTTGGACGTTGCAGTGAGTTTCACTATCATAGGAAGATGCTCAGTTCTGCTCTAGACTGTAGAAATTTTGCAGATGTCCCACTGATATAGTTCATTTACTGCTTATCCCAGTAACTCGAGGTGCATTTATCATGATTTTAACTGTAGAGGAGGGTGCAAAGGAATATAAAGATTAAGCTGTTTACACCCGACATAAACCCCCTACAAAGCCCTGCAGGTTTTGTAACTTTCAAAAAAACTTTATTGAAATTGAAGGTATTTTTCCTGGAGGAGCAGAGCCTGTAATTATACAGATTAAGAGGCTTCTGGTCTGTGGGCATGAAATCAACACAGACCTCAGAACTGTTTAGTATGTTTACAGTCCTGCAAAGGAAGTGAGGGGAACATTAAAAGCCTGTGACGGTACGACCGGAGTGTTTCTCTGTGGCTGATCTTGCTGAAATGGTTGAATTCCGGGAGTTGAGATGGAGCAAAAATGTGGACCGTCTGGGGAACCCCGAGGACCGGGTTGAGAAACAGTGTTTTAGAGAATTTGTCATTCTTGATATAAGCACACAGCCCTGGGGACCGTGAGCATGTATTTCAGCTGATTTTTTCCATATGAAGTCATCACACAGCACAGGCCACACAAATACCAGGGACTTAGGAGAGACGTTTTTGTGCTGTCAGTCAGAGGATGTGGAATTAGGGGAGCCCACAAGATGTTTGTTTTATGTTTTTATTTGTGGGCTAAATGCTCACTCACGCACACACACACACACACACACACACACACACACACACACACACACACACACACACACACAGGTTTGTAATTATACCTTTGTGGGGACTCTTTATTCATTTCTAATGGGTAACCTCTAATCCCAACATGAGCACCTTCACCCCTACCCAGCCCTAACCTTAACCATAAGTAACCAAACAAAATATCTTTCAGAATTTGTACTTTTTTGATTGCATTCACAGATTTTTGTGGGGACCTGAAAAATGGTCCCCACCACGTCAAAAAACAAGTTTTTATTATATTATATTGTGGGAGACATTTGGTCCTCACAGTGTAATATAAACGTAATCCAGACACACACACACACACACACACACACACACACACACACACACACACACACACACACACACACACACACCCCAAGTTTATTACAAAGTAATGCAAGTCATGTAACTGCCCACTTCCTGTTTCCATTTCCAGAATGTTCTCCCATTGCTTCCATTCCCCTTTCTCTCAGTGGCTCAGGCTGGAATCAAGACAGAAGAGGTCTGACATAATTAAGCCCTCGGGGTAGACAGCAGACCAGAGAAATGAAACGCCTGAATAAAATGTGCAGGACCACCACAGTTCAGACACTGTAACCATATTGCCACTATTGTGTGGTTTTTTCTGCGCGGGTGTCAAGTTTGAGAAACTGGGGGGTCTTAAGAGACAGAAAGGCAGCCCCTCCCCCAATGTCACCTTCAGAGTGTGTGAATTTGGGTGCGTTCACATTTCCTACTTCATTCTGAGGGGAAATTAAATCCAATTACACACCTCTTTAACTAACAGCATTACTTGGCAAATGAAAATGAAAATTCCTGCTTTTTGTTTAATATTCAGTGAGAAAGCATAACAGTAACAGCACACTGTCAGAAAAGGGTACAGTCCTCCCCAGGCATAAACAACATGAATGTATCCCCAATGTTCCTCAGAGTCCATTTCTGTACCTTAAAAGGTACATTTACCCACAACTAGGGTATAATTGACAGACCCTTGAGGGTACAGCCCCAGTGACAAGTAATTGTACCCTCAAAGGTGCAAATTGGTGCTTTTTTCTGACAGTGCTTCCTTCATCGGAACCATCAGATTCCATAGCCCCAGGGTCCGCTTTCACTGTAGGTCCTTCAGGGAATCACTACAGCATAGAATCTGAGCTTTCCATTCATATTCCTAGCATATCCAGCTGTGCTATCAGCTCTGAAAGGGCATGGAGTGGATCTGCTTTATACAAATACATATATCTGCCAACTGCTTATTCAGTGCAGGGCCGAGGAGATCCCTGAACCTTTCTCAGGATGTACAGAGGCATCCTGGACGTAGTGCAGGTCCATGCAGGCACACAATAGGTAATTTAAAGATACAGATTCACCTAAATTGCACGTTTTGTGACAGCTGGAGTAAACAAGGCTGTGTAAATGCGTGGGATTCAAACCCACAACCTTCTGTGTATGAGATGACAGTGCGTCTTCCTGTGACACAGAGCCGTGACATCTGTGATTGAAGGAGCCCAACCTGTCTGCCTGAGGTCCCCAAAGACACACTGTTTTAATTGAAAGGCTGCATGAATAAGGAAGCTGTTAGTAGGAATTCTGCTAATTCAGGCCCAGGGTGGACAGAGGCAGATACACTGTCCTGGAGTATGTTCCCAAAAGCTGTAAATTCTAATACAGTGGTGAGCTCAGTGGTATTCAGTGTAATTACAGTTATTATGGCACCAGAGTGCTTTTTATAAGTGGGCCATTGTTAAATGAAACATTCTAATATCTTCCTTACAGCTGTAACGCATTGCACAGCCTGAACCAGTGGTTTTAATTTGCTGTGGATGGTGTCCTGCAGGACTCAGATAAACGCCAAGGTTTAGCTTAATGCTGCGGAAGTGGCGTATTTTTTCAATTCAATTCAATTCAGTTCAATTTTATTTCTATAGCGCATTTTCACGACATTACATTGCTTCCAGTGAGCAAGCCAGAGGCGACAGTGGCAAGCAGAAGCTCCCTAGAAGGAAGAAACCTCAGGAGTAACCAGACTCAAAGGGGGGAGCCCATCCTCCAGGGGGCAGCAGAGGAAGTCAGATGAGCAAGATGGAGAAGCCCCAATTCACATTGTCCCAGTTTTAACATTTGAGTTTCAAAGCAGGGGGGAGGCAGGTGATGGCAGGCAGGTGCTGATGCTGCTTCAGATGGCGGGATGAACAGTGGTACAGCAGCAGGGCGTACAGGAGAGACGTCACGGGCAGAAGGGCGAGCAGGCTGGAAAGATGCCACAGATAGTGAAGGCGTCACAGGGCAGCAGGGTAGGCAGAATATCTTGATATTTTGGGGTCTCCAGGCAGCACAGCCCAGGAGGAGCAGGGGAAATAAAATGTGCAGTTAGCCAAAGTAGGGGAGACGAGAGGTAGTGCAAACAGTTAGGTGAGTGCAGTATGTAAGCTCTGGCAGATACGGCTATGGCAGCACGAATCTTTCAAGTCTTGGTCATTCATCTATGTGCCTTACTGTTAACTCCTTCATGAGGGGAGCATGGAGATCTCAGTATGCCATATAGAGAAAGTTATCTTGATGACAGGCAAGGCTGAAAGTAGCCTTCGTCTTTAGGAGAATATTCATGAAATGCTAAATCGAGGGATAGGATAACAAGCCGTATCACAGGTGAGAGTGTGCGGCCGTTCTGCCTCCTCTCTGTAATCACAGATGATATTAAATCTCTGTCTCCCTGGGTAGCCCTCTGCCTCTCACTCTCCATGCTCTCGCTCCCTGAGAAACCCTTCAAGAGGTGCTTGAAAAATGCCTGTGATATTATTAATGACAGACGGTCAGCCGGCGGTAGAATGATTGAGTGTTGGTGCATAGCTGTAGATTTACACAGCTGGATGAAGTGCGACGAGATATCTGACCACGTTGTTTAGTTCTACGGCGGCACTGAGGCTCAGTGGGTAGCAGTATAGCCTCACGCCTCTTGGGTTTGGACCCCACCCCTGGCTGGGTATGTGTGGGGTTAGGATTAGGCCTGTGGGGGTTTCTCCCGCAGTCCAAAGAGATACAGTGAGTTGAACTGTAGTCTCCAGATAATGTGTATGTGCTCTGTGCCTCCTGGGATTGGCACCTTGTACTGGACAAGTGGTTATAAGATGATGGCTGGGTGAATCTTTTCTATCCCGAATTTATTGATTGGTCGATTGGAAATATTGTATGAAATGTGAGGGAAGCACAGATAACTCACCCCACCCCCCCCGATGCTGTCCTTGGTGTGTGCAGGCTTGCTGATCGGATCCGGATGCGCCCTCTACCCCCTGGGATGGGACAGTGAGGAAGTCAGGCAGACCTGCAGCAACAGCTCAAACCAGTTTCAGCTGGGTAAGTCTCTCAGCCGCCTGCGCAGAAATGTCTGCGCAGTCGCATGCACGCGCGATAGCCCAGACAGCCTTGGCCCAAAAGCCATGCAGGCTTCAGACCATCCGCACACGTCTAAGATGAATGGGGAAAGAGAATGTAGAGAAGCAGAGATCTATTCATATCAGCGTCAGCTGCTTGTGGCGTCCCACCCCCCCACTTCCTGTTCGTGAAGCCTGCGCAGGCGAGAGCTTGGGTGTCGGCTCCCAGCCATGATCCAAGCTGTTCCCCCAACACCACCCACCCTTCTGAGAAAAACCTCCCAAAATCATCACTAAACCCTTGGCTGTAAATTGCAGAAACAGAATCAGGTGTATTGGTCAGTTATGTTTGTCTCCAACTGTCACTCATACATACAGTCAATATATAAAGAGACAGTGGTCACATGCATACTGGCTGATATAAACATAGTATGCATGTGTGGTTGGTAAATGTACAGAATGTGCAAGAGTCCCATGTCAGTGTAAGGAAAATATGTTTGCCTTTGATCTAACTCATTAACCACATACAAGTATTTGATAGGAGCTCATTATTACGATATTCTGGGGAGGGCTTTTTGTTCTTATCTGGAAGAAAAAAAAATTATCATAATATTTTGAAATGTCTTACGTCCAAATTTAGCTGCACTGAGAGCTGAAGAAATGAAAATAGTCAGATTTTGTATTTCATGAGATATTCCTTTTAATATACATCAGATATGAAGATGAAATGAAAGACAAGTGAAAGGGAATAGGGAACAACATTGTCCATTACCCACAGCGTCGCTCAAGCAACTTCTGCAGAAGTTCCACATAAGAAGGCTGTACATTTTTTACTCCCGTTTTAATTTCCAGTAATTCAAAGTCCACAAATGCTGAGTGTCCTAAACTGACAATTGGCCACCCGCTGGAGCAATTCAATGAGCTTCAGAGTCGGAGATTATAAGTAAAAGTGACGGCAGGTGGTATAATTAGATTGCACCAAGTTTCTGGATCCATTGTGGGTTATTTGAATTCCCTGTTAAAAAAATATATTATTTAGAAAAACGAAATAGGTTAACTGTATGGCTCTGCAAATCAACTGGATAACTATGCATTTGATATCCTGATGGTTTTGATATCCTGATGGTTTTGATATCCTGATGGTTTTGACCTATCAAAATGAGATCTGAAATACTTCTAACAGTTTTGGCCTATGGTGATTAGTGAAATACTTATCTTATTTTAAATTTCTTTAATTTAACATGTTATCCTCATTTTGTTTAAAAGATTTAGCTTATATTTTGCCCTGTATAAGTTTTAATGCAAATACAGCAACCGTAACATATGAAATGGTCCCAAATCTCCTTGAAATTAATTTTTATCAATTTAACAGTCAGAGATACTAGACGGGTCGGGGTGGAAACTTGCCATCTCCGCGTTTGATCTATATTTTGCTCATTAGTTGCATTTTTTTAAGAGTTGAAACTAAAATGAAGTTCTTTGAACCCCCCGTGGATTCCGGTAGCTTAGGCTTTTCAGAGCAATGCAGGGTGTACAATAGGCACATGTAGTACAGTATGAGGTGCATGGTGGCTTAGGGACAGTAACTGCATGTCTTTGGGCTTATGAAACGCAGGGAGAATATGCAAGCTCACTAAACATAAAGGCAGGGCAGGGTTCAAAGACCCAGCCCTGGGGACCAGAGGCAGCAGTGCTGGCTGTCTGAGGCACCATGCCACCCCCATGATGGGACAAAAAGACACCTAAATAATACCAGGATTCACTCAAGCCACTCAGTCTCCATTGGTTTCCATGTATGTTTGTTTCTGTAGGGTCCTGTGAGATCGGCTGGGCTTTCTACTGCACTGCAGGGGGTGCTGCCCTGGCCGTTCTGGTGTGTATGTGGCTGGCCTGTTTCGCTGGGAAGAGACAGAAGCACTACCCCTACTAAGCCTGCGGTCGATGGGGTGGGACACTTGGAACCACATTTCCCAGCATTCCTCAAGGCTGGTCACCTGACGCATCACAAGAGACCAAACACCTTGGTTGTAATACCATTGCAGGGACTGTTTTTATATATCTCATATTAGCGTGTATATTTGTACATTTATACAACAAAAGCCAGTAACAATATAAAAAAGTAAATCTATATCTACTTCACATTAGAGCAGTTTGGTTTCACATATTTGTAATGTATGTATTATGATTCTGACTAATGGAGTTCAGTCCTGATTTTTAAGAGCATATTGCATTGCATATTTGTTGTAAACATTTTAAGTATTCATGGACTGATTATTATTTATGTTTTTATACTTATGTCATACTTTAAGCTTACACAAGCATACAGGAAACTTAGACTAAACAAACTGCCACTGACTAAGGTAAAATTAGGTTTACAATTGATTCAAATGTAAACAATTTATCAGTGTTCCTAAAAGTATGCTATTAAATGTATATTTATAAAAACCTTCCTGCTTATAACCCCCTTTTCATTTCCTCAGGAGGTCAGGTTGCCTTTTTTTCCTTTTAAGTCAAAGTCCACACCTTGATATCAAAAGAAATGTAAAAAAACCACTTTATTTGGCCCTGTTTGCTTTAATTCCGCCTTGTCCTTGCTTGTCCCCACAGTGGAAAAACAACACTATTAATTTGTATTTTTATGGCAGTCTTTTCAACCTGATCCCCAGGGTACTGTAACATAAATATAATTCATAAATGTTACAATTAAAATAAAAACTATTCACATTTCCAAGAATATTACGCTCGAGTGATTAGGGTTATACAGTATATCAATAATCATTATACAGTTCCCATCAGGGGTAATTACTCCGGCTCCATTTTTCAGAACTCCATTCCCTGTCCTTCATTCATACGCAGATGGACATTATAGCCATGACCTTCAGAGTCGTACTTCCTTTGAATCCTGCTATGAAAGAAGCTTTCTCAGCAGACTTCATGGCTGGCTGATAAGCCTTAGATGTGCATTGAAGTTTTCTCCAGTGAATACACGTGTTGCTCGGAAGAATTTTGTTAAAGATTCAATGCAATGGGGATTACTGGCCTCACATTTAACAATTCGTTCTTAAAACTGTATCCATCTAATACACATCATCTTCAAGTTCTGAAATAACGGTAGTCCATTATGACTTTGTCAGCATCATCCCCGCTGTTTTGCCGAAGATCCCATTCGCTTATATCTCTGAATATTGAATGTTTAATGTGCCCGTTTGGTGATGGTTATCGTACGTGTATATTGTGTAATATTACTATGATTTTGTTTTTACATAATGAATGCTTTTATTTGATCATATATGTAAATAAATTGCTTTTGTGAATGCGGTGTGTTCATTCAAGTGTAAAAAGCACTACGAAAGTGTGACGAAAAACTTTGTTTAGCTTATTTCTCGCTGGGTTATTTCCGCTTTGTCTCGGTACTGCGACTCAGGAGGAAGCGTGAAAATAAACTGTGCTGAAAGCCGCGATTTTCTGATTTATATGCAATATTAATCCCGAGAGTCATTTATATTCACGAATAATGGGTCTGACGCCGCAGCTGCCCTAGTTATCGCATCCGTGGGTGAAGCCCTGAATCACAGAGACAGATGCTGAAACCCCATCAATTCTAAGCGATTTACAGCGAGGTTGTCACATAATTACAGGTGCCGGCAGTGGAGACATTCTCACAACCCGACATCCTGAACAATATTGGGCCAGAAACATGCCGTTCGATGAAATGCAGGCCAACTGCACATGAAGCAATAAGATAATTCTTGAAAAGTCGTGTTTGTGTCTCACGAAGCTGTTTGACTACGTTCACATCGTCAATTGTTATGAATACAATTCCATCTGCTTCTTCAAGACCAAAAATAAGTTGTTGCTGACTATATATTTGTCTGTTGATGTAACTATGTATTGAAACAGTCCATGTCAAAGTGTCTTTTTCAGGGAAACAAACTGAACTGCACATGGCTCAATAAAGACCCTTGTCTTCCTCTTGACTGCCCCTTTCCCCATGGGTACAGGGCTCAGTGCCCACGCAGGGGACCTCACTCAGCACTCGGGGGGGCTCACTCAGTGCTCCCACAGTTTAATACTGTAGGTCAGCACTCCTTTTCTCCCCCCCCCCCTCTCTCTCTCTCTCTGTCTCATCTCCACTGATGACTGATACCACTTGCCACTGTAACAAAGCATCAAACAAATGTCTGATCATCGTGTGCTGACACATTGGGGCCAAGCGAAACAGCTATGTACTCTGTGCTTCCAGACTGGCGGGCAACTTTCAAGCTTAATAATGTCCTGTGTGTGCATACCTGCTTACAAGAAATTACAGCATTTGAAGATATTTTCCAAAAAGCACTGCCCATTAAGAAAAAAAATCAAGACGACACCCAAGGGCTTCATACAATACAGATGCTAACTTGTCTTCAAATAGAGCACATGAGTTTCTTGTAAATATCAGCTAGTAATCTCACAGAGCATTAATTCAAGATGTTTTGCATACACCAGGTGGAGAGGTGAAAGAAAACTGATGAAATTGCATGACGGTGTTACAGGCAGAGTAAACCAAAACAGGAACACAAAGAAAGCATAACAGCAAAAACCCCCCCCAAAAAAAAAAGTGAGGTAGACCTCAGGCCAGCTTTGAACACACAACTGGAGGGGTGTCAGCTTTTGAGATGCTCACTCAACCCATGAGTTACACAGCAGCCACGGGAGCAAGGAAAAACATTAGGGAGTAGGGCTACAAGACAGAGGGAACAGGATGGCCAGCGACACCTGCTGGACATATGGGGACAAACAAATAGGACAGGCCGGACGGGCTTCGACCCTGACAGACAGGTCTTTATTGGCTTTCTGGATGCTTAGCTAAACTCCTGGGTCCCCAAAGAGGCTTGAAGGTGTCACTTACTGCAAAGTCCCCATAAGTACACAGAAAACATCAAGGAGTCGTGTCTCCATGGCTATGGAGCATCAGGCTAATATGAGCCTCAGATTACAACAACCCAGGTAGCTCTGGTGGTTCAAATAGCATTAGGTCAACTGGGCAGATCCAGGGGGAGATTTTCTTTTGTAGTTGCAGCTATATTCAATTCTGCTTTTAAAAATATGTGATATAGTAACTCTGTCTTTTAAAACAATAGATAAATGTATTTATAATATTTTTATATTATGTATATAAGTCATAAGAGATGGAGCATGCAAAATGACATAAAACTTTGCTGTGCCCAAGGTTATCAGCGAAACTGGGCAAGGTGTGATGTGACAGGTATTTGAGAACATTACCACCTCTCAGAGATGATTTGGGGGGGGTATCAGGTGCAATACCTGCGTACTTACCATGCACATGGAGTGTTGGCTCAAACATACACCAGTCTCCTCAAACACAACGCAGTCTGTACTAGCTTGAGAAGGGCAGAGTTATGGAAATTTTCCCCTAAATTATAAAAATAAATTAATGGTAATTTAATGGTAGTCCTTTCCTCAGATATAAATTACCTTTATTTTCCTCTCACCTGTCATAAGAGGACTGCGATAAACTGACCAGCTATTGGATATTTGTAACGGGATGTCCCTGAACAAACACAGCTGGTAAAACACCGTTCTGAGACAGACTATGCGGAGGGCGCCATTCAGAGGTGTACGTGCTTCCACCTGGTGGTACATTTGTGATTTTACAGCTAGGTGGCAAACTCCAGTTTCGTTTACTTTCTTTAGGTAGCATTTTATGAATCTGTCAGTAATTAGGTGGCATGACCTCGGCAACAGTGCTACCCGCTAAGCCTCAATGCTGCTACTATAATAATACTATGAAATAACCACGAAATTTCTGCAGACTAACGATTGCATTTAATCTTTCTTTCATGTCAAAATTTAGCCTTAAACCTCAGCTTAACTGTCTCATTCACAATGCAATGGATGCAGATCTTTATTATTATGCCGCAAACTCCTGACAGGATGATAACGCGCTTTTTCTTATTCCTGTCCACTGGCTGGTTAAAGGCACATCAGTCTAATCGATCACACTACTCGCTGTCCAGTGTAGACACAGCAATTTAAAATAGAGCAGGCTAAAATGCAAGCATTTATTGTAGATTCGGCTGTTACACATAGCATATAACATACCTTCAAAGATCCAGGATATCTGTGACACTAATTCAGGAAAATAATTAGTTTTAAGAAATATGATATACTTTTTAGGCATTGGAATGTTATGAAATTTCAGGGCTATACATAAAATCCAAATGTAATTTACGTCATCATATAACTAAAGGAGGGACAGAGTCAAATGACGGGTAAATGTCTTTTTCAACCATAGAATCCCTTTGAGGGATCCAAAAAATGAGGGCCAAAACAGAACAAGAGGGTGTTACATCATACCTTAAATATAGCAAAAGTATTTTTACTGCTGATAGGGCACTGGCTTTAGATCACGTGATGCAGGGTGATCGGTCTGCAGGGGACCAGGGCCATCTGTTGCCCCTTCAAACATTGTCCCAAGATACATATACGTATAAATATATATGTGTGTACGTATCCAGTATGTTATTCCCCCTACAATATCACTTATCTGCGCCTCAATTGGTAATAACATGAGAAAATAAAATATGTTTGCACTAGATGAAATAAAATGAGTTCCTGGAGGAGACCGACACGAAATTAGAAACAGAAAAGCAAAAATGACATTCGATACCATAATGCAGGATTATGTGAGGGCACCGTTATTAATTTATTAATGCAATTAAATTAACGCTCCACGATTTTTTTTCGGTGCCGGGCAGGTGACAAAGAGATATTCGCTTATTGCCCCCTAGTGGCAAAATTGCAATAAACGAAATTTAAAATTTAAGTTCCCGAAGCTCTGTCGCCTGTAAAATATAGCTATTCTTGATATCTTACACTGACGTTAATACTTTACTGTAAGATTGGCAACCATTTTCATTTAAATCTATAAAGAAAATTAAATGAAAACGTAATATTGACTCATCATATTAAATATCTAATTGTTAATTCAGTTCGTAATAAATCCTAGATGCACTGTTAAATTCCTGCTTAGCTGAAGACCTAATCTTTAATTTATTTTTTAACTACAAAACTGAAAATAGTGACACGCACACACGCGTCCTATCGTGCTTATCGCTTTTATGGAGGAATGACGTCTGCATCCTACGTCATGCACAAGGCGGAAACACCCGTGTCCCGTACGTGGGCACAATGCATGGCATTGTTGTGAATGGCACGGCTACGGGAAAAACGTTTTTAATATAACGATAACTAGGTAATAACTATAATGACATTTTTCGATTTCGTCAGACACATGGCGCAGTTTAATGATATGGTGATTAAATTGTTTGCGAATTTTGCATTTTGTTTGAATTGGAATAATGTCGGCTGCCCATTGACTCGTACAAATTATGCGTTTTTTGCAGCCTGTAGCTTAAATACGTCTGAATATGGAGGGCTACACAATCCTAAAAGTAATCGGTGATGGGTCTTTTGGTCGAGCGCTGCTAGTCGAGCAGAAAAGCAACTGCGAACAATATGTGATGAAAGAGATACGCTTACCAAAGGTAATGCCCTTAACTGTCATCCTTGCCAACACACTACGTATTGTTTTCTCATTAACAAAAAGACGTGCTTAGATTTTTATATCTGAATTATTGTAGAGTCCGACGGGAATTCAGAATTCCAGGAGGGAAGCCGTACTCCTGTCCAAGATGAAGCACCCCAACATTGTGGCCTTCAGAGACTCATTTGAAGGTGTTTTTCATTTATCTTTTTAAAGAAACAACTTAAACATGACTATGACCGATAATTAACGGGGGGTATTCTTTGTTCTGCAGCTGACGGACATTTGTACATTGTCATGGAGTACTGCGCTGGGGGGGATCTGCTACAGAGGATCAAGCAGCAGAAAAACACCCCATTCCCTCCAGATATGGTAATAAAACAGTGGAAATAAATCCGAATTCGGCGTTGCAGCTAGAAATGTTCCTAAGTACCCTGTGCTTGTATAATCACCTACAGCAACTGAACAGGGCACTGCTTACTTGTTGCTTGCAAAGTATGTCGTAGTATGTTGCAGTAGCGCCCCCTATTACACCAAGGTGAATTACCCTACCTGAGTTTTATGTCTGCGTGACGGTGCCACTTCTTCAGATCCTGAGCTGGTTTGCTCAGATGTGTGTTGGGACAAGGCACATCCATGATCAGCGAGTCCTCCACCGGGACCTGAAATCCAAGGTGAGCAGGAAGCCTGCTCTTTTGCCAAACCCCATACATGCAACCTGTATTTTTTGTTGTTGTTGTTGTCTTTCCACATTTCATTAAACCCGTGTCACATTGTTGTTTGCTTCCGGTGTTTTCTGCCTAGAACATATTCCTCACCAGCGATGGAGCTGTCAAACTGGGAGACTTTGGGTCATCGTGTGTTCTTAACAGGTACGGAAAGGTCCTCTGTCGTTCTTTATGGATCAGAAAACCTGATGTCATTGTTAAACGTGCTTTCGCTCTCCTTTTTTTCCAAAAAGTGCAAAGGCCTATGCATACACCTATGTTGGAACACCTTACTATGTGTCACCAGAGATCTGGGACAACAAGCCATACAATAATAAGAGGTAAGATGATTTGTAGTTATGTCTGGTTCAGCTCTTATCGTGTACTGTTTTGCAGATAAAAATATGAAACAATCTGGATTCTTAATGCCCATAAACCCCATTGACATTAAGTTAAACAGACTTTAACCTGGATAAAGTGCAGGATTTTACGAGTCTCTGTCGTAATGTGGGATAAGGGGACACAGAAAGTAATGGTAACTGTATAAATAAATAGTTTGAAGCAACTGAGTAATTTGCTGGTTGCACGGCTGTTTCTGTAGAATGACAGTCAGACTGTTTGTGACTGCCTGCTGAAGCTGTAGTGAAGCACATGATCTATTGCTGCTTCAGTCATCTCGAGTGGCTGATGGATCTCTCTGTGTGTTGCAGTGACGTCTGGTCCCTGGGCTGCGTCCTCTATGAGCTCTGCGCCCTCTCTCACCCCGTGAGTCCACTGTCACTGTAGCTATCCGTCCTCTCTTTCTTCTTCCACCTTTTTGTTCACTGTGGGGTTCTGTGTCTTTACGCAGTGAAGTTCAGTAAGTTCTGGTCAGGCAGAAGTTCTTATCCATGGAAAAGGGGATGATTCACATCACCATCTGGACAAAAATCATCAGTGCAAATGCATTTTATTTTGGCAGCCAAGAACAAGTATACTGTCATTCTCTGTCATCAATCATTTATATACATATTTAATAGTAATAATAGTTCAACATCAGAAAGTAAGTTTCATTAAAATAAAATTAAAAATCCATTAAACATCCCACCCCAGGGGTACTCTGCCTTCCTGGGACTTCATGGTTTACTGCAGCCCTGCACAGGATAAGTGATGATGGGAAAAATTTATGGATGGATTATTCCCTCTAAAAATAAAATTACCCACAGTCAGATCGCAATTAGAGCAAAGGAGAGAGCAAAGACATTTAAATCTAATTGCATACTCTAGTGGAAGATCTGAAGTCATCCATCTCCACTTGGCGTGAGCGTCGTGAAGGATCCCTGAGAGGAAATGGACTTGTTGGTCTTTCACACATCCTGTCAAAATGGGGGAGCACGTGCCATCACCCTAAGGTTTGGCCCCCTATTGGCCACAAACAGTCACTACACTAAATATTAAATAAATGTTCCTTAGATGCTGAAGCAGCTTGTTCTGCTAACCAGTGAGCTAGCTACAATATTTTGCCTCTGCTTGCTAGCTGTTCCTTTAGTTTTTGCTACATCTGAGGGGTGCCCCAAAAGTGACATTTTGATCAGAGCCCCAGAAACGACAAACCCACCGCTGGCCACTGCCACTTGAGCGGTTCTCCCTACCTGGTCCAGTTTCACACATCCCACCCTCACCTGTGCCCCTCCCCTGTCCATCAGTTCCAGGCCAGCAGCTGGAAGAGCCTCATCCTGAAGGTGTGTCGGGGTGCCTACACACCCTTACCTGCTCACCTGCCCTATCAGCTGCACTACTTGGTCAAGCAAATGTTTAAGACCAACCCCAGGGACCGGCCGTCGCTGCACACCATCTTAACCTCGCATCGTATCTCTAGGCTTCTGCAGAAGCACCTGCCCCCTCATGTGAGTCCAGTCACACTCTTAAATTGTATGTTAGGCTGAAGCACTGGGTCAGTGAGGACTATACTACGTTATTGTGTAAAGTGGCATAGGTTTGTGCCCTGACAATTGTAGGTAAATAATGATCAATAGTCACATTTGCACCATTATCAAAAACATCTCTTACAATCTCTTATTTGAATATTTGTACATGTTTCTGAAAAGCTTAAATCCGAAGCTCCACTTGGCAAAATAAAAGTGTTGGCACAATAAAGCACCCAGACTAACATCCTGCTTGCTAAACTGCCGGACACGACAGGGGTAAAAAAAATAAAATAAAAAATGAAAAGCTGTGATTTTCAGGTGTTCCCTTGACTAGATTTTGATTAGGTGCTCTTACAGCAGGTCGCAGCTGAAAGTCTCTTGATTGGCTATTGTACAGTATCCAGGTACATTTCTGTACTATATGGTTTGTACATATATGTCCATATGCTACAACCCCAATTGCAATGAAGTTGGGACGTTGATTGTAAATAAATTGTAAATAAAAACAGAATGCAATGATATGGAAATCTCATAAACCCATATTTTATTCTAAACACAACATAGAAAACACATCAAATGTTTAATCTGAGAAAATGTATCATTTTAAGGAAAAGATAAGGTAATTTTGAATGTAATGGCAGCAAAACGTCTCAAGTTTGGAACAAGGCCATGTTTACCACTGGGTGGCATCCCCTCTTCTTTTAACAACAGTCTGTAAACGTCTGGGGACTGAGGAGATCAGCTGCTCGAGTTTTGGGAGAGGAATGCTGTCCCATTCTTATCAGATACAGGATTCTAGTTGCTCAACTGTCCTAGGTCTTCTGTGTTCTAATTTTCGTTTTATGATGCGCCAAATGTTCTCAGTGAGTGAAAGATCTGGTCCACTGGCAGGCTAGTTCAGTACCTGGACCCTTCTACGAATCCATTATGTTGTAATTGATGCAGTGTGTTGGAAAATGGAAGGTCTTCCCTGAAAGAGATGTTGTCTGGATGGCAGCATATGTTTCTCTAGAACCTGGATATACCTTTCAGCATTGATGGTGCCTTTCCAGGTATGCAAGCTGCCCATGCCACATGTACTAATGCACCCTCATACATCAGAGATGCTGGCTTTTGAACTGAGCGCCGATAACACGCTGGGTGGTCCTTCTCCTTTTTAGTCTGGATGATACGGCATCCCTGGTTTCCAAAAAGAATTTCAAATTTAGATTCGTCTGACCACAGAACAGGTTTCCACTTAGCCACAGTCCATTTTAAATGAGCTTTGGCCCAGAGAAGACGCCAGCGCTTCTGGATCATGTTCAAATACAGCTGCTTCTTTGAATGATAGAGTTTTAACTGGCATCTTTGGATGGCACGGCGAATTGTGTTCACTGATAACGTTTTCTGGAAATATTCCTGAGCCAATTTCGTGCTTCCATTGCAGAATCATGCCTATTTGTGAGGCAGTGCTGCCTAAGGGCCCGAAGATCATGGGCATCCAGAATACTTGTCCCTTACACACAGAGATTTCTCCAGATTCTCTGAATCTTTTGATTATATTATGTACTGTAGATGATGATATTTTCGACCTCTTTGCAATTTTACACCGAGGAACTGTTTTCCTGATTTTGCTCCACTATTTGTCGATGCAGTATTAGGGGGATTGATGATCCTCTGTCCATCTTTACTTCTGAAAGACACTGCAACTCTAAGGCGCTCTTTTTATACCCAGTCATGTTACTGACCTGTTGCCAATTGGTCTAATTATTTGCAAATTGTTCCTCCAGCTGTTGGGTTTTTGTATCACTAATTTTTCCAGCCTCCTATTGCCCCCGTCCTAACTTTTTTGAGACGTGTTGCTGTCATGAAATTCAAAATGAGCCAATATTTTTCACTAAATAGCAAAATGTCTCACTTAAAACATTTGACATGTTTTATGTGTTCTGTTGTGAATAAAATATCAGTTTATGAGATTTCTGTGTCATTGCATTCTGTTTTTATTTACAATTTACCCGACGCCCCAACTTCATTGGAATTGGGATTATTGTAGATGCTCAGGCATTATCCCCCAGTGTGTAAATGAATAAACTGTGGAATCAATGCAGACATTGATTCTTATAATTGCTCATCAAAACTCATTTGTACAGATTTGTGGTTATTTTGTGCACTCATTTGAGAATAATTTTGGCTAATGGGGTACACTTGTGCATTTAACCAAGGGACCAGTTTCTCTCGTTCAGGTGTTACAGGTGTGGTGTCCAAAGTCTGATATTAAGCCAAGCAGAAAAGTCAGTGCTCTTAGACGGTTCTGTACTCTAGGAGCTGAAGGAAGGAATGAAGGAAGGAAGAACTTCCAGATGGAAGAGGGGTGAAGGGGAGAAAGTTGCTGCATTCCTTGGGCAGAAGACCATATTGTCATCGTCTTCAGTGGGAGGTAGAATTCATCCGTTGTATACATACATCATTCTGGTGTTTAGCATTTTGAACAGTGATAGGTTCCCAAATTATTAGTGATGCCTGGTGACACTGAGACTGTGGGATTGTTGTTGTAAAGACCTTTTGGGGAAAGGTAATTGATGTGGTTGATTGCACAGATTTTAGGGCTGCAGAGAGCAGATAAATTCATGCACTCTTCTGCCAAAAATCAGAAAGCTTTTCTGAAACGTCGGACCCCATGGGTAAAGATGAGAGTGAGCCACCTCGCAGGAGGTGGGCAAAGGAGCCGTCAGAGACTGTGCTGGAGGTCCTCGGAAATGCTCAACTCACCAGCACCTCCTCCTGCGCCTCTTCCAGAGAACACGGGAGTAGCCCAGAGTTCACCCCGCGTAAGGACCTAGCTTCACTGCCCAACACTTAAGTGGTCAGTTTGGCATTTATTGAGCTCTGTGTTTATTAATGTCTCTGCCCTTCAGGGAGCTTGATCTCTGAGGAGTCTGAGATCAGCCATCGAAGGCAGTGGGACAAGGACCCCCCCGAGAAGCTGCTGAGTTTGCTGGAAAAGGCCCCCGTTAGCTTGGCTTTCAAAACCTTCACTGTGCTTCGGCCAGGTGAGTGAAGGTGGCCGAATGCTTCAAATGACATCCGAATTAAACAAAATCGACCACGTTGGTGGGAACAACCTTAGTTTTATGACACTCCCCAACCCTAGAGAACACAGAATGTTTTTGATGCAGCAGACCCACATACAGAGTGAAAATAAATATATTGTGGTGAGTGCGTGAATCATTTTAATGAAGAAGTTGACTCCTCTTTCAAAATGGTTGCTCTCTTTATTAACAGCAGTGGCAAAGACAGGGAAGCCGGCAATTTACACGACACTCACACATACACTCTAACGAAATATGCATTCCATGGCAAACATTATGTGCAATGTGTAGATATACACAAAGTTCGATACTTGTAGATTTGAAAACTGGTTTGGCCAATTCACTGAAAAGAACCGGTTCAAAAGATTGGTTAGTTCACAAATTGGACATCACTATTGTTCATTGCTTTTTGCTCTGACTGAAAATCGCACAGATACAATAACATTGTATTGGACTTGGGTACTAATATGTCATTCACACTAGAACAGATATCATGCTTGTAGCAGGACTGACTGCATACGGCAGCTGTACAGAGTGCCTTTCTTCCCAGGAGTTTCACATGAAACCACCAAAGTTAGTTTGATCTGTCTTGCTGTTTGAAGGTCACTTTCTCTTTACTCTGTGTCCCCTTCAGATGGTGACAATCCCCTGGTCGGCCCTCTGTCCCCAGCAGGACGCGATGACACAGACGGACTTGTGGGAGATGCCGTTGACGACTCCAGACTGGAGCCACGGTCTGACGACGAAGACACGTAAGTCATCTGCTGGAGATCCAGCTCACATGAGGTCCGTTGGATTTAGGTAGCGCCGCACGTCAAATGGACATCGTTATGTCAAACTTGAGGTGTATTTTATGTTATAGATATAATCAGTCGCTGGCACAGGTCATGCCTTGTGATTCATCGCACAGATAGATGCTAAGTCGTGTTATTACCTTTGAGCCACAGGGTGGAGTTCCAGTTAAAGGCCCTCGTCATACATACCTGATGTGGCTTATCTTGACTCAGCGGACATGTTGTTCACTGGACAATAAAATTCAAGAGTTATTTTTGGGGTCTTATCTCTGTTTGCTGCTGCAATTTCTTGTCACACTACAGGAGTATATGGCAGTGATATAAGAAGTGTATGTTTACAGGGACTTTGAAGAGGAGTCTCCGTGTGACTGGGTTGGGGAACTGGAGAAGATGGTAACTGCTGGAGAGTAACAACCCACAACTACCAGGAATAGTTTTCATGAAAAGTATTTTTAAGTGTTCATTCTGTTAAATGGCCAAACGAAATGTATCAAGATGTTGATGCTGGAATTTATTTTAAACATATCTCTACTGCCAATTAAATATTTGTATTACTGTTGAAGTTTTGTATGGCCACAGCTCTAAAGCTCTGTCCCAGATGTCTCAAAAAATTTGTTTTCCATATTCTTCATCCCTGCTCTCATTTGTTACTGCTGCAGGCAGTGCGCTTGGAGACAGAGGTCATTACTGACTTGGACATGCCTTGTATTTTGTCATTTGATTATTTGAAAAAAAATGGCTTCCACATACGTCACAAGCAGCAAGGGGTCCTAATCCAGCCAAATATAGCCCGGCTCATAGGGTGGCCTAGATAGTGCCAGACTGGATTGCAAGGATTATCAACAGGAAGCGTATAATCCAAAGTAGGGGTTGGCGAAGGGGACGATAGTATAAAAAGCCATGTGTATTTTAAGAGAGCAGTTTATCTCCCTTTTTAATTTTTGCTTCATTTTCACTGCTTCTTGGTTTGCTGGACTTTTATAACGCACACTTTGTAAGATAAATCAGTCTAACAGCACTGTCTGTATGTGCTGAAAGTGCAGCAGACTGATAGACGCACACCGAAGCACAGGTGTGTATGTATAAACACTCCCAGCTGCCACACTAGTAATCGTTTAGCTTTTCTGTTTATTACTTATTTGGCAGTGTCTGTTTGATTACTTCCATTATGGCTAATTGTTAGCCATCAGTTTTTTCATAGTTTTGTATTTCTATTATTTTATTTCAGGAAGTTAAGTGGAAATAATAATTAATTTGTAATTTATTTAAGGATTTGAAATCAACAATTTTGATAAAATGTAATGCTTGTTTAATACTTGTGTTAGATATCCAGCAGTGATCAGTAATTATTGATGAGTTAACTGCCTCCTACCTACATCGTAACTGGAACATCTGGTGTGAAGTTACCAGCAAAGTTAAATTTTTCATGAAATTATATTGAGTCAATGCTGTATGAATCATTGAGGTCCAAGTCCCCGTGGTTTTGAGGTGCAGTGTAACTGCTAGCCTTTCAGCAGATCAAAGAGCTCCCTGTGGCGTCCGCCATTTTGGATTATTGTGAGGCCCACTCTGAAGTATGATGAGGCCTACTCCGAAGTATAGTGAGGCCAACTTTGGTATATTATGAGGCCTACTCTTAAGTATTGTGAGGCCCACTCTGAAGTATGATGACCATTGACACAGGGGTGCTGATGCAGTGCCGTGGTTGGGACTGGAGGCCCGTGGTGCTTTGCTCCAGACATCTGAGTCTCCCTCCCAGGTATGCAGGATGAGACAGAGTGCCTGGTGTATGACTGTGCTTGTGAGATATTTCAAAATATGCATGTACAGTACCAGTCAAGAGTTTAGACACATCATGCTGCCTACAAATGAGAGTGATAGTGTTGCATCACATGACCTGGTCACCTGACTTAAGCACAGTAGAGATGGTTTTGGAGAAGTTTGAACAGAGAGTGAAGGTAAAGCAGCCAATGAGAGCTCAGCATACATGTATGACCTCCTTCAGGACAGCTGGAAAAGCATCCCAGGAGGCCACCTCATGAAACTGGCGTAGAGGAGACAGTAGGGTCAGCCAGACCCTGGAGGAATTGAGGTTAAAGGCCTTGCTCAATGGTGGGATCTCTCTGCTGACCCAGGGATTTGAACTGAGTCCCTTCTGAGTCCCACCCCACAGAGCTGCCCCACCTCCCCCAGCAGATTAATTCTTCCTACCACAAAACCAAAAAAGGACAGCATTGGAGATGCCACGGTAACGGACGATGAGCGACAGGTTATGGTCAGGTACTTATAGTTAGGATGACCAGAGCACTTTGGTCAAACACACGCCAGTGTTAGAGAGTTCTTTCTACATGTCATCTGTCCATAAATAATGGGCTAGTGACCGAGACTAATGGAATAGCCATACCAAAGTGGTGGTGGGGGTATTAGACTGCATACACTGCGGCCATTAGTGGGGAGTAAACGCCTCACTACGATGGTTTGGTATCGCTCCCTAAACCAAAAAGAGGGTCGTGCCCTGCAAAGTCACACCATCTCAGTCCGAAGAACCACTCAGTCACCTCTCACAGAAGGATAGTTCCAGCCTCCTAATCTGCCAAATGAATTAATTTACTGTATAAGTGCCGTAACGTGTCTGTAATTAGAAGGTCGCTGGTTCAAATCCCCAACTCAGCAGAGTGATTTCACTTTTAATCCCCTAAGCAAGGCCCTTAAATCCCAATTGCTCCAGGGACTGGCTAACCCTGCTTTCTCTCAAAAATAAATGTCGCTTTGGGTAAAAATATCTGCTAAATATGACCAGTCCTGGAGGGCCAGAGCCATGCACATTTTTGGGTTTCCCCTCGTTTAACACACCTGATTCAACTTCTTGTGCTAATTACCACACAACTCTTGAGCTGATTAATTTATGGTGGAACAGGGAAAGAACTAAGCTACACAGGGCTCCGGCCCCCCAGGACTGGAGTTTGACACCCCTGCTCTACACTATGTGTCTTCTGATTGCTGTGAACAGGAGATATGCCAAATATGCAAATAATAAAGATAATTAATTAAGTTTGTGGGGGTATTTTGACACTCCTCACTTTCCTAGTCATCCAGCTCTCCTGGCCTCTTCTATTCTAGAACTTGGGAAACAAATCTTGTGAACCACAAATAAAACCTACAAATGCTGAGTGTCCCTTTGTAGGCTGCTCCACACGTTCCACCTTCCTCCACTTCATGACCTATTTCAGAGCAGAACATGCAGATCTGCTATCTTGGGCTGCTGACATCTCTGTGTGGTATTTCTGGGTTTGAACGACTTGAAAGGAGACTTGAAAGGAGAGCAGAGGTACAGAAAAGTCAGGATTCGAAATTCAGAATTTTCCAGCTCTTATGGTTAATTAAATGCAAAAATATTTTCATCTTCTATACACATTTTCCTTCCCACTTCTAGTCGTAGTCATTTGTGATGTATAGAGGAATTCTTGTCTTATAATGACCTTTCTATAAGCCATAGTTCTTAAAAACATTTTGTAACAAAATGTAACTATAATATAAGCTTAAAACAGCAAAATGCTATTGATCACAATGAGGAATGACACCTGTAGTAATGGCAGCCAGAATAATTGTGGTTCAAGAAGTCCATTGTGTCGATTTAGATCGATTTGATCAAATAATACTGTAGTCACAACCGAAGGCTGTAGTCTGTACAATCCACACTATATGTTATAATAAACAATGACCAGGAGGGGGCGCACTATATCAGTTTAAGAAACCCCAAACAGTCACATGGTTTACAGATAGGAAATGGCCCTTAGTGTAGGCATGGTTACACAATATCTGAAAGAAAAATCACATTCAATGAGAGCACTCATTCACAACAACTGTTTCCAGTTAGGGCACAAATTATATTCACTAGGAACTAAATAAAACCTAAAATGACACATATGCAAGTAATAGTACAAAATAGCAAATTACATCTCACTGACTCATTTAACTATTAATAGTTAATCTAATTGCCAATACCTCAATTCACCTACTAATTCAGCCAAAAGTTCATACCATGCATGTCAGAAAACAGCAGCAACTCAGTAAACCTCACCAGCATTTAGTAAATAGGTGCCAGCTAGTTAAATAGGACGATCCGTAACCCAGCCCCAAAAGCACGTAGCTACTCTGCATCAATATAGCCATTCTGCCTTTGTAGCCCTTTTAAATAAATTGCATATGACTTCATCACTCTCACACGCCGCTGTATAATCACCTTCTGCAGCACATTTGTACATTACAGCTTTCATTCACCACACATAGTTACTGCAATAATTGTAGAATTATTCCATCCATCCATCCATCCAGTTTTTAACCGCTTTTCATGGTCAGGGTAGCTGAGGGGCCTGGCACCTATCTCTGACAGCACAGGGCACAAGGCCGGGGTCCAGCCTGGAGGAGATGCCAGTCCAGTACATGAGACACACGGACAATTTAGAAATGCCCATTAGCCCGAATGCTTGTCTGCAGACTGTGGGAGGCACCAGTGGATGTATTAAATCTGTTCTATATTAAATAAAGACAAAACCTTTCAGATATTAGATGCATCCAAAGAGGCATGATAGACCGATCTGGGTCAGTGTTACAGAGACTGCCCTCCCCCCCCCCCAGTGGATTGCACGGCACTTCAAGGTTGTAGTGAGGGGAAGAGCCTATGGGATTATGCAGGGTCTTCTGCCATGAGGAGATAACAGGAAGCATGCCTGTACTCCTTGTCCCAGGGCAGTGCCACACTGGCTGGGGTGGAGAAGCACTAATCTGGCATCAAAGCGCTTGGAGTTGAGTGTGTGTGCGTGAGTGCATGAGTGTGTGTGAGTGTGTGTCTGTGAGTGTGGCTTAAGGGTCCGAGAAGGTAGGAGCTGACAGTTAGTCACGCAGAATTTCCATCCAGTGTGACTGTAAACCCTAAACACGGCACGATAAAGGGCAGGCTTTTTTCAATGGGGATTGTGATTTTACAACAAGCATTTTCTTATTCTGCTCCTTTTGGTTAAACAAGAAATGCAGGAATTACGAGTAGATTAGACTTCTTGTGTAATTTAAAAGAACCACAACCCCGGGGTAAATCCTGAAAGCTCGCTGTGCTCTTCATGTACTCCCCCTGTACTCCTCCTATGCTCCCCCTGTGTGCCCCATGTGTTCCTCTCGTACTTCTCCGCCACATGCCCCCCATGCTCCTCTTGTGAACCCCTCTGTGCCCCCTCTGCTCCTCTTGTGCTCCCCCCTGTGTGCTCTCTGTGCTCTCCCTGTGCTCCCCCCTGTGTGCTCTCTGTGCTCTCCCTGTGCTCCCTCCTGTGTGCTCTCTGTGCTCTCCCTGTGCTCCCCCCTGTGTGCCCTCTGTGCTCTCTCTGTTCTCCCCATTTGTTCCTCCTGTGATCCTCCAATGTGCATCCTGTGCTCCTCCTGTGTGCCCTCTATACTCCTCCTGTACTCCCCCATTTGCCTGCTATGTTCTTCCTGTGTGCTTCCTGTACTCCACATATACCCCCCCGTGCTCATCCTGTGCCTCCTGTGTGCTCCCTGTGCACCTCCTATACTCTCATTGTGCTCCTCCATGTGCCCTATTTTCCCCCCTGTGCTCCTCCTGTATACCCCCTGTGCTCTCTCGTGTGCACCCTTGCTCCCCCTGTGTCCTCCCTGTGCTCCCCTTGTGTGCCCCCTGTGCTCCTCCACGTGCCCCTTTGCCACTCCTATGTTCCCCATCTGCTCCCCCTGTACTCCTCCCTGTGTGCCCTCTGTGCTCTCCCTTACTCTCCCTCTGTTCTTCCCCACGTGTTCCTTGTGCTCCTCCGTTTCCCCCTTTGCTCCCTTTATGTCCCTCATGGCTCCTCTCCTCCTGCCATTGCCTGACAAATACCCGTCACTCTCAGTGTGAAAATGACTGCACTTTCTGAAATTAGTAATTCGATGTACTCAACTGGGCGGCACGGTGGTGCAGTGGTTAGCACTGTCGCCTCACACCTCTGGGACCAGGGTTTGAGTCTCTACCATGGTTCCATGTGTGTGGAGTTTGCATGTTCTTCCCGTGTCATCGTGGGGTTTCCTCTGGGTGCTCTGGTTTCCCCTCACGGTCCAAAGATATGCTGAGGCTGATTGGAGTTACCAAATTGTGCATGGTGTGTGAGTGTGTCCTGTGATGGGCTAGCCCCTGGTCCTGAGTTATTCTGTACCTGTAGCTTCTGGGATTTCGACCCAGAAATATAAGTGGTTTGGAAAATGGATGGATGTGCTTAACTGTCCTGTACCTTCTCTGACAACAATTGTCTGTAAGGCACTATACTTTGGTCATGTGCTTTCTTAGATTAACTGTTTCTGAATGTGTTTAATGTGTAGTAATGGGATGTAACAATTAAGAGTAATTTGTGTAATATAAAACCTGCAATGTATTTTTCCCCAATAATAGACTCTAGTCAAATATATATTTCTTTTAGAATTCCCATTTTTGGACAAATATAAGGTAATGAATTTGCACCTTTTGTTGCATAGTGTGTCCTTCCTGAAGCTCACACTCTGAGAGGAATCATCACCTTAAATTTTCAGAGTCAATCTACACAGATGCGTTTACATGCAGTGATTTCCCTGTGGACTTAAATACAGCAGGGTTTTCAAGTTACTTTCATCTTATGATCAATCTGCATATATTAATTCTTCCCTGCTGCTTTATTTTATTCCAATAAAAAATGAAATGATTCATTTACAGCAGGCATTGCTTGAATATGAAGGTTTTCACCAACTGCTCTTATTTTTATAGTTTATGTTACATTTCTGATGTAAAAAATAAAACATTTGTACAGTATAAGGGTTGTATATGGGTTTAATTTAGTTTCCTAGTGGGTGTTATGCAGGAATGGATCAAGAACTGATTAAATGATGTCCACTGAGACTGATAAGTATTGTTTTTAAAAAAGATGCTGACGCTCGGTGAGTGAGTCTCCTTCTGCTGTCTGGGCTCTGCTGTGCGGGATACAGTCTCCATGGCAACCTCATCCTTTCACAATCAAGCCCCTCCCGCAGCCGCCCGCCTGCCTCATCCACATTCTTGCCATCCCGCTGGATTAAATGCTCGTGTTCTCCATCTGTACTATAGTGCATGGAAAATTCCGTTTATCCATTCCAGCCCAGTCGTCATTGTTATCTCTCTGAAAGTGCAGCATTTAGGCCTGACGGGGTCTGCAATCTGCCATGTCCTCTCTGTCCTCCCCTCTCGGTCAGACAGTCTGCCTTCTCCTATCTGGGCTCTGTTCTCAGCTTCCACCTCCACCTGCTTTCTGTCTTTTTTCTCCGTTCGTCTCCAGCTTCCTCCCTCTGCCCATGAAGCATAACAATGAGGGCCCTGTCTTTGCAGGAACCAGCTGCCCCATAACAAAAGGGGCTTTGAGGTCTGTTTCTGTCTTAATTTCTCTTCCTATGGGATAAATACATGCAGAAAAGATGCCGCATTTCTAGCCGCATCACAGATTTCGGGATTCGGTCTGAGCTGCGCATGTGGCGTCTCCTGCCTGCCATCAGCCGCTGCCAGCCTTGCCCATTCTTCACAAAGGAGTGTGCTTCAGCCCCTACGGCGGGATAACCGCTAACCCCCGCTTAACTCCTCGCCCCCACCCCCCCCCCCCCCCCCACCAGGGTT
>JAODJU010000036.1:14227881-14242133 GCA_026776725.1 Gnathonemus echidnorhynchus
TCTATCTATCTATCTATCTATCTATCTGTCTGTCTGTCTGTCTGTCTGTCTGTCTGTCTATCTATCTATCTATCTATCTATCTATCTATCTCTGCGTTCTGCAGAATGGAATGATTCTCTTTATTTGCAAAGTATGCTTCTCCACAGGACAAAGATGGTGGCTTTGTTCTCTGGGGTGCCAAGTGGGCTTGTCACTTTGGTCCCTCGTGTCAGCAGATAAGTACCAGCCAGCTAGCTCAGGTGATTGTATGAGGCATTTCTGAGGTTCACTTGTTACTGCCAGGCTGGGAAGAATGGAATTTAACTGGTTATGAAATCCACCTTTTCCTCTGAGGGAATCATAAGGTCCATGACTGGAAACTCAAATATCAGAGGCTCTTTTTAAATGTATTCATATTGTACATTTTAATATACTCTCCTTAAGAGAATGTTTGACTATTGGCTTCATTGCATTTATTGGAATGAGTACAGTTCAGAGGTAAACAGGCCTGATTTATGTCTGCACGTGTTTATTCTGCTTGTTTTCATCTTTATTTTTATACGCATTAACGGATGTCTAAATTCAGCTGCTGCTGCTTTTACTGGCCTGTAACCTTAAGGGTTTTTTTTAATGGAAGGATGATGCAGATTTCAGTTTTGGAAGCTGAAGCCAGTACAATGACCTGTGTGTGTGGAGTGTGAGTGTGTGTGTGTGTGTGTGTTCTGTCTGCCCCGTTGCTCTTTCTCTGTGTGGGAATGGAGTGCAGTACTTTTGCCACTGTAGCACTGTACACTAACCCTCAGGGCAGAGATGGCCTTTATGTGAGTGTTGGGGCAGCAGAGTCAGTACCCCACACAGTGATCATCGCTGCAGATTTATGACAGCCATGTGGATGCGGCAGATGGGGACAGTTTGAAAGGAGGGGCAGGAATTGATCCACTTGAGCGTTTGGGTCACAGAAATACAGACATCTGGAAAGTTCTCCTCACAAGACATAACGTTTTTTTCATACACAAATATACCTGTAAAGAAAAGAGTATATATGTTCAGCACTCTTTCTTGGGACATATTTTGAGAAAACACTCATAAACAGAAATCCCTGAGATGCAGGTATGTTGGGGACGTTCAGCACAAAACAAACGTGTTTCTCCACACACTTTGTCCTGTGTAAAATCACTCTGCGTTTGTCTTTGACAGTAACAGCAGGTGAGGTGGCATGACGCGACAAATGTGGTGATTAGTGACGTCGGGGTGCGCAGACCAGCTGGGAAATTTTGAGTCAGATTATTATTATTATTTTCAAAGGAGCATCAGGTGAAGAACACTCGTTAATTACAAATGTAGAAATACGGTCGCATTAAAAATGTATGGCTTAAAATTATTTCGTAAAAATATTAGCGATATGTAACGACAGGGTGGTGTACGAAATTCTGCACTATTGGCTAGTAAGTAAGACGTCTAGTCCGACAGGCGCCCCCCTCCTCTTTTACTTCCTTTGCGACTCTGTGATTCATTCACAGCTTGACGCCCCTGTTTCTGCAGTTAATTAGCATTTCTTGGACTCGCGTCCTGCGGGATATTTCATGAAATTTATTTATTTAGCTCTGCTGTACATAAAGTCGCCTGTGCCAGAACTGAGGCGCAGAGAGCTGCAAATTAATTTGCAAGTAGTAACGGTGGGAATCAAATGCTGCTGCGGCTGGCCAGGACATATTGACGTGAGAAGGACGTAAATCAAGACTCTTCTCCCGGGAAAACAATACGATGCAATGAAACAGCTGCTGTACCAAAAATATCTCTATTTTTACTTCGACATATTCCATTTCATTCAGAAAATATGCTGTCTTCATATGATTAATACTCTTAGACTTATTTTTGTTGTAGTTTTATATAGAAGATATCCTTTTTAATTCTTCTCCAGAAGGCCCCCTGGAGCAAGTTAAATTTCTGTGCCATGTTTCACATTAGATTCATTCACATCACTCAAACGGTCGCAGAGAGTTTACGCCTCACTGACTGCATTTAGTGCGTCACACAGGTGTATCTATATATGAGCAATTTTTGTATTTGAATTATCTAAAGCTAGATGAGCCGATAGCCTCTCCAGGATACTTGAGGGTGGTTGTTGTGCTCGTGATTAGGACGACATTATTAATAATGGTCAGAGTCTTCCGCCAGATTATGGTTACTGTCACTGAGATGGTGACACCCATGGTTACTCTGCAATGTAGCTACATTGGTGAGAGTCTTATATGTATTTATTACTATTTATCTAGTAGAGGGTTGAACTGAGTCTGTACCTCACACAGGATGCCCTGTACAGGATGCCAGTGTGTTGCTGGACACTCACTCATCATGGCTTAATTGATGATTAAGTGTCATCAATTCAGCTCTTGGGGGGGAGGGTGTGGATCATCAGGGTAGGACTCTGTAGCCATTTTCAGAAGGTTACTGGTTCAAATCCTGCGGCTGGGTCAGTGACTTCACAATTGGGCCCCAGTTGCTCCATCAATCATCTGACCTCACTTACAGTTGTATTACGCTTTGAGTAAAAGTGTATGTAATGTAAACTGTACCTTTAGGACTGCAGTAGGAAGTGTGTTCACACACCAAGAATACACGCACACTCCATACTCCAAATTGAACCACTGGAGGTGTAAATCCACCACACTCCTGCTTAACTAAGATTACGGCCATTAGGTAGAAAAATCATCTATCAGCTGAGGGAAATGACAGCGCCCCAACCCCAAATAGCTCTGCTTCTGTACATTGGGATGTGCCTTTGGTCAAGGAGATAAGGTTGTGGTGTCCACGCTCCTTCCTGCTGCAGGATTTAGTGTGCTTGTGTCCCCGGCTGGCTTGCCTCCTGGATGCCGGTCGCTATGGAGAAGCGCGAGTCCGCCAGCAGCAGTCCTGTGGTGCGCCAAATCGACAAGCAGTTCCTGGTGTGTAGCATCTGCCTGGACCATTACCACAACCCCAAGGTGTTACCCTGCCTGCACACCTTCTGTGAGCGGTGAGCGTGCTCTTTGTCTCCGGCCCCCGAACGCATCCCTGCTACTCAAAGTCACTCCTTATCGAGCGTCATCGCACTAAGACGCATATACCTCATCTATCGAGTCTCGGGTTTGTTTGATGATAGACCATGGGCATAGGTTACGGGGGGGGATTGGGGGGTTGTAGCCCCCCCAGTAAACCAAAACCAGCTAATACAACCCCCCCAATAATCATGTTTCCCCCATAATGGGTGGAGAACTCCCCAATGTTCTAGCCAAATTTACACCCTTGTGATAGACAGTATTATTCAAGTGCATTATTAAACCATTGGCTCACTCTAACCCCCACCTCATGAAGACATTACCTCAGATTCCAACCCCCCCCTTTGAGAAGCACTTTGCTGCAACTGAAGTTTGAAAATGTGCTTCATTAAGCAAAATTTGATCTAGTTCAACAATGGCTAGTGAATAATGATGAATGCAGAGGCATGACAGATATACTCAGGCTTAACTATAATATGGTCACGGAAAAATCCGTAATACACAAAAGACTTTTCCATTCCTCTCACTGAGCCAGATGAAAAAGAAATCCAAGAAACTCACTTGGCGGCCTTAAAACTCATAATTAATTCATAATAAGCCATAAAAACAATGGGTATTAACAGGCACTAAGTGTTTATTGATGCTCTTGGTTTAACCCCCAAATTTGTCCATCAATGTCTGTCTTTCTCCCCCTGTGCCCCTTCAGCTGCCTACAGAACTACATCCCCCCACAGTCCCTGACGCTGTCCTGCCCCGTCTGCCGGCAGACCTCCATCCTGCCCGAGAAGGGTGTAGCAGCCCTGCAGAACAACTTCTTCATCACCAACCTGATGGAGGTGCTCCAGCGGGACCCAGAGTGTTCACGGCCTGAGGCCTGCAGCGTGCTGGAGTCAGTCAGTGCCGCCGCTGCTGGCAAGCCCCTGTGCTGCCCCAACCACGAGGGCAAGGTAGGCCGCATCCTGGCCCAGTCCCTAGGGCAGGTCCATCTCTGTATTAACTATAAGGGCAAGGTAGGCCGCGTCCTGGCCCAATCCCTAGGGCAGGTCCATCTCTGTCTTAAATATAAGGGCAAGGTAGGCCACGTCCTGGCACAATCCCTAGGATAGGTCCATCTCTGTCTTAACTATAAGGGCAAGGTAGGCCACGTCCTGGCCCAATCCCTTGGGCAGGTCCATCTCTGTCTTAAATATAAGGGCAAGGTAGGCCACGTCCTGGCCCAATCCCTTGGGCAGGTCCATCTCTGTCTTAACTATAAGGGCAAGGTAGGCCGTGTCCTGGCCCAATCCCTTGGGCAGATCCATCTCTGTCTTAACTACAAAGGTCAAGGTAGGCCCTGTCCTGGCACAATCCCTAGGATAGGTCCATCTCTGTCTTAACCACGAGGGCAAGGTAGGCTGTGTTCTGCCCCGATCCCTAGGGTAAGTCCATCTCTGTCTTAACTACAAAGGGCAAGGTAGGCTGTGTCCTGGCCCAATCCCTAGGGCAGGTCTATCTCTGTCTTAACTACAAGGGCAAGCTAAGTTAGTTTCTGTCCCAATCCCTAAGGCAAGTCCATCTCTGTCTTAACCATGAGGGCAAATCTGACCCCTTTTTATGGGATGTCAGACCATAAAACATACAGAGACAGTACAGTAGGCTGGCTGTCATGCTGTGTGATTCACAGAGAGCACAGATACAGATATTACTATCTCAAATGTTGGTACCCTCAGGACCCTTGTTCCTCTCTGGATTTCAGCCTCTGTGCCTGCTCTCTGGCTCCTTCTGCAGGTGATGGAGTTCTACTGTGAGTCATGTGAGACGGCGATGTGCCTGGAGTGCACAGAGGGGGAGCACAGGGAGCACGAGACGGTGCCCCTGAGGGACGTGCTGGAGCAGCACAAGGCCGCACTGAAAGAGCAGCTGGACGCCATCCGTAACAGGTCCACTCAGCTGCCAAGCCGCGACATTCCACCCCGGCCTTTCTGCCGAGTCACTGAGTCAGGGTTTATTACTGCAGTTGATACACAGACCATTATCATCAAATAACTTTAATAATTAGAAACAGAGGTCATATGAAGAAAGGAATGTTCTAGATTGCTTGAGATCACTGCTTTTAAGCTACAGCTCTTGCAGTAATTACATGTCAAGATGAATCGGTCTCATTAGTCGGCGCTGTCAGATGGTGACGGACACCAGGCTTAACGTGGGCTGTGCCATACATGTGCCATGTGACAGCTAGTCACATGTCTGCTCCGTCCTCTCCTCGCCCCCGCCAGGCTCCCCCAGTTGACGGCGGCCATCGAGCTGGTGAGCGAGATCTCCAAGCAGCTGACGGAGCGCAAGAACGAGGCCGTGAGTGAGATCAACAGCAGCTTCGCTGAGCTGGAGCGGGCGCTACAGCTGCGCAGGACGGCGCTCGTCACCGACCTGGAGAGCATGTGCAGCACCAAGCAGAAGGTCAGCCCCATGCTGCCCTCCCACAATGCACCAGTTCTGACATCACCCGCTCTCATTACAGGTGTAATCCTACACTCATAAGTGCACATGCGTACCACTGATGATCAATTCCTTGTCTGATATTCTATTTTTAAAATTAATATATTATTACCTCACCAGAAAAAGCTGTTTGAAAAAGTAAGGGTGTTTCGATTTGGTAACAATGTAAAGCTTTCTAACATCAAATGCATTTAAAAATTTTCAGCAGCCTATGCCATATTGTAGGTGCTCACTTTTATTTAAAATAATTTAAAATTATGCACATAATATTAATGTATATTTTCTGCACAAATTAAGATAAAAAATGCAGATCTTCTTAAGTTAACTTAATGGTGCAGCTGCAAATTTATGTTCTGGAAAGCACTGGAAACAGCCTGAAACACTGAAATCTTATCACAGCATTTTCGGCAGTCTGTTAAGCCGGCGAGTTGATTGTGTGCCCCCTCCCCCACCCCACGCAGGTGCTGCAGGCTCAGTTGGCCTCACTGCTGCAGGGGAAGGAGCACATCCAGAGCAGCTGCAGCTTCACGGAGCAGGCGCTGAGTCACGGCAGCGCCACTGAAGTGCTGCTGGTGCAGAAGCAGATGAGCGAGCGGGTCAGCGCCCTGGCCCGGCACGACTTCCCGGAGCAGCCACACGAGAATGCCCACCTGGCCTGCGTGGTGAGATGCCGCGGTCACATGACACACAAACCTGTCCTCTTTATAGGTCCAGAGTTACAAGAATCAATCACGTTTATCATCATTCCATCCATCTTCCAGCCTGATAAACAATAAAGTGACAAGAACGGGTCACAATTATAGTAATCAGTCAAAGTACTGCTCTGTGAATACAGGAACGGGTCACATTGCCAGTCAGTAATCACAGTAATCAGTCAAAGTCCTGATCTGTGATTACATGAACGGGTCACATTACCAGTCTTTAATCACAGTAATCTGTCAAAGTACTGCTCTGTGATTACATGAACAGGTGTAATGTGCAGTCTGTATTCACAGTAATCTGTCAAAGTACTGCTCTGTGATTACATGAACGGGTGTAATGTGCAGTCTGTATTCACAGTAATCTGTCAAAGTACTGCTCTGTGAATACATGAATGGGTCACATTACCAGTCTGTATTCACAGTAGTCTGTCAAAGTATTGCTCTGTGAATACAGGAACAGTTTTTGGTTGTATCATACAACTTAATTCCTTGGTTATATCATAGCACATCATCCTGATTGCATTTGGACATCACGATAATCAGTAGCGAGTGAAATAAGTGAATTGCCCATGAAAAGAGTCAAATTCCCAATCAGTGCTCGTGGTACATGTCACACTTCTGTCTCTGCATGGTACAGTGTTGTTCATTGGCTATGACTGGGGGAAGGGCAGAGGCACATTTCCATGGTTACAGGCATCCCTCTCCCTCAGGTGGAGACGGAGGGCGTACGGCGCTCTATCCAGAACCTGGGTGTGGTGCTCACCACCGGTGCCGTGAGCCACACCAGCGTGGCGGCGGGCGAGGGGCTACGTCACGCTGTGGTGGGCCAGCCAGTGACAGTCACCGTGACGACCAAGGACAAGGATGGCGAATTGGTACGAACTGGCAATGCAGAATTACGGGTGGAGCTGCAGGGGCCAGACGGAGTGCGTGTGCAGGCCGACGTCCTGGACAACCGCAACGGCACGTATGAAGTGGCGTACACGCTGCGCTCCGAGGGCGAATTCTCCTTCCTGCTGCTGCTGTACGGGCGGCCCGTGCGCGGTAGCCCCTTCCGGCTGCGCGCTGTCAAGCCCTCCGACATCCCGGCGTCGCCTGACGACGTCAAGCGGCGCGTCAAGTCTCCCAGCGGCGGTGGCGGGGGCCACGTGCGGCAGAAGGCAGTGCGCCGGCCCTCCAGCATGTACAGCACCAGCAAGAAAAAGGAGAATCCCATCGAGGATGAGCTCATCTACAGAGTGGGTGAGTCACACTGTGCCTCCTCATAGTCCTCATGCCTCCTCATACTTCCTCATGCTCCTTCTGCCTCCTCATACCTTCTTATGCTTTCTCATGTGTCACATGACTCCTCGTCTTCTTATGCCTCCTCACACTCTACACACCTCCTCATGCCTCCTCATGTCTCCATATGCCTCCTCATGACTCTTGATGTCTCCACCTGCTCCTTATGCCTTCTCATACCTCCTTATGCCCCTCATGCATCTTTATGCCTCCTCGTGCTTCTCATGGCACATCATGTCTTCTCATTCTCCTCATGTCTCCTTCTCCTCAAGTCTCCTCAAGTCTCCTCAAGTCTCCTCACACCTCCTCATGACTCCTCATATCTCCTCATGCCCCATCATGCCTCCCCATGCCTCCTCATACTTCCTCATGGCTCCTCAATCTCCTTCAGCGTTTATCAGCCGTCAGAGTTGCGTGGCCTCCTTACCGATTAATCAGGTGCTGGTGTGAGAGTGTTTTTTGTCACAGGGTGGGGAGGAGGGCAGGTCTTGTCACGCTCACTCTGGTTTTATTCTAAGAAGAAGATGGACAAAATGACATCTTCTTCATTTCTTTTGAACCCACTTGAGACTCCACTCGACTCTGCCAGCAAGGAACTCTGCCGGCACTCTGCCCGGCTCACAGGGACATGAACGGAGAGAACAGGCCGTGCAACTGCATGTTCATTTCAGCACCATAACAGGTGCCCATACAGAGGCACGTTAACGCTGCCAGAGGCCCGGGGGCTATTGAAGTCAGAGCCACCCCCCCCACTATTTTTTAAGATGGTGTAGCTGTCGATTCCGGGGGCTGGTTTTAATGGTAAAAGCTTCCGACCCTCGATAGTAAAAACAGTGTATTGGAGGGTACTTTAGAGCTGAGTACCCTGAAAATTGTATGATTTCTTTGGTGTATTTGCCACCCTGGTGCACTAGGCCTTTCTGCTCTGTCTCGCAGGCAATCGAGGGAGAGATAAGGGGGAATTCACCAACCTGCAAGGCATCTCAACCTCCAGCAACGGCAGGGTGGTAGTGGCTGACAGTAACAACCAGTGCATCCAGGCAAGGCCTCCCTGCTGACGTTCTGCTCTGTCTGCTGCACAGAGCTCTCCAGAGCGTCTCCTTTGATGACTGATTACTTGTCTGATTAGCCACGACGGTGTGAGAGCCGGCTGACGACGCCCACTTTCCCCAGGTGTTCTCCAACGACGGGCAGTTCAAACTCAGGTTTGGGGTCAGAGGCCGGTCCCCCGGGCAGCTGCAGCGGCCAACGGGCGTCACCGTGGACACCAACGGTGACATCATCGTGGCCGACTACGATAACAGATGGGTCAGCATCTTCACGTCCGACGGGAAGTTCAAGGTCAGGCAAGGACACGCCCGCTCACGATCGGGGATGAGACTGCTTCGTGGCCATGCTTAACGGCACCCTTTCTTCGCAGAATAAAATCGGAGCGGGCCGGCTGATGGGTCCCAAGGGCGTGGCGGTGGACCGCAATGGCCACATCATTACTGTCGACAACAAGGCCTGCTGCGTCTTCATCTTCCAGGCCAATGGGAAGCTGGTGACCAAGTTCGGGGCCAGAGGGACCTCAGACAGGCAGTTTACAGGTATGTGCTTTTATATTCATATCTCCTGCTGCTTTTAACAGGAAATATCTCATATTAAAGATCTTTACCAATTACTTTGTTTTTTCTGCGAATTCTAACCACCTATACTAATCCAGAGGAACTGCTGCTTGAATCCTCCCTGCTTGGAAAAGAAACTATATTTAAAAATACGAAAATTAATGATATTCAATCATACTTCGTTGTCTTTTTTTGCTGGTGATTCATTTGGGATGGGCCTTTACATAACACAGAAATGATGGGAGAATGATTAAAATGATTTGGTAAGCCAGAATCTGCTGAAATTGCATCATGCTTTTCCTGTCGGTCCTGAGTAATGTGTTAATAAGTGAAAGGAATAAAAATAGAGGATGTGAGCTTTTGAGCTTCAAGGAGATTTAAAGAGCCCAGCAGGACGTTTCCATGTGGAACAGGGCATGCCATTCCGAGAGGATCACACCCACCAGCAGCAGCAGGATCTGGGCCTGGCTCCAGTATTTTATACCAGAATGGTTACTGGTTGTTGTACGGGAACTAGCCTTCCATTATCCTTTTTATCTGCCAGCTTGCTCAGTAATATAAAATGTCACCTTATGATTAGGTGAATAGCCATCTTTCGAGCAGGAACCTGGAACCTGTCCCAGGAAGCAGGCCCACAACTATGGGCAATTTAGAAACACACACACACACACACACACACACACACACACACACACACACACACACACAGAGGTTTGTAATTATATCTTTGTGGGGACTCTCCATTCATTTCTGTGGGGAAAACTTTAATCACAACACAACAACCTTAACCCCTACCCAGCCCTAACCTTGACCAAACAAAACCAAACAAAACTAACCAAACCAAACAAACCAAATATGAGGCATTTTTACTTTTTTTAAATGCAATCATAGATCTTTGTGGGGATCTGAAAAATGGTCCCCAAAAAAAGGTTTTCATTACATTGTGGGGGCCATTTGGTCCCCACAGTGTAATATATAACTAAATATAACTAATCCTCACACACACACACATTTGTACTCATATATTTGTGGCGACTGCCGACTGTCCATTAATTTCCATGAGCATAACTCTAAACCCAACAATGACAGCCTTACTCCCTACCCAACCCTATCCTTAACCATAAGTGACCAAACAAAATACAATCCTTTTGACATTTGACGTTTATTTATTGCAGTCACAGATTTTTATAAAACTTGAGTTTCCCCTCAAAGTCAACGTCGATTTTTATCACAATGTGGGGACATTTGCCCCCCCCCCCAGGCACCACGCTAGCCATTTAGTGCTACAGCTGACTTCATAATATTGCCCCCTTCCTCCTCACAAACATACTAATGATTGCAGTAGCTGCTCCTGACTGGGACTCAGCCTTTTGGTTTGCCAGGCCATGACCACGTAGCTTGCTGTCACTGTGCTTAAAGAAAATGGTGCAATGACTATTGTTACGTCAGCCAGTGGGAAAGGGTGTTGACATTTGAGAAGCAGCAGCCCCTCCCTGTTTTAAGTGCTGGTCACATCTGCTAATGTTTAGCTTCTGTGGTCTGCGCTGTGGTGAAGGTAACCTGGATTATGGTCAGTGGGCCCTTCTAGCTGGGCAGGCAGATTGCGGCTTCTGCCTTTAAACATGCTGCAGATGCCTTAATGCAGGTTACCTTCAGCACAGGCTCTCGCTGGCCGGTAGCCTGTCACACATGCAAATACCAGATACTGTATGGCCTCATTGTTCCTCTAGGTCAGTGATTCCCAGTCTGTTCCTCGGGGACCTGGAGGCAGTCCATGTTTTTGCTCCTTCCCAGTTCCTAGTTGAGCAAAAACGTGGACTATCTGTAGGTCCAAGAGGACCGGGTTGGGAAACATTGCTCTGGGTTAATCTGGATCACGATGGCCTTGTACCGGTGGATTGTGGGGTCTTATGCAATTAACAGAACAGAACTTAGAACTGCAATCTCAGCAATTAGTACTGAGAAAGTGAGGATTATGTCACTGAAGTCTTTGTGTATAAAATCCATTTTTCTACTAAGCACGTTTAACATTTTTTCTTTCTTTTAGAAAAAGGTGTTGTGAACACTCCGACGGAGCACAAGCCTGGGAAGTCGGGCCCTGCCTTTAGTAAGTACTGTGAATGATAGTTGCCGTCCCACACAGCGCCCCCTGCAGTGCAGTTTCTTTATGGAAAAAGGCAAATAAGGACCACTGGTACTTTATTAAATGATGCAAATCGCATCGCCTCTATGTTTACTGTTCTATGTTTAGGGCGATGCGACGGAACATGTGGAGTAAGATTTTCATTGTACGGTGTAACTGACCATGCATATGACAATAAATTTCTTAATTAACTTAATTAAATGATAATGATAGTTTATTTTGTCTTTTGTTCAAGTAAAAATGAATCCTTTCATTTTTGTATATCCATCTTATTCTCCTATGAGATACTCATATACAAATGGGAGAAAGGGTTAGGTTCTAAGCACAGAATCAACCATTTATGCAGCATCACTGAAGCAGTTTCAGGGTTAATGACCCAACGGTGAAATCACTTTGCCAGACAAGGGATTTGACCTTGTGACCTTCTGGTGATGGGCACAAAGTCAGACACTGCACATATGAATATGCCTCAGAAGAGCAAATCAGTTAACATGTGGGTGTGGTGTATGGCTCTGTGGGCTAGGGGTGTGTGCCCACATCCAAAAGGGTGTGGGTTCAAATCCTAATGTTGGAGGATCAATCGTATCCCTTACCCCCAACTACTCCAGGGTTGCTCTCTGCCCCGACCTCACATGTGCTTGCCACATATGTAGATGTGCAGGATGTGTATTAAATATGGGTAATCCATTTAACCCCGTGACCCTGCTCAGGATAATGAGCTGTAAGGTTTTCATTGGTAGACAGGTAAAGAAAACCAATCAGACACTGGCTCTGATCCAGTTGTGTCACACCTATAAATCTCTCCCTCCCTTCCCTCCACTCCCTTTCTTCATTTTGCCCCCAGGTCCACATTTTGTAGCAGTGAACAACAAGAACGAAATTGTGGTGACGGACTTTCACAATCACTCTGTCAAGGTAAAGATGGTGATTCATTTGTATTACCTTACATCATTGTCTTAAAGGTTAAAGTTATTATCCTACCTGCTGTTCTTGCTTCTTTATATAGATCATATGAATATGAAATAGTGTGATTATGATTTCTTAATGAAATGTAATGTGCCTGACTCACTATTCTTGATTTGCCAGGTGTTCAGTGCTGACGGAGAGTTCCTTTTCAAGTTTGGCTCCCACGGTGAGGGAAATGGGCAATTCAATGCCCCCACAGGTGTAGCAGTTGATGGCAATGGGAACATCATTGTCGCAGACTGGGGCAACAGCAGAATACAGGTGAGCTGTGACAGACTGTTTGATGAAAGCTGCATATTTCATGGTGATTTCACTGCCTGTTCTGTGAAGTTGCTTTCTCTTCTGATGGTGTACTGTCACGCTGAGGGAAATAGTCACTTTTTTCCTTATTGAAGTCATGACAGCAGCTTGGTGGGTTATTAGTATGTTTCTCTGTCCAGGATGTTGCTGGTTCAAATCCTATGTCTCTCAGGGCAATCGCCCTTTTCCACAAAAACTGCTCCAGGGTGCTGGAACAATGGATGATCCAGTGCTTTGACCCCAAACTCCCCTTACATAGGGAGCAATACAGGAAACCCAAAGACCTCCTATGTGCTTTTCCAAATGCCTAATTAAGTATCATTATTTATCTTTTCTCCTTGGTATAGTTGCATGCTTAATGCATAAAAGGGATCCCAGAAACTCCATAAGTAAATGCATAACCCTCTGCAGTTGATCTGTATGTCACAGTAAGCAGCTAAACATTGATCTATGGAGGATACTACAGAATATTCCATGCAGAAAATTTCTGCTGCTGTAGGAAGATAAGAAACAGGGGCATGTCTGTATTTGCTCCAAGGCAACGAAATGATGGGCGCTGTCCTGGTAATGAAGTAATGAGTCTAAACTTCCAGAATTTTAGCAAAGACAGAGTGCCCTTGATTTTAGTGGAAATGCTGGTATGTACTGTAGCAGTGAACTGTGATGTTTCTCTTAGTTACTTGACTTACATTTACAGAGCTAAATGTTCCCTTTCAAACCAGCTATATTTAATTTACATTCTGCATTATTTATTATTTTTTAATTTCACATCCCCTAGTTGCCTTTATTACCCAAATACATAAAATATAATAAAATATGGCAGTTAACTTAGCTTTGCTCTGTGTGAGATATTGTACACGTACACAGAGCATTTATATCTGGGACAAGGGTTCAAGTCCCTGCTAAGGCTCCATGTGTGTGGAGTTTGCATGTTCTCGCATGTTCTCGCTGTGTCATCATGGGGTTTCCTGTATGTGCTCTGGTTCCCCCCTACAGTCATAGTGAGGTTTATTGGAGTTACCCCATCCTGGGTTCTTCTCTAGCTTGCACCTACAGTATAAGCTCCTGTGAGCCTGAATAGGACCAGTGATTACAGAAAATGAAAGGATATTTGTACGTATATGTGGTGGTTGTTGTGTATTTCTGTTGGTCATACACTGTGTACTTTTCAAGGAGGATTTTTTTAATGGGATGGATCCTTTTAAATGTTAGATATCTGTGATAATAGACATTAATGATTACGGTGATATTAATGAGTACCATGTTGTTTTTATTTTAACTAAAATGAGATCGTTACAGGAACATTTGTGTAGATTTTTTTTTATAGGTACTGTATGTTTTACATCCAAGTGTCAATGTTTTATATTTTTCTGAGGCTGGAAAACAAAGAGCTTAATCATTTTGCAAGAGTCTTATAACATGCAACTGGTGCAACTAATTCTATCAGAAGTAGTTTCAAAACCAAATGATAACAGTAAATGAGAGGGTACTGTCTGTGTTCAGGTGTTCGACAGCTCAGGTTCCTTCCTGTCCTACATCAACACGAGCGCGGACCCCCTGTACGGGCCCCAGGGCCTGGCCCTCACGTCGGATGGGCACGTGGTGGTCGCGGACTCGGGGAACCACTGCTTCAAGGTCTACCGCTATCTGCAGTAGACGAGCCCCGCCCCTTCCTGCAGTAGAGGAGCCCCGCCCCTTCCTGCAGTAGAGGAGCCCCGCCCCTTCCTGCACCAGAGGAGCTCCACCCTTTCCTGCAGTAGT
>JAODJU010000036.1:14242261-14265265 GCA_026776725.1 Gnathonemus echidnorhynchus
AGGGGAGCTCCACCCCTTCCTGCAGTAGAGGAGCCCCACCCTTCCTGCAGTAGAGGAGCCCCGCCCCTTCCTGCAGTAGAGGAGCCCCGCCCCTTCCTGCAATAGAAGTGCCCCGCCCATTCTTGCAGTAGGACAGCAGCATCCCTTCCGATTTTTCCTTCCCTGTGTTACACATCAGAGACCGAGCTCCAGTTCCTCCCAGAAGGGGAAGAAAAGTTAAATGACTCCCACCGCGGGGGAAACGTGGAGCTGTAAACCGGCTGGGCGATGGTTGGCTTGGCTCTATACCACGCAGAACCAGGAAACTGACATCAAAGTGTTTCTAGAAGTTTCTGGCCACCTGTCCCTACCAGGTGTAAACCAAGACGCAGCATCGAGTTCTGTTTTTTCGTAGCACAGTGTTTTTCCAAATGTATTTACATCCAGCAGGAATATATCTTTATTTATTTGATTGTTTGTCCAGGTTCTGGAGGTCAAAGAGGCAAACTCACCCCTCGCGTCATATTCTGGGATGTGAGAATGACGGCGAGATGGTGCTTTGCTTCTCTGTCCTTTAATATTAATCACATCAATAATGTATCTGCCACAATAAGCCATCTTGCATATGACAGCAACACCATTTGTGCATTTAGTTTTATATCATATTTATATACATATTTTGTGTATATCCTGTAAATGGATTTGTTTTCAGAAACTCTGCATACATTTTTTTTTTCTCACACTTGTTATCTTACAAGCCTGATAGCATTTCTGCGTTTCAAGCAGGTCTGGATTACCCCACAGGGGTAAAATGGCATTCTGAGAAATGCACATTATTTATTGCTGTTTGTGTGTGTTCATGTGCATATGTGTTAATTTGAGAAAAGAAAAATATGAAGGTAATTCTTCTTAATTTATTTAATTTCTACATCTTTATCTTTCTAAATTAATTTTTTTTTTATGTTACGTATGTTGTGTTGCATCGTATACCTGCCAAACCTTTAGCACAAGCCTTTACGTAATACTGCTGGCTGTCAGTTGCTATAAGATATACCTGGAATAAACTGGAAGAAATGGACTTTACCCGAATTTGTTTGCCAAAATGACAAAATGGATTGTTGTACAACATAATTCGAGGTTCACTGAGGGGGGGATTGTAACATACTGCAATATGTACATAAAGATTACCAGTCATATCTGCATAGAATTAATACTGGGTGATTCATGGAAAACACAATTAATTTGCCAATATTTTCTTTCCATTGTCTTGATTTTTTACTCCGTGTGCACTGGTAACTAGAATGTTTGGTAGAATGTAAGCATTTTTAACAGCTTTGAGTGCACCATCCTTCAAATGAATAGTGAGAGGTTGCTTTGATGATAGCATCATTCTGCTATTGCTAGTGGTGACCCTTCAGAGATGCTGAGGCCTCTGACATTCTGCTGAGGAGATTTCATAACAAAAAAATAATAGGTTACACCCAGGTCAGACAATAGTGATACAATGTCATAAAAGCTCACAAATGCATCTCACTTTTCTTACTGTACATTATTATACTGGGGTGCAAAAATGTTCAATATCACAATAACGATTAGCACCTGGTTTTCATAATTGTTTTAGTCTGTTTTCTAGATGACTGAAAAAATGGCTACAGTGTGTGACTTTAGTTTTAGGTGAGAAGCACAAGAACTCTGTTAGATAGCTGCACAGTAGGAACTGCATGAAAGGGTCATATTCACTCAGCAGGAACCAGCTTCTCTAACTGACCTCTAGTCGCCTCCAACATAGAATGGAGATTTCAGCCGAGACAAAGACTCGCACTTCCAGCGGCGTCTGACGTTTCCACTAGAATCGGAATCGAGCGTATGAACAAACAGCCCCTCCGGCAGAGATCTCTCCCCTTACACATCTTCATGTTTGCATTTTGGCATTTTTGTATCATGTTAATTTGTATTATTTGTTCTGTACATACAGTGTGTGACTTATCACTTTCTCAAGATGTTGTCCCAGTATAAAAGGTCATATCTATGAATTACTCATTACCTTTATTTTGTAAATAAACAATGTGACCTACATTTAAAAACTATAAGACTGTAATTTGGGGCAGTAACTGCTAAGGTTGTAATCAAATTACAGGGACATTGTGCACTTTATAATGTTTTAATTCTCAAAAATGATTAGTGTTGGTTGAAGGCCTTCCACCACTCTTTCTGGATCCTGGATGAGGGCATGTCCGGGCATGTTTGTGATGTAAAACTGCACTCTCTTACATGTTTCCCACAAGCAACTCTGCTAGTGCTGGACATTATAACCAGTTTGATAACTGAGTGATTTCAGGCAAAAATCTGGCTGGAAATCAAAGACTGAGAACCTGTAGTCCACTGTTTTTGATGGCAAGGAGTTGCTGGAGGGTCCACTACCACCTTGAGGGTCATTATGTCAAGGATTTAATGGTTTCTCCATGTTTCTAGTTCTGTTCTGTTGGTTTCTCCACAGTAGACCCTCCGGCAACCGCTACACAATTACAAACTCATCACAGAGCACTGGGAAACAGTAAAGTAGGGTTTTTAAAATGATTTCATTATTTCCAGTTGTCTTTGTGTGTGTGTGTGTGCCTGTATGTACATGTGTATACAGTAAAACCTCGGATTGCGAGCATAACTCATTCCAGAAACGTGCATGTAATCAAAAGCACTCGTATATCAAAGCGAATTTTCCCATTAGAAATAATGGAAACTCAGATGATTCGTTCCACAACCCAAAAATATTCATAAAAATGATTAATACAAAATATACAGTAAAAATACATAAAACAAATTAACCTGCACTTTACCTTTGAAAAGAATCGTGGATGGTGTGAGGGAGACGAGAGAGAGGAGAAGAGGAGGGTTATTTTGTAGGACGACTTTCACTATAACTAACGGAATAACTGATATCTGTTGGTTCACTGGAATCTTTTTCTTTTTAACAAGGAACCTATCCAATGACAGCCACTTTTGCCTCCTTTTCGATTTCGTGGAAATGTGGACATTGCATTGTCGTTAAACAGATTCATCGCTCGCATTGCTACGGCCTTATTCGGGTGGTGCTTTTCTACTAAATTTTGACTATACGAGTGAGGCACAGACCAAGTATGGGAAATGATTACCCACAATCCCACAGCAAGAGAGAGAGAAGAACCATCAGCTCAGTTGTGATCACATGACACCCGGCAGACAAAGCGTATACACAATACTCGTATTGCAAGACCTGCTTATTTATCAAGTTAAAATGCATGAAAAAATTTTGCTCGTTTTGCAAAACACTTCCAAAACAAGGTACACGCAATCCAAGGTTTGACTGTGTATATATATACATACACACACACACACACACCCTACATGAAGCTAAGTGCTGCCATTTCATTGAAGCACTGTCCTTATTATATTTGTAATGTTTCAGTGCTCCACTCCTGTGATATGACAAACCGCAAATGTTTGTTCACGTTATTCTGTCGACATGCCACTCCTGAGCCTCTATAGCATTCGGACCATTAATAAAAGCACACAATGCTTAACGAAGCAGCATGTTTATTGGCTCCCACCTATATTGGTATTGCTGTATCACAAAGGTAGCCTTTAGCGAGCTGAAGGAATGCATTAGCATTTGAGTTGCAGCGTCAGTGTCATTTGGGGACCTGTTAGCGGAGTTAGACTTGTTAGGCCCTCATGTGTCTTGAGGTCAGTCCCTACACTGGTTCAACTCGTACTGCTGCAGGAAGTCTTGAAGGAGCTGGCAGGCTTTACGGTTCTTTGTGGCCTTGCATCGCGACTCCTCCGGAATCTCCTCGATCCACATGTCATGGCTAAGAACGTAATGATAGCTGAAACACAGAAAAACATTCTTGCTTTACTCACAGCTCCTGCTTCTTACATCATGTCCCCCAAATGTCTCAGGTTGTACATGCTTTGATATCTATCACAAAGAATTGTAAACTTATGTGGCTGTAGCCCAGTCTTCTGCACTCACTTTCCACTGGCATCTTGCACGTCGGAGATGGTTCCATCTTTACCCATGACCAAGTACTTGGCGTCATCCTTCATTTTAAAATTGTCACAACTCTTTCTATGAATCATCTCACGCATATTTCCATTTAGGATTAAGTCATCCTTACCTTAAATCGAAAAAAAAGAGGAATTAGCCATAAGGCAGGATTTTTAAGCTATCATTTCAATTAAAAAGACCTGGATTTCACTTTTGCACTGAGGATGTGAAGCAGAAATTTGATGGCTATCACGAGATAAAAAGTAGAAGGTACAGTAAAAGCGAAGTACAGGAAGAGTGTAGCGGGCTACCCACCGGACTGAAGGACACTGTCAATTATCACGGTGTGATACTGAAAGACCCCGTCATCTTTTGATTTGTTGACCTTGACAACATAGACTGTGAAGAAGAAAGAAGTCAATTCAAAAACAATAAGAGTAAAGTCTTCTCATGTGGGAGAGGAAAGACAATATGATTATTTGTGCCGCAACTATTGGCATGTGTCATAAAAAGATTAATATAGAATATCTTTTTTCTGTACTTTACCATTTTACAATAACAGCACCAGCTCTGCACTTCACAGATCCACAGAATGAAAATGCTAACATGCATAGGGGCAAGCTGAGGAGCTCGTCTCACCGTAGTCCACGATGGGAGCGAAACAGGCGTAGCTGACTCGAGTGCTCCTCTGCATGTTCTTACTGTAAGTAACCTTCATTTTTGGGCAGTAACCTGAAAGAGGGAAAAAAGCCTTATGTGTTCTTTCTAAAATATGAAGTATATTTAAGAAAAATCTTAAGTGCTTTGAACTTGTATAATGTATTCAAAAATGTCCATGAGAGAAAAAGTCTGGGCCTATTCACTGGGAGCTGGGTGGATAAGATGATTTGCAGCCCCCTAGTGGAGAGTGTCGGAACATACCCTCTGCACAGGCACACACATCATCTTTACATAGTCTGGAGATCATGGTGCTCTTTGTGGGGGGGCTGTAGAAGATGCTGCATCTCCTGTCTAGATGAAGCAGTCAAAGTCAATCATGATTATGCTTTTCTGTTCTTAACAGCAGCTGTTATACAGTACAAACAGTCAAATGTGTTACTGTACCATCTCAGCCTCTCATTCATGTGGATATTTCAATGAGGCAGTGTTAGTTTGCTCAGGGACACGCCAGCGAGGTCATTAGTCAGACCCGGGCCAGTGACCCTTTGGTCACACAGCTGAATCATCACTGCCCACGCTGCCCCCTAGTGGCAACTTGTGGTAGTGAGTGTCACTGTGACCGGGCACATTCTGCTCACCTGGGTTGTAGTAGTCATAGATAACAGCCCTGGCTGGCTGCACCAAACCAATGGGCGTCACCTGTTTGGCTTCAAAACCCACACAGTCTTCATTCTCTGTGAGCTAAGAATGCAGCGGCAGATATTTCATTATACACTTTATGGAAATATCAATCATAACAATGGTGGGATTGGACATATATTACCAAGAAATGTAATCCCAAGCAGGGACACCATCAGGCCTATGTCGGGGGGGCTTTATCCAACACAAAATGCTTTTTAGCTCCCCTCCCCCAAATAAATGTGTACTGATTGGCTTATGTCATAAATTGCTTTTTATATTATATATGTTTGCCCTTAATAATAATAATAATAATAATAATAATAATAATAATAATAACAATAATAATAATAACTCTATTATAAATAATAATAATAATGTTTCACTGTCAGACGTCAAATGCATCACTTTAACTGGATAATTCTTAGTGGATTGTAGAGCTTGATACTTTGTTAGGGTATCACTGATACATGATTGTGCGTCCAGTTACCCATCGACTTAGAGCAAGGCTGCACGTATCTATAATGTCTTTTGCAAGTTTGTGATCGTTGTTAAAACATACAGTCCTTCAGAGATTTTCAGTTTGCCAAAAAAAAAATCCTACAGGTACAACGACAAAGAAAGAGTGAAAATGAGCAGAACGAGAGTTCATACCTTGTTGAAGTAGAGATACACCTTATTTGGCCCCAAATCGTAATGGTCGATATATTTCTCTGTTCCACTTATGAGCTGGAACATGCAGAACCATACATAAAGTTAGTGCACCTGAAGGTAAAATGACCAAATGCGCGGAGTTATATTTAATCGTGGATGAAATAAAATTTAATCGCGTTCTTACTTCACCAAGGTGTTTTAAATTCGGTTGTAATCCACTGAGCAGGGATATATCCACCACGGCCATTCCTGTGGAGTTTCCTGCTTTCCTGCTATAGAGCAGAAGGAGTGGGCAGTGAGAGCTACAGTGCCTGGGTGAAGAAAAAGCCAGTGTGGCAACACTGCATGACACGACACTGCATGACTCACCTCGCACACACCGTGTACAGGACAGTGTTCTCCTTTGTCTCGGCCTGGGGGGCGTGTCGCTTTCTCCGAGATCGGAGGTCGAACCATTCGATCCTGCTCAGGGCTTGGTCGTCCTCGTCCTGCATCTTCTCGTGCCCCCCGATGGAATCCTCATCCTCGTAGTTATAGTAATCGTCCAGACTGTCCTCTTCCTCATTTTCTGCAACACCAGCCACCTTTGTTATATCCAACCCCTGCACTTACTCCACCAGTCAAAAGATTTTGCACACACTAAGATTTTCTATATCTGCATGTTACATACACTCAATATCCTTTGATAGCAAATATATTTACAGTATGTTCACCATTTGAGTACCTTTATTAGCAAGAAAATGTCATATCTTTGATTCACCAAAGTAACCTCCTCCAGTAGTTATAACAGTGGAGAAAATTCAAGGCATTCTTTCTACAACAGACATTAAATACTGTACTGCTCTGTTTCATGGGTTGAAATAGTTAACTAGTGCATTTAAAGTTAAAGGACAGCCTAGAATTTGACTATGCCATCACCACACAACTAGGTAATATGATATCAGACATGTACTGTTACATACTCTTTCCGTGTTTAAAGGAAGCTTGTTTTATTTGACTTGTATTTTATAGTTGTTCACTCAACTTTCCAATATTTAACAAGAATAAAGCAATCTGTAGTTTATGAAATAAACGGAAAACTGGTAAAGAAAATCTGTGGTGTGCAAAAACTATTGACTGTGTATAAGCAGCCTTTGGGGGGCAGGTCTTCAGCCAAACATACAGGATACTCACAGAATATCTTAAAACTTTTGCTTAATTCAGTAAATATATTGCAGATTTATTGGTTTTGGCTTTGCGACAAAATCATTACTTCAATCATCTGTTTACAAGAAATATACATCACATTAGAATCGACCAGTAGTTTTAAGTGAAACATTCATTTCAAGTAGTAATAAATTGAAACTTAAATCATAGTCCAAAAGGAGCTGTTCTGAGTTAACATGTTCATTGGCGAGCAGTCTCATTGGGTGCTTTTTAATAAGTAAATCAAATGCAAACCATCAAACATTTGTGTTTAGTTTCCCTTCGGGAGCCAGTGACTACAATTATAATTCATAGCAAAATGACAAGAACAGAATTGAATGAGTCAGTCAAAAAAGTTATGACACTTCATAAAAAGGAAATGTCTGTGTGGAAGATATGTGCTGATATGTTAAACACTGCTTGTCATTGGACTTTTGTTATGGCACCAAGAAATCTGCAACATTTTTACAGTTAAGTCAGCATCCCAAGACTTTCTGTGAGCCCTGTAGTTGAAGAAGACTTTCCTGTACCTAGTTATGACTTTGATTAGGAGGTATACTTATTCATAACTTCCAGTAGGTCTTTTGGAAGGTGCATACTGAAATATCTTACTTTGGTACTGTAAATCTCGTTCCAGGGTGACATTCAGATGATAAAAATCGCAATAGGAGCTGATTCCCTCCATTGTTCTGAAAGTTTGCACAACCTATTATAAAAAGCGTTGAGAAGAAACTCGTCAGATCAAATTAGTAAGCAGATAACGGTTATGCAGTTATTGCAGATAATTTGGCAGATAGTGGTCATGCAGTTATATGAGGCTGTATTCTTAGAAAGTGTATAATGTGACTATACACTAATTACAATTCTTAAGAAAAAAAAGCATTATCTTACTGACAAAGTACCCCTTCCTTTTCCTCTCAGATTGACTTGGATTGCATTTCCAGGTTCAACCTGCACAAACAATAAAGTGTCCAAGAAATATTGCGATGACGATTGCTAAATAATAATATTGGGGAAAATGCATTTTTTAGTTCTTAAAAGCAAAATACAGGCAGTCTCCAGGGTACGAATAAGATCTGTTATCTAATTCTAAGTCGGAAGAATAATTTACTTATACAGGATACGGCTTGTATGCGGTACCGTACTGTACCTCAACCCGGCAAACCCCTGAAGCCACGCATGTTGTCACGTGTGTCACAAAGAAGCGCATGTATTCGTTAGTACGAATACAGTATTTAACTCAGATTTTTAACATAATAGGCTTACATAACATAATACAACTTGTGTTAAGATGGACGTTCTAAATCCCGGGGACGTGGCCTGTACTTCTACGCTGAATGAACACCGCTGAAACTAGATCCAAACTAAGCCTGCGGTTGGTCTCGGTATGACGTCATGGCTGTGGCCCTGTCATGACTAGTGAGTGTTTAGCACCTTCAAGCAGAGTGCCACTTACGGGACAGGCTCACCTGGAAGGCAGGTGCGGTTAAGGCATTTGAGCTGGCAAGATGCACAACCTTCTTCTTCCCTGATGGAAAGCAGAACTCCACGTCCATGTCCAGCTGCTGTACGTCATTGTTTTCTGTGCTGTAAACGGAGAGGGCTTCCAGAGCCACAACGGTGTCCTGGCAACCAGAGAGGAAGAGCAGCTGGTTCATCTCGACTATGATATTTTGGGAGTAATAACCAGGTGGAGATTTCAGGTTCAGAGAGTACAAATCCAGACCAAGATTTTGTTTCAACTAACCAGTTAAGTACTCTGTGACTGTGACTCTTTACACTGAACTGGTTGGTTGAAACAAAATCTTGGCCTGGATTTGTACTCTCTGAACCTGAAATCTTTCCCGTTGATAACTGACGATGTAGTACAGGGTCACTGTGAGCCTGGTGCCTGTCCCAGGAAGCACAGGACATGAGGCAGGGGGCCCCCTGGAATGGTATGACGGCCCATCACAGGACGCACACTCAACACAACATGACAGAGACACGACAGATGGGCTCCACACCCATCAAAGCCCCAACCTCAGAAGGACAGGGCCATAGTACCATCCACTGAGCCACAGGTGACCACTAAACTGAATGTGTGGGAGTTTCGGACGCAGCGTGTCTGAGAACAGCACGGGCTGCCCTGCCGACGCCCGCAGTGTCGGCCGTACCTGTGTGGAGCGGAACCCTCCCCCATACTGGCGCTGCTCAGTGAGCCACCGGGCGATGCGCGTGGCGTACTGTGCGTCGTCCCCAAGCAGTGTCTGTAAGAGGGCGTACGCCGTGGTTTCTATGGAGATGGAGTCAGCCTGGGGGATGCTGGCGGCTCTCCTCTCCCCGCTCAGCCGGAGCTCCTCGCTGGCGTTCCAGTGGCACGTGTCTGTCAGAAATGGAGAGGCAGACATGTCACACGAGGTCTCCGCATGCAGACATCCTGCCTGTTTTATCTTCCTTCTCAACTCACCCAGCGCCTTAATGGTAGTTCTAAAGACATGAAAGGCAGACTTGTATTCCTTTATGTGTGTGTTTTGTGTGAGGAAATCCTTCATTTGAATGAAGAATACAGACATCCTTTGAGCAGTAGAGCTACTTGTATGGCCCACAACTGGTTCCACCTCCTGTAGATCATTATGGGAATGCAGCAGGATTGTCTTACATCCACATTTAGACTTCTGCAACAGTACAGATTATGCGGGTGCTATTACATAATTAAGTGAAAATTTGTTACATTTTGTCGAGTTATTACATGATGCGCTGTTCTTACATAATGCATAATACCTCTCTTCCCTAAACCATATTGCCTCCTTGGTCTTAACTCTCATCCATGTTCCTTTTATGATACCTTTTGTCCCCTTTCTAAATGGTTCGCCTGACTCCCCCAAACTCACCCCCCCCCCCCAAATGCAGGATTAAAGGGTGTTGCACTAACTATCAGTGCATGTAGCCATGGAGCGTAGCTTGCTCTGGGCTTGCTCCGCCGCTGCACTCTGGGGGTTGGAGAGCATGAGGGCGTAGGCTGTGATGGCCACGGCAAAGGGCCGCTGCAGCGAGTCCAGCTTCTCCGACAGGTACCTCTCCGCCTTTATCATCGCCCTCCTCTGCAAGGTGGAGAACCAACGACCGGAAAGGCAAAATCACCACGGACAGCAGCAGCAGCTGAATGCACTCATAAAGCAAACGCAAACTTCGTCATGGGTGAGTTATGGAGGATGCTTACCGTAACTGTGCTCTCCGCGCTTTGCACGGCGGAGTAAATCGGTAGAGAGTTATGCAAGGTCACCAACACGAATGATGTCAAGGACACATCTCCCTCGAACCCACCGACTCCACCCTGAAAGGGAAGATTACACGAGAGGAGAACTAACTGTTATTAAGCCGCTTAGCTATCCTCTACAATTAAATAACGCTTTTAGTCCAGTAAAAAAGGAGGTAACGTTTTTCTTAAAGCACTCATGTATAATGCATTATAGATCCCTTCATAATGCATTATAATGGCTTATACTTCATAGAGCTTCATAGAGCATTAATGATACATAATAAACATGACTTTAATGTGTTATGCCTTTTTATAATTAAAGCTGTGTTTATAATACTTTATGAATGCATTATGAAGGTATTTACAATGCATTTTTATGATGACTGCTTTAAGTAAAGTGTTACCAAAAAGGATTTAACATTACATAAAAACAAAAAAAGCCCATATTTTGAAAAGAAATGAATAATGTTGCTTTTCCTGGTGGCATATGTGACAGCAAATTACTTCATGTAAAGCAGAGCAATGGTGTTTACCTGCATGTTCCGATCATAGACTGGGTTACGGTCATTAAATGCTCCATTCTCCAGCTGCTTTGACACCAGGTAAGAGATGGACTCCAGGATGTAGCTGTGCTCCACATTTATAATGGACCTGCATCGAATCAGCTCTTTGGCTATGAATGCAGTCAGCCTGCAAAGCAGTCAAAGGGAGATGGGGGTCATGGATAGGACCCAAGCCCGCCCAATCATGAGTTAGCTCACCCCAAAGCAGGGCACAAGCCAACCAATCACAGCTTTTTAATTATTGCAAATAGGAAAAAAGCAAACCTTTCTTAAGATGGACTTTTTATGAAATCTTACATCCAAATACCTCTCCCTGGCCTCTCCAGATAATACTCTGGCCTACATCTAATAGCTGAAGATGGACCCAGGAGGGAAGAAAAACCTTCAATATTATAGCAACTTTTAATAATTTTCTATTAAACAAAGCAGTAGTAGACAGCAGAGATGGGGGCTACCAGACGCTGCTGGGGGTTCTTTGAAAAGCTCCGTAAGAACCATCGTCCTTCTTAAACGACAGGATCCTCTGGTAACCTGCGGAACATGAAAGTATGTCAGGATTGACGATTAAAGTTCCCTGGTCCTAATGGCCTGTGAGTGAATAAAAGGTGACTGTGACAGCCTGGGGGCTCCAGGAGATGAGAGACGGGCTCACCGCTCTGGATCATCCCACGGGCCTCATCCCGCCGTTCTGCCCCCAGGTTCACCCATTGGTTGGTGGCGTCGAGGTACTTTATGGCATGGATGGCTGGTGACATTTTCACCATGGTTTGCTCTGCGCAGCCAGTGGGCAGCTGGATGAGCCTGTTCACCCCTTCCAGATTCAGGCAGTTCCCCGCAGACTCGCCCATGGTCCCACCTGTGTCATTACATCACAGTCCACAAAAACAGGTAGTGCGAGACAAATCACTTTTTAAGTGCAGTTAAACACGGATGGCAGTGTGGGCCAGTGATTAACACTGCTGGACTGGGGGTTCAGTTTGTACACCTGGATCTATGCTTGTAGGAGCAAATATGGACCTCGATTCCAAATCCAGGCCTTGTTTTCAGTTCTCCCAGGTAGTTACTTTAATAATTACTGATTCTGATTGGCCAGAGGCTTCACACCTGGCTCACAGGTAAAGGAAGGCTGGAAAACCAGCAGTGCTTAGACCTCGAGGACCATGATTTGAAAAACCCTGAGCTAGAGATGTATGTTTGTTCTACATTGATTTATACTGCAAAATGCTTCAAGGACGCCGCTCCTTTAAGAGCGGTACAGTTTATGTTGGGTATGCCTCGTGTGGGGGTGGGGGGGTTGGTTTGGAATGGTGGCTTTTAATGGGGGATACATTTTATTGTGGCTTAATAACATTCCTTATTCACATCTGTTCTTTCAAAAATGCACATTTATCCACAAAATAATTATATCCTAAGGAAAGTCCTTGAAGTAAATTGAAGTTCTGATAGAATTTACTCTTTTTCCAACAACCGTTGTCTGTGCCCTGGCCGTGTCGTATGTGGACCTGGTCAGATCCTCGTGTGCATTCAGCCATTGTGTGTATGTGCCTTTCTGTCCAATGCCGGACCTCCCGGAGGCTCCGTTATGTGTTGTTTGGTGGTTGTTTAATGCCTTTGTCAGTCCTTTTAAGGGCTTAATAAAAGGGCATTGTTTCCCCTTAAAGCGAGCCTCATCGTTTCTCACTGCCACGATGCCTCGGTCAGCCAGATGTTACGATGGTGTCAGAATGCCGGAAGCTTTGCCACTGGCTCTGCAGGAGCAGGCGCTCTGTATCATCACTGGACAAGGCTGCTTCAGCCTGGCAGACCTGCGGGCGGCCGTGCAGTGCCGGCTCGGGGGAAGCAGTGACAGCAGTGAAGCAGTGCGGCGAAATGGCTCAGGACCTCAAGCTAGGGATCAGAAGCTGGTCCGCTGGTGCTGCAAGAAGAAAGGCCACTGGATACACCAGTGCCTACAAACCCACACCAGAGCAGCCAACAGACCAGCTCATGGCACTCTGTCTTTCTGAAGCGCCGTGGACCTGTGCAGTGCATCCTCAAACCGCCCAGCCCACCGGTCGCCCGTCTGAGCTGACGTCAGCGACCAAAGAAAGCGGGCACTACTGCCGACTCAGACCCTTCACCCGCCATCGACTGCTCCCCGCTTGCCAGCTGCGAGGAACTGCAGCGTGACCCCAGCTGCAACCGCGACTGTCAGAGGCTGCAGGCTGAGGCTGCTCTGCACAGCAGCAGGGAGGCCCGGCTGGCCCAGGAGCGCTGCCAGCTGGACAAGGGTGAGGGGCGACTGCGGGAGGACATGGAGAAGGGGCGGTGCACCCCCCAGAAACTGCGGGAAAAGCTGGCCAACCGGCAGCGGCTGCGTGAGGCCACCTGATCCAGGCAGCAGGAGAGCCAGCCAGAAACGCTGTCTGGCAGCCCAGAGTATTTCTCCACCAAGCCATGCAGAGGCAAAGTCCGGCACCCGGGGGGATCCGCACCCCCAGAGCCTGCTAGCAGCCTGCCTTTGTCCAGTTGCCCAGTGCTGATGAGCGGACGGCTCCCGCTTTCACCAGGGAGGGAGCACTGGCGGCTACCACTGGACCTCTGGGACTATCAAACTTTGATGGTGCTTGGGGAGGGTGGGGGCGACTTGGGGCCCTGTGGCCGCGGAGGGCTTGCCGCTGCCTGAAGTGCTAGTGGGATTTTGTGGGGGTGTCAGGATGGGTAAACCCCTAGGAGGGGGGCAGAATAGTGCTGGAGGTACCTGTTGGGCAGCATGGCATGCTGGACCAGTGCCAGCTCTGTAAATAGTTCCCTGAATTTGTCATGTATTGTGGTGTTTTTATACTGTATGTAATGTCATGTGTAGCATTAATGTTATTATAGCAAGTAGTGTGTGTGTGTGTGTGTGTGTGTACCCACTGTGTGAATGCTTTTTTAAAAAAATATGACAGAAAGTACTGTACATCATTTGACTGTTGGAAAAATAAGTACCAAAAGGATTTTCCTGGCCTTACCGAAAGGTGTGAGGTCGCCACACATCGAAGGTGAAGTGAGGCGGCTGACTGGAGCTATAGAGCCATTGCGGGTCGTTCTAAGTGAGAATGACAGGCCATATGCTGTCAGTGGTCCTTTCAGAGGTGCTATGAAAACTCAAGCATCAGAATTGTTCTGCTAAACTGTTAGCGAAATCTCTGCTGTAGGTATACAGTAAGTATACAGCATATGTTGATCCAACAGTTCAATCACGATTCTCCTGAGTGCAGGAGTGAGAGTAAGAAGGAAATATCACTGGAAGGTCACCATGAAAGCTGCCTTGATTATTGAACATTGATTGAAGAAGAAGAAGATGAAGAAGATACCATTATTTTCACAGTACAAATACAATGAATTATTGTTTAGATCAAGTCTGTAGACACCAGGTTTAAAATATAAAAGAGAAGGAGAAAAGGTAAGAAACATTATAAATAAAATAGATATATAAGAATAAAAATAAAAAATAAGAAGGAATGTTATAGAAGAAGGAGAATTTGGCGATGCAGAACAACTGTGGTATCGCTGAACAGTTAGCATCGGATCTCGAGAAAGTTTCACAAAGATCAGACTTTTTTTGAAAAGTACAATCATTTTGGGGATGACATGATTGTGAGAGGGCGTGCCAAGAAGGTTTCGGAAGAGCAGTTACACCTCGATAACAAAATGTTATGGTATGTACCTCATCATGGTGTACGTCCCCCTCTGAAGGGAAAGCTCTGAGTTGTCTTTGATTGTGCTGTGAGCTTTTGAGGAACATCGCTAAACGAAGAGCTTCTACGGGAGCCGGATTTGGCTAGTGCTTATTGGTGTTCTAACCAGATTCAGACAGGAAAGATGCAGATCTGCTAATGGTTTGCGGTGACCTGAAGGAGATCCAGGGGAGTATTAGATGGTGGTGCATAGTCTATGGCGTCAAGTGTCTGCCAGTTGGAAGCTTTCCTCTACAAAAGACAGCTAAAGACAATAGAAACATCTCAACCCCTGAAGCAGTTCATACAGTGTTGAGAAATTTCTATGCTGATGACTGCTTAAAGTGTGTTCCAGATGAAAAGGAAGCGATTCAGCTAATTAAGAATCTCCAAGCTTTGTGCTCAAAGGGAAGCTTTCGACTTGCAAAATGGATAAGCAACAGCAAAGCTGGCATTGCATCTCATCCAGAAAGTGAAAGAGCAAATGGTGACTTGGACTTGCAGCGTGATGTTCTCTCCATAGACAGAGCACTTGGAATGCATTGGTGATTGCAGCCTGATGCATGTTACATATATACAGTATATGCATGCATTTTTGAAATGCAAAAGAAAGTATTGCGAATAGCTCTATCAGAATTCTATCAGAACTTTCAATTTGCCTCACAGACTCTGTTTTGGATGTAATAATTTCATTGGATAAATCGTTGAAAGAACAGATAGTAATGTATGTTATCAAGCCACAATAACGGTGTGGGGAGTTTGTGTGTTTTCATATGTATTGTGTGGGTATCCTCTGGGAAACACGTATGGTTAGAAGAATTCCTGCTAACAGGGAGTCCTGAAAGAACTTTAGATAACATTGTGTGTAGGAAGTTGGCAGAGAATGTTCTTACTGTAGCGTTGATGGAATGATATTTCCACGTTTTACATTTTAACGAAGGTTCTGTCAATGTTAGCATGGTGAAATTATTACCACATTCTTTTAATATAATTAATGTATAAATAATCATTTTATAACAATGCTATATGTGTCTACTGCCTTGAACCGATGACCTCTGAGGCATAAACCCGCTGACCTACTGCGACCTTCACTCATTTGCACATTATTATTCCTAATTGTATCAGTGGGATGATGTTCTGGGAACATCAGGAAAACAGGACACTTTGAACGATTCCCTACCTTAATTGTAACATTCAGTAAATGTTCCTATAACAAAAAATTGTTAGCGGGGTTAGCGTCTCTAAATCAGCCATAGAATGTGAGTGTGCATCTTTTGATGGACTGGTGCTTTCTGCAGGGTGTGCGCTGCCTGTGGGGAGGGCTTGTGGGCTCACTTTGACCCTGCACTGTCTAAATGCTTAGTAACACTTTCCATGAATGCCATGTTTATAAGAATATATGAGCACATTCATAACACATTATAATGCATTCATAAAGCATTATGAACATGGCTGTAAATTTGTATAAAAATGCATAACACATTATAGCCATGTTTATAATGCATTATGAATGCTTTATGAAGCTCTCATCTATAATGCACTATAGATACCTTCATATTGCAGTACAAAGCATCCTTTAATCTCATACCAAGCATTATAATGCATTATGAAGGTATCTATAGTGCATTATAGATGGCAGCTTCACCGGAGCTTATGAAATATTATTATCAACCTTATAGTACCTTATGACTGTCAACAGAAGATGCTGTAATGCTTTATTAATTCTTATACTGACCATTGTAATGGATTATGAAGGTATGTGTAGTGCATTATAGATGACGGGTCTAAGTAAATTCTTACCAATGGTTACTGTAGATGGATAGATGTAATTAAAAATACAGCCAGGTAATATGAATAACTGTCGTATAAATGTCGCAATTGACATTATTTACTCATATATCTCCTCTTTATGCTGCTACGGCCTAGCAGAGACTGACATGTCCCAACACCAGAGGTGGACATTTCAGGTCCAGAAAGTAAAAATCCAGACCAGGATTTCGTTCCAACCAACCTGCTGAGCATAAAGATTCACAACCATATAGTACTCAACTGGTTGGTTGAAACAAAATCCTGGTTTGGATTTTTACTTTCTGGACATGAAATGTCCACCTCTGCCCAACACCATTGCTTCTGAATTGCTCAGCACGTCGTTACCTTTGATGCTAATGTAAGTCTCCCTTTCCTCGCCTGGGATCGAACTTGGAGGGGCTGGTATTTCGATATCCAGCTGTTTTGCACCTTCACAGTGCAGGGTCACGTGTAGATTGGTCGATGTGGACCAGGCAAAAAAAGACAATTGAAAGTTCATTTTCACACCTCAGCCCAAATGAGTATCTCCCCTCCTGGCTGCCGCATTCAGGCATTTCAGCCATCGCAAAAGAGGTTACCTTTCACGTCGAGATTATATTCGTTTTGCTCAGATACAAGGTCTCCTTCCCCCTGTAAAACGTAGTGAAAAACATGGTATAATCTGATCAATACGCATCAAATGTGCAAAAGTGGGAAGTGAGATAAGGTCATTGTACGATACGCAAATCCAAACAAAAACACACTAGGGAAGAAAGGAAGGTTTCATACCACCACTTTGAGGTCCTTCTTTATCATGTCCCCCACACCATCAGAGGTGAACGCGCGCACTTGGATGGGAATGTTTCCAATGATCAGGGGCACCATGATGAAGTAGACGGAGACAGCGGAGTTCCCGGGAACCGTCACTACCTGCACGTCTCTCTCACTGCCGGCACTGCACAAGCCCTCCACCGAAGCCATCTGCACCGTCACCTGAGGTCGGAAGCACAAACACACAAACCCATGAACTACAAACACACTGATGCACATGTGGTGGAGTGAGGGGGCCTGACTGGGTACACGCCTACCCGCACATCCCCAATTGGTCATTCCACCTTATTATAAGACATACGGTATAACATCTGGGAAGCTCCACCCCTCCCCGGTTTCCCCCGGTAATACTTCCACAGTTTGTACAGGTATGCGTTACGTCACACATTTGTACCTGACACACTCAGTTAACATTACTGTTCGTTAAAAGTTATTTTAAAATGACTTTTAGTGGGACACCTGAATGGCTTAGGTGGCAGTATTGCTGCCAACCATTTTACATTCCTTCACAGATTCCTTCACAGTTCAGGTATATTTCTTTTAAACGAGGTGTTTAGCTAACAGGTGCGTCATAGTGAGTCAGCATTCATATTGCCTAATCGAACTGGGAGTAAAGAATTTGTTGAATGTTAGCTTTTAGCAGCAAACGCTGCCGCTTTGAAAGCTTCAGCTACGAGATGGGGCAGAGGTGTTAGTTCATCCAGTTGCCTCCTGGTACATTCAGTGTTGATGTTGGTGTTTTATACTTTTCAGGGTAATTGTAGTCTCAGTTAAGTTTCATCTTTGGAGTGGCCAGGACTTATCACAGCTGTTTTTGCCTCTGATATTGTTGTTGTGGATTCATCCTGTTTCAGACGCCTTTTGGGCTGGAGATTACATCGTCCATTCTACTGTCTTTTCTTAGTTGCTGGATTGTACTCTAGAAGCAATCAGGACTGTAATCTGATTAGTGTCCTGTTAAACCCCCTGTGAGGGTGATCTGCCTTGTACCGGTTGTGTTTTCATTGCTTTTGTGTAGTTAACTTCTTAAATTGACTTGGGTTTTGTCTTTTATCAGACATGGGGGGACAAACCATGGGGAGACTGAAGCCCTGGTGGTGAGATCTCACACTGCGCCTGGCTAAGATGGCAGTGCTGCAGTGTGTGTGCATGTGTACATGGATAGTTTGGTTTTGTTTGATTTTATTTTTGGTGGTTTGCTCTCTTGCTGGTGCCACCCATGAGTATGTATTTATCTGAGTAAGGTGTGTTGTTGTACGGAATCCAGGGTCCTGTTTTAAGAAGTTGACTTGTAAGGGGGTGTGGTTTACCTCACTGGCAAAGTGCTGCTCATATTCAGTGTTTTGCTTTTAAACAAATATTTTTGTACTGGAATCACGTCTTTGCTTCTGCTTGTTGGGGGACCAAACCTGTGTGCCTCTAGCGTTAGGCCAGGAGGAGAGTCATTGCACGAATATCCCTGGGTGAAAGTTCCGGGGTGGTGTAGTTGGTTATTCTTGTAGCCTGTTCACAGCAGTGCACCATCCACCACTCTGCTACACGCGCATGATGCAACGTGCAAAGTCACCCCGATCTCTCTCCAGACTCAGCCTTGCCTATAGGCGACGTACTGTAGACGGTCGCCTAGGGCACCATTTGATTAGAGAGTGCAAAATGGTCGAGTGAAAAATCAGAAGAAAAGCCTCTGGTTGTATTCTGTGATATTCTGATTGTCACTGCTTTCCTTGCGCTTGTGAATCAGATGCTAATTAGCAGCCAGATACCCTGTGCTACTGAAATGTTTTTAATGTAAAGTGACAAAATTTGTTTTCTCTCGGGGGTGGGGTGCACGCTCAGGGCTGGCCTTGTCTCTGTCACACGCGGAGAATCATCAGAAAGGCATAAAGGTCATCAGAAGACATACATGTAACATTTTCGATTTGACGACCTGCTCAGGACATTTCAGGACACTGAAATGAAAATGCGGAATATTCTGAAAACCACCAGACCCAGAGCTGTAACCCTATGCGGCGGAGACTAGGGACAGCATCCAGCAGCCGCATTTCCCAGCGATTACCTCCAAGGGCTCCTCCCTGTAGTTATACAGCACAGCCTTCATCTCCAGCTGCTCATTTCGCTTCACTGAATAGGGGAGTTTCAGAGACACGAAAAAGTCCTGGAAGACCGTGAGTGGCCTTGGCTCAGCTATGCAGAACCCTGGGGAGGAACACAAGAGGAAATTAACATCGATTCATGCAGGGACGGCCTGAACTGATGTCTCGCTGCGTGGGCGAGACTTGCCTTTCACTTTGGAGATGCTGATTGCTTGCACTTCCCAGGTGGTGATGGAGTCCGGAACTGAGATGCTGTGCCTGAAGAACAGCATTGAGCATTGAGCACTGTCTCTGTCTTTGATTGGCGATCTGTGCGATGCACATCTACATCCACTGGCCAAAAGAAGCCCTCGCTTCAAACATAAGTATCCCTGAGGAGATGGTGGCTCACCTGAGAACCCCAGTAGCGTCTACATCCTTAGTCATCCACATCCACGTCTGCGGGAAGAAACTGCGCAGGTAGATGTTCAGGTTGTTGTAGTCTACTTCCTCCTGCACGCTGTCGTCAGCTAGAAATGAGCAACAGTGTTAGGATGAAGCTGATTAAGATCAGTTTGAAGCCACACTCACCAGTGACCTGTAAACATCAACACGAGCGGATGCAAGTTTGCCCATGTACCCAGAAGAAAATGAGCAGTATCGCTAATATCTGATTATTAGGATGAAGAACAGGTTATGAATCTGGGGAGTTTTAGCACACTGAAGTGTATACAGCAAAGGCTGTGTGCTTTGTGACTCAAGGACAAAGGCAGGAACAGCTGGTGACTGTCAGGGTTAGGGTTAGGGTCAGGGTTAGGGTTAGGGTTAGGGTCCTTCGAAGGATGCAGCCCCTGAATTCGGACACACCTAGAGACTAGAAATTTGGTATTAGACATGAAATGCATTTAGATATTGGCAGATACTCAGTGGCACAGGTGTAATGCAGTACTTCTCGCGATGCTGTGTCTCCTCTTTGCCTTCCGGAGCTCCTCCCTTTTCTTTTGGGCCTCGTTACAGCATCTTAGGAACGCCCGTCGGCACTCAGGGGACTGGTGGGTGGTGTAGGCGTGCCGCGTCTCGCAGGAGAACCGCAAGGGGTGGATCTTCACCCCATTGCTACAGCACTGCTTCTCCGCACGCGCCTTGTAGCTGTTCACTGCAGACAAGGGGCACAGAAAAGTCGCGTTCAGACAGGCGGCCACATGGTAGTGACACACATCCACACGTAAACGTAGAGGATGCCCCCCCCACCCCCTCACCTAAGCCCACTACCAGCCTGGAGTATTCAGTGGACCTTTTCTGCCGTGTCTCCCCTGTCGGACAACCAAAGTCTGCAAGGAGTGAACCATCATCTGCCGTTAGCAATTTTGACCATTTATCTCCAGAAACGCTCATGCGGCAACATCTCGGATATTTATTTGCATCACGGCATGTCTTCCACACCTCGCCTCATGCTGCTCTCGGGTAGGACGTTGCTGATGAATGTAAGGCCGGCATCGAGGAAAACTGACAGATGGTCTTTCCCCCCTCCCACTGAACAAGCGAGGTCGTAAGAGTTCATGTAATGAAACATCTGGATGCCAAAGACAGAACAAATCAGGACAGATGCAGAGTTCCGTAGTAACGACTGTGAGAACAGCTTATTAAGGTTTATGGCGCTATGCTACCTTGCGAGAGGTCAGCTTGTTCTGCTTGTTTAAAATGTACACTGCAGTGTCGACAGCTGCGAGTGCAACCTTGTCTGCACGGTCCGTCTGAACCATCACGTCCAACATCTCTGACGGTTTGTAGTTGCGCTTGAAGGGCAGAATTTCTATCTGAGGACACAAAGGACATCCATCGGGGTATTTAGAACAAAACTGGGGTCAAACGGAGACGTCAGCTCGTGGCTGTTGAAATTTTAGGTCACCTACCTGGCCTTCACAGACATCCTGAGCATCCACCCAGACCGAGTCAGCCACCCTCATCCAGTTACCTCTTTGCTTTATATAGTAATAGGCCACAATGCGGAAGGAGGGGACAAGATCATTGCTGAAGGCCAGGCGGACAGTGGTCAGCTCTGTACGCTGGACCCTCCTTAGCTGGACCACTTTACCTTTGCTCAAAATCTGCATCAAAGAAATGAGAAGAAGTAACTACAGTTCCCCCTAAAAGGACCAGGTGTGTATGAATACAGCTTATGACATGATAATACAAGTTTCTTGCACCATGTAGTAGATGTGTGTAGGCCGGTTGTCAGTAACGTCTCTGAAGACAACAGTGATATCCTGGCCCCGCCTCAGGGTGACGTGGGGCACCTCGACACTCAGGTAACTGCTGCTCGGTGACAACATGACCTCGGCTGTCATTTGGGCATCGCTGAGAAGAGCTTTCTCACGCTCCCCTTCAGCAAACACCTGCCACGGGACAAGAATAAGCGAAATTTAATGTGACTGCCGTCCAAGCTAATGTGCAGCCAGATGTTACAGCTGCCCAGCTAACAATGAACGCTATCAGAACGTCAGGCAATATTACAAGAAGGTCTTCTCAAAGTTAATGTAACGTTATTTCCACGATTTACATTTAAGATTCTGTCAATATCAGCACGATAACATTACCTAAACATCCTTTTAACGCAATTCATGTTTATTATAAAACATTATTTCACAACAGTGCTATAGGTGTATATGGGAAATGCCCCATGCAGCTTCAAACCCATGACCTTTGATGAGATGTAAAGAAACTGTTTTACCCCCTGCCCATACATTATTTTTCTTAGTTGTACAGCAGTAGTACTGGAATAGCATTCTGGGAATGTCAAGAAATCTGGACACTTTGACCGGTTCCATACCTTAATCCCAAAGTTTAGTAAACGTTCCTAGAATAAGAAAGCGTTAAGGGGGTGAGAGCTTCCTTCAGATGTTACCTTTATGTTCAGAGATGTTGCCTGCTTGGGTACTTTAAAAGTCAGTTGTGCCTCCCCATCCTCATTGCCAGCTGCTTCCAGGTTGATGGGCTCATTCGTACCCCCCCTCACATCCACAGTGGCCCTCATTTTGGGGTTTGGGACCACAGTTCCATCTTGGTAGGTTGTGGTAGCCTAATTTAATATTAAGAAGATGGAATGTTTGGCTATGAACCTAAAGGATGGATGTGTAATGAAATACGTAGGTAGAAACTATTACCAAGATGGAGAACTCGCCCTCAGGTACGAAATATTGTTTCGTTTTTGACAAATCGATCACATAAGGTGTGGAAACAATCTTCACCAAGCTCTCTGCCTCCTCAAGCTCTCCGGCTGAAGTGGAACAGAGCAAAGGTCTTATTTCACAGGCTAGAGAAGTTCAACAAAACTGCAAACTTTTCAGGCAGCAGTCTGCACGATGAACATAAAACAAAATAGAACATTAATCCGTGTGGGGAAGTTTTTTGCTTTGCCCCATCTTGCTTTCCATGAGACACATATGCAAGTGAAAGCAAGCTGGGGGTCACAGCTCAGGACTAGTCAGCGTACAACGCCCCATTCGCTGGGGGTCACAGCTCAGGACTAGTCAGCGTACAACGCCCCATTCGCTGGGGGTCACAGCTCAGGACTAGTCAGCGTACAACGCCCCATTCGCTGGGGGTCACAGCTCAGGACTAGTCAGCG
>JAODJU010000036.1:14266461-14302207 GCA_026776725.1 Gnathonemus echidnorhynchus
TGAATCCAAACAAATCACAAATTTGCAATTTTTTTTTCAGTTTTTTTTCCTCCCATCCTGTAGCCTACTTGCGCCCCCCCGCGAGAGTGTCCGCGCCCCCCCGGGGGGGCGCGCCCCACCGGTTGAGAACCACTGGTCTAAGGAATGACTGCATCCTAATGTGGAGCATCAATGTCGTGCATTAGTAAACCACAGCTGGAGGAGAATGATCCATGAATGGGCCGTGCTACCCCTGTGTTACGTGGGTCTTACTTGCAGTCTCAAGCGCGCTCACTGCAATGTAAAGGTGATAGCCCTCTATGTTTGTGATGCTTTGCATTTCTGCTTTGTGGCGCAGCTCATCTGTGTGGAGAGTAATTTCTGTGTTCCCATCCAGAATCTGTCATGACAGAAAAGGATATTTGGCATTGCAAGTATTCCAAACACCTGGCTGTATTTTTGCTACATAAAATTCAGTGATTCATTTAATTCTCTTACTTTATTTTGCATTTCAAGACCAGGTAGATATGTCCTGTTGCCTTGTCCATCCACAAGTGCAAATCTTATGTAGGCTAAGCCTTGGAGACCTTTTCCATAAGTGTACCTAGAATTAGCAAAGCACATGGTAAGGAGCACATTAAAGAGCCTTAGACACCATAACTCAAACTTCACAGACTGTCAGACACACCCACCTTGCAGATACGCTGAATTTTAATGCCAGGTCCTTGAGTAGGTAGTAAGGCTTAAGGGCCTTTATGGTCACTTCAAATGATGGAAGAACTAAGCAGAATCAAAGAATTAAAAAAGGTTTACTTGAACATGATGGGGTATGTTAAGGTAATTAAATAATTTGACATAAAACGTTTCTACTGAGCCATACTCCATCCATCCATCTTCTGTACCCAGTTGTCCTATTCACAGTCACAGGTGTCTCAAGCCTGTTCCAGAAGCTGCGGGCGCCATGCAGGGAAATACCCCAGGATTGTGGCGCAACACCAGTCACTCACACATGCAGGCAATTTGGTAGCTCCAACTAACCTCAGCACATTTTTGGACTGTGGGAGGAAACCAGAGCACCAGGCGGAAACCCCATGACAACATGGGGAGAAGATGCATAGAGCCAGAGCAGAGACTCTAACCTCAGTCCCAGAGGCATGAGGTAACAGTGCTGACCACTGTGCCACCCCTCCGAACCATACAGTGCTGTAATCGTTTAACCTTATGCACCATTAACCTTCTACAGATTCATGCATGAAGATGTTAAGACATAAAGACATACCGTATTCCTTGACCTCAAATTCCACACTGGAATTGGACATGGGGTGATGTGCAAATGAAGCAAATATTTTCCAGTGGCCAGCCCTAAAAACATCACAAAAGTTATTTTGCACCTTCAACTAACTACATTGTTATACCAAAATCCAGTGTACCAAAATCATGGGACACCAACTAGAAGATTCATCCGTCACTTACTGCTCAACGTCAGGTATTCCTATTCTATGCTCATAGATCTGCCTGGATCGCACAACGTTGTTGTAGATCATCAGGCCTTTGGAATTCTGTAGGAAAAGCCAAGTTGAGCACCATCCAGGGGAACATGATGTGTTCCACATCCTGGAGACCAAAGCCAACAGTATCAGATACTCACCAGTATTCTTACGTTGATAGCTTCATCTACTGGCAGCAGGTATTGGTCCAATGTGAAGACTCTGAAATGGACTGATTTTTTTTTTTTTTGATAATACATATAGAATACATGAGTTCAAAGTTAGTTCATACTGTCCTTCACTGGGTTCTCTTATATTACATTTGGCCATGTATTAAAAGTGTCAGCCATATTATCATTTTATAACACATTAAAACATTTAAACACGTTACCGTTATCCCCCGGGTTGTAGATGGGTTTATCTGTCTGGATGAAGATATATCCTTTCCTGGTGGATAGGATTATGTTTGCCTTCCGTACCCTTGTAAATATACTACTTTCTGCCGCCAGTTGGACATAGAAATTTTTTTCCGAATTCTGATAATTGCTTAGATCTACCTACATTGAATCAGAAATATATTTGTTACAGGATTAGTTTGGGAGTTTCTAACACACATTGTCTTTCTATTTTTAAGTTCTTCTGAGCAGTTTTGGTCATCAACAAAATTAAATATTTTTTTGTCTGTATGCATTTCTATATATGACTTTTATTTTTTGTAGATAGAAAAACTGGCAGACTGAGATCTTGCAGTGCTCACCTTGAGCTTAACTGTGGCCTGGTAATCGTTGTCCCTGTTAAGTAATACTGTTTCCACGTTTGACAATTGCTTTCTGCTCCGTTCATCCTCAAAGTAAAGTTTGACAGTGACATCAGTGGTGGCACCGTCGAGCTGGACGGTCACTGTCTCGTCCACATCCAGATGAACGACATTAGGGGCTGTGATCAGGTATCTGAATTGCACGTGTAAATGCATGCATACTTTTGTGTCAGATTTCAGAAATCAGATTAACTCAAAATTACCATCATAATCATCATCATCAACAACAACAACAACAACAATAATAATAATAATGTCACATTAGATATTACAAATATTGTTACATAAACAGGAAATACACAAATACCCAAGAAAAAATGTATTGAATAGTAATACGTGAAAATAAAGCAGAATATTGCTATAACTGGGATGATTCGTGCTCCCCACACTACCCCCCACCCCACTTGAATCTTCTGGGACACCGCCCTGGTCATCCTTAAAGGGCCAGGGCCTGGAGGGGGGCTGGGGTGTCAATGCCCAGGGCCACGCAGATTCCCCAGGCCACCATACAAAGCGTCGTCAGGAAAATCATGCACATCCTCCCTTTTCTCGACTAGGGTATCACAGATATCAAGGTTCCTGACCGTGTCGATTTATACCACCCGTGTACACCGTAAACACCAATCCATCACAAATGAGAAAAGGTCTTGATCTTGACACTCACAATGGCTGTTCAGCGCTTACTGCAGTCAGGCTGACAATGAGGATCAGTGCAAACATCATCTTGTTCTTTGGCTTGGTCTTATCATGCCTTTTAATCAACGTCTTTCTGCAGTCTCTACTCCTTTTACTAAACCTGCAAGTGTATCAAACGTTACTTATAAACATCCAGCAAGCAGAAGCTGATCAGAGCCAGGGACACCTTCCTGCCCCTGGGAGATCTTACCTGCCACAATTAAGCTGAGCACTTCCCTCCTGCTGGACAGCCCAGTGCGAGACCACTGCACTGGTCGCTGAATTTCACAGTGCGAAACCTGGCACATTGTCACTGAATAGCTGAACAGACCACATGATTTCCCAGAGAACCCGGTCTTACAGCCAAAATTGGAAGGGGGCAAGTGGGAAGAACTGTTTTGAAATGAAAGTGGAGAATACAAATATGAGTCCTCACTATCTTCTTATAGATAAACAATCTCTAAAAACATTAAAGGTAGGTTCACATGCACACACAGTTGAACATTCAACCATTGCAATACAGTGTTTACATATCTATACATAATTAAAGCCAGGTGAGATACATATTTGAAATGGTATATAAATATCTCCTCATTGTGTTTCAAATAAATAAAAATAGATATGTAACATAATATAGAAGGACTTTATATTTCCCGTTGTCACTTTCCACTTGGATGAAATACCACTGGCAGTTTTACGTTTTATTCGCAGAAAATAAATGCTCTTCAGTAAAGTTGGAGATCCCTTTCCTAATTTGACTGTCAGAACTGTATTTTTTATTTTTTGGTAAAAAAAACTGTTAATTTGTTGTCTTTTTTAAACCTTTGACCCCTCAGCAAAATATTTATCCACTGCATGTAACAGGAAATGGGGCAACAGGTCTTGGCAATCTCCATAGCAACACCAAATCTCCATAGCAACACCAGATACACACATCTGCTTTATATAAAAGCTGAAACTTAGAATGGTGGCAGTTTAAAGAGACATTAAAGGGACATAAATCTGTTTTACTCAGTAGTAAAAAGTGACATTTTTGTGACATGTTTATATTAACATAATGAAAGTATATGAAATGAAAGAAGATATTAAGCAACAGAAACTGAAGAAATTAATTATTTTGCAAGAAAATGGCCCAATTTCTCTCAAACCTACAATTCAATACCTGAATTAAAATGACATATTTTTTACAACCTAGAAACAAAAATCATGGCTTAGCTTAACAAACTAATTTGATATGCAGGAAAATGCATAATAATTTTTTAAAAAGGGGTATTTATAGTGCAGACCACATTCCTGTTTATATGAGATCTATGTTACAAGTTCCTCATGTGCGTTGGCAATATTTTAACACTGGCCATTTCCAAATCATCCCAGTGAAGGTGATGTATCTTCAGTAAATGTGTATGTACTGTCATGGTGGCACCTCTGGACCTACCCTCACACAGCATCATGGCTGATGGGCAGGTGGGCGGGGCTCAATGCAGAGTAAGCACCTGTCAGAGTTCAGGACTAGGGTTCTGGACAGCCAATCAGTTGACCTGCTGCCGCAGAGTCCCGCCCACAGTGACCCACAGTGGTCAGACCAGCTGCCACTCATCCAGAATCAATGCTTTAAAATAGCCTCCCTGAACAGGTGAGCTGGGTCTCCCTGTCTGAATCACTGGCTCTTTTCTTATGGGCTTGACCCCACCCATTCATTTCTACTGGGGCTGATGCTCTTTTACCTGCTGTGACTTGTGTGCATTTTTTAAACTTGAGTCCATGACAGTACATACATGTACATGCAAGCACAAAGATGTTAAACATGTTTAAGTTCTATTATGTTCAACATATTTATCATAAGCACTAAGCGGAGTCGCACAATAATTAGCATGATTAAATAAGTTGAGACATATGAACAAGATTTCTGTGTGGACTGCATAACGTGTTTGTTTAAATTATAGGCGAGGTATGCATCATTTTTCAGAGTCGCTTTACAGTACGACACGTGTGGAGGCGTGGCAGTTGATGGGACAGGTCAGGTGACTATAGTTGTGTGTGGTGACTCACTGCACCTAAGTCTAACAATTTAAATTGAGTTGTTCTCAATTCACACATCATCATAATTAAATCCTGCAGTCTCTCCTGTACTCTACATGGTCGAGTAATACACTACAACTTCCAGCAGCTGCACAGAAAATTTGGCATTTCATCAGAACCATACCTGTTGGATAGATGGTAAGACCCTAAGAGAGAGTTTGCTAGTTTGCAACACAGAGTGAAGATTTCCCTGCTCAGACACACATACTAAACCTGGTAACTGGCTGAGCTTGATGGTTCTGAGGAGTGAAGTCTGTAAACTGTGTGTTGGATTCTGGCCCTCCAGGACCGGAATTGGGGAACCCTGCCTTAAGATGTCAGCCTAATGCCTATACTTGGACGTATAAGCCATGCTTCTCCTCTATGGCTTTAGTTTATTTTAAATTTAGCAAAAAGAGGTTGCACTTTGCTTCAATATGATTTTTATTCAAGGGTGGCCTGGTGATGCTCTGGTGATGTTCATCACACTTGTTGTGTTATCACTGGCTGTCCCGCAGGGATGTGTCTGTTTAAATGGGAGCTGCACATGGTCTGTAGCACACTGAGGAAGGCATTACGCAGAAATATGTCTGTGTTGTGTGCAGACTTTTGATAAAATCATATTGAAGCAAAGTGCGACCTCTTCTTGCTAAATTTGATTGATTCTCTTATTGTGGTCCAGCACTTTGACAACTGTATTATAGTACTAGGAGTGAAGCCTGTTTGTCTGTATCATATTTATTTTATTTGATTATATTTTCCCTTCTAACGTCATTTATTGTTTGGACCCAAAATTCCATTGTTTTTATGACAGCAAAAAAAAAACTGCTTATTAAACATCCTGAAGGGTCCACAGGCTCGTAATTTAATCAGTTTCTTGAAGAGTGAATATTATTGTTTCATAACAAGGACATAGTACTGACTGCTCAAAATTATTAGGAAAATTTCTCCAGTTCTGGATGAAAGGTGAACCTCACTGCTGACACTGATGCCTGATTTGCACTGGGTTGTCACAGCCAGAATGTTCTCACAAGATGCAGAGGTAGCACTTTACGACTCGGCACAACAATATAGCATTATGCTATTACTTATGCATTAATTAACCATAAACTAAGTCTTAGTTACATACTGATCTCATGTTAATTCATCATTAATGAATCATGATGCATGATTTCAAGCAGTTACTATATTTATTACTATATGTGTTAATTATGTAAACCTTTGTGAAGGAGCAAGTCATGAATAATACAAGTTAAATACTGATCTCAAATATGTTCATCATTAATGAATCTTGATGCATCTTATTTCAAGTAGCAACTATATTTGTTCATTATTGGTTCATAATTAGTAACTGAGTTATTACTAAGGATTTTTTGCCCTGTCACGTAAAGTGTTACCGATGCAGCTTTACACAGAATAATACACCAGAATGAAAAGAGGCAGGGTAAATACACAGTGCATGCAGAAGTAACAGAGGACCAGTGTCCAGAATATTTAACGTGTCACAAGGTGAAGTCAAAAACACACTGAAATAACACATCGCTTACATTTGGAAAACAGAGATCGGGAAAAAAAAATGCAATACAATGTCCGTGAAATCCAGTTTTCAGCTTCACGTCTGCTTCTGATCCTTCTGGATATTACGAATGTGAATAATTCAAATATGTAAAAGTGCTTGACAAAAAATTTAAACCACTGTAAGACTGAAAATATTGATGCACTCGTGATGAAAGTGTACGGTGTATATACATTAAGATACAGCAGTGGTAGGTTCTGGGTGTATAAATATTTCACTGGAACAACTGAACTGGGCCTTTTTACATTTCACACCATCAATTAAATAATCGACATTCACTGAAAGAATCCTCCGACACCTCGTGCCAAACTGGTAATGTGAAGTTCTAGAACCTTTGGATAAATCATTAAAACATGAGCATAGGATAAAAGCACTTCACAGATGGGAAGACCTGCTGCAGACGGAGGCCTGCATTGTGGGTAAGATGGGCCCAATGGGACACAGCAGAGTTTCCATTTACTCTCCCATCAGGATCCCCGATGGAGGTGCTTGTACTCACACCTCTGTGCTGTCCTTACAGTTATATCCTTGAGTCACCACCAGGCCCTTTTGGCTTGGGCTGTGAGGATACGCCTTCTTTGCTTTGAACCGCAGCGTTAAGATGACGGCAGCCAGGGCCAGGATGACCAGGATAAGCAGGCCGGCCAGTAAACCAGAGGTCAGCAGGTGCCCATCGGCGCTGCCCTTGTGGTTGAATTCCTGTGGCGTGACGCCACCAGCATACACCTCCCGGTCGTGACCCCCGGGGTGTCGCCGTAGCCTGATGTGCTGAATGTTGGTGCCTCTGTTGTTTTCTGGTCCTATCTCAGCAGTGATGGCCGGCACGCTGCCGGATGACCTCTTGGGGCGCTGCTGAGCTGTGTGACGGTGGCCTGATGACACCAGAGAGTGGTACTCTGTACTCCTCTTCCCCATTCCCCGGTTGGCGTTGCCCCTTGACCGGACGGTGTAGATGGCATGGATGAACCACTCCCTCCCACTGGACACCTGGAAAGAGACAGTCATCCACCAAAATTCACTAAATAGGAATTAAAGGACTCTCACTAAGGACTCACTCAGGACTCTCACTAAGGACTCACTCAGGACTCTCACTAAGGACTCACTCAGGACTCTCACTAAGGACTAATTACATTAATGACATTATACTATTAATACATAGGCTTTAATATGGAGTTGGCCCACCCTTTGCAGCCATAACAGCTTCAACGCTTCTGGGAAGGCTGTCCACAAGGTTTAAGAGTGTGTTTTTGAGAATTTTTGACCATTCTTCCAGGAGAGCATTTGTGAGGTCAGACACTAATATTGGACGAGAAGGCCTGGCTTTCAGTCTCTGCTCTAATTCATCCTAAAGGTGTTCTATCAGGTTGAGGTCAGGGCTGTGTGCAGGCCAGTCAAGTTCCTCCACACCAGACTCATTCATCCATGTCCTTATCGCCCTTGCTTTGTGCACTGGTGCACAGTCATGTTGGAACAGGAAGGGGCCATCCCCAAACTGTTCCCACAAAGCTGGGAGCATGAAATTGTCTAAAATGGCTTCGAATACTGCAGCATTAAGAGTTCCTTTCACTAGAAGTAAGGGGTCAACCCCAACCCCTGAAAAACAACCCCACATCATAATCCCCCCTCCACAAAACATTACACTTGGTACAATGCAGTCAGGCAAATACCGTTCTCCTGGCAACCAGCAAACCCAGACTTATACATCAGATTGCCAGACAGAGAAGTGTGATTCGCCACTCCAGAGAACACATCTCCACTGCTCTAGAGTCCAGTGGCGGCGTGCTTTATACCAATGCATCCAACACTTTGCATTGCACTTGGTGATGTAAGGCTTGGATGCAGCCGCTCAGCCATGGAAGCCCATTCCATGATGTTCTCTACACACTTCTTAAGCTAATCTGAAGGCCACATGAAGTTTGGAGGTCTGTAGCTATTGACTCTGCAGACAGTTGACACCTTCTGCACACTGTGTGCCTCAGCATGCGTTGTCCCCGCTCTGTGATTTTACATGACATACTGCTTCATGGCTGAGTTGCTGTTGTTCCCAGTTGCTTCCACTTTGTTATAATACCACTAACAGTTGACCGTGGAATATTAAGCAGCGAGGAAATTTCACTTCACACCTGCGCTTAATGTTTCCCATTCTTTTTGAAGGTCACTTGATGTCATCCTACGATTCATGGGAAACTGTCAGATTATTTAACAGTCATCTCTGGCATAAGAAAGTCACTTCCGCCCTTTGTCTGGATGGTTTCTGGTCATTCCCAGTATCTCCTGCTTCATCTTGGTCTTGTGTACCGCTGTCTTAGAAATTTTGAACCTGGAAGCAACCTGCTGCTCAGTGTAGCCTTCAGAGGGCAGAACCAGGATTAAACCAGGATTTAAAAATGCAGATTTATTCAAAAATATAGAGTGATCTCTTAATTTTTTCCTCAGCTGTATATATACGTCTGTGTGTGTGTTTTGCCATGCCTCACAGATACTAAGATCAGTAATTCTGGACCATAGAGAATACACAACTACCCAGAGGAATGCCAAGCAAAACAGAAGAGTGTGGCATACGGTCCTGTAGCCTTGGAGGTGTGAGGTCATAACTATTGAGCCCTCGGAAACATACAGCCGGATCAAATCATGATTAGAATTTACCCACGAATGGGACCTATATGCTAAAAAACAATGATAAATCTGAAAAATGGTGCTGGACCATCATGATGATGGGCAGGGTAGTTAAATGAGTTACAGATCAGTGCCTGTGTCCAGAAGGTCATGGGTTCCAATCCCATGGTCAGCTGAGTAATCATATCACAACTGGGTACTTGACCAAGACCGTTACCCCCAGGGATGCTGGGTGACCCTGTTCCATAATCACAGAGTGGGAGGTGCATACCTGAAAGAGGGCTGAGGAGTCCAACTGGAAGCCGTCCGAACCCGGCTGTCTAACCAATGGAAGTGCGTCAGGGTCATCGACAGCCAAGATAGCGCTGAAGTCCACGCTTCCGAAACTCCAGGCCTGTGTCTCAGGCTGAGCTCTGTCCTGGAATGAGAATTTAATAACAATCATTACAAAATAACATAATTATTAATAATAATAATTACCTGCAAGCAGCAAAGGGGCATCTGCTCTGGATTTAATAGTTTACATACCAGATGGAGAATGACTGGTATCCCAGGGGAAGTACTTAAGCGGCAAATAGAAGCCTTTCAAAAGTTCGACTGAATTCTGTGTAAATTGCGACAGAAAAAAAAAATCTGCTAATTGCAAAAATGCTTAAATCTCTCAGCGTGCCCTCATTAAGACTCCAGCAATACATGATGGGTTTAAAAAATATGTGCATCGCCTGCAAGAAGCAGTAGCTGATGAGTCAGTACTGAGACGCAGGATGTAGCTTTGGGATTAAAATGTGACCCACTGTGGTTTCATTCTAAAGACGATTTACATTCAGCCCCTCAGGATTTATGGAAGGGAAGCACAGAGCTTACGATGATCTTGAATCTGTACAAGAGGGATGGGGAGTCGGCCAGGCAGCCGAATTCGAAGGTGCCGGGGTTGAATTTGGGGACATAGCCGTCAGCGCCGGTGCAAAGGAAGACTTTCTCAATACTGCATATGAAGGAGTCGCCTAGGTTCTGCACGGGGTCGACCATCACGCGGCCATAGATCACGTCACCTGGGTGAGCAAGAGAGTCAAACTGGGGTCATGGAGCACGGACAATGGGCCACAACTGGGCTCCACTGGCTGGTCAATAAAGAGCTACGGCGGTATCACCTTCAGAGAATGCCACGTCGCTCTCCTGGCCAAAGCCCATGGACCCATCCGACAGCCAGAGCGCCCTCTTGGACAGCAGAAACATCTGGGTGTTCAGGCTGAACTCGGCAGCTACTGGATCACTCACCTGTGAAGCCACGGAATAGTGGTGAAGAGGCAGAGCGAGACAGTGCCAAGAGGATCTAAACCCAGCGAAGAAATCGAGCCTAAAAATCGAGCCTAAAGGGTGCGAGGCGGCCAGGTCACCTGCTGGAAGCGGATGTCCAGGTCGAAGGTCACAGGCTCCCGGGGGTTACAGACAGGGGGGGTCGTGAACTCCACTCCAGGAGCAGCTGTACATGGAAGCAGCCTTACCGTGTATGTACCTGAGTAGTCTCTCACCTGGGGGAGGAAGAGATATCCTTCTGAAGGTACTTCATGATGAGTATGCTATGAAGCTGTTAAATGTTGGTCATCTAGCTATGAAGCGAACACATGTACACTAGTTGCTAAAATTGTGGAAACACCTAGGAGAACCAACAGACAACCATCAAGGTCTCTCTCTCTAGGGTGGACAATTTCCACCCTACATGGTCACATGTACATTTGTGAAAGCGGGTCAGTCAGTCCATAGAGCAACTGGGGGGAAGGATCTTGCTTATGGGTCCAAAGGTGATATTACTCTGCAGATCCTGGGATTTGAGCCGATGACCTTCCAATCACAGGCAAAGTGGCCCAACCCAGTAACCCACACAGCACCTTCCAGATTTGATGATCTTTATTCAAACAGAGATCCAAAGTTACTTCTAAATGTATCCATTCCGGAGTGTTGTCATCGTCAACATCTGCATACAAGCTACTGCAATCTTCACCACTCAGATGTAGGCAGCGTTGGTTGTTTGGAAGCACAGGAAGTGATGTCATATGAAAATGTGGGCCATTCTTACTGAGAAGTCTGACGTGAAGCTCCACTGCTGCAGGGGATGATTGTAGGAGGCCTCACTCCTGATCAGGCTCAGGGCAAAGCTGAGGCCGGGGTGGTCCGTGCACAGCACCATGGAGGATCGATCCGAGGCTGGAACACATCAGTGTAAATACAAACACAGGAATCTCATTTCTGATATCTGATTGGAACTCAAAAACAGGGAGGTATACCTGGATGAGAGAGCACAAACAAGCCCCGGAAACGGGCTTCGGTCCGAAAGTTGACCACCAGACGGCCTGCATCGTTGATGCGCATGCTAGTTGGGAACAAAGCCCCTGCAATATGTGACAAAGGTAAGTCATGGTCGCAAGGTCACATTCCCAGGTGACAAAACAGTATAGCTGCTCTATGGATATGTACAGAATACTCTCTGTGTTGGGTCAGTCTTTGGTATTTCTCTGTAAAAATATGTACAAATGACAATCGCGGCTCTACAATGTAACCATTCTTTAGTCCTGCTGGCTAACCTTACATCTACGTTTGGGCCAACTTGCCTTGCAGCTCTGCCTCCGGGGGGCTGCCAACGCCGTCCTTCCACAAGATGGCAGTGTCGTACACGAATGTGAGCCGCAGCTCGGACTGCAGGTCGAAGTGCTGCCAGTTGCCGGCACCCACGGGCGAATGGAACACGTAGGACACGTGTAGCGGGACCCGGAGGGTCACATACGATTGGACCAGATTCAGAACCTACCAGCAAGTGGAGAGAAGAGATAGTAACGTCCTCACAGGAATTCTGTAGTGAACTGTTCTGAAGTGTTTTTAATTCCTTACAAATACGCTAGAATAAAATACATAAAAATCAGAAATAATCAGACAGCAACAGAAAAAGACAGAGAGAGGGTGATAGAGAGAGTATTATACTCTACAATTTACTGTGGAGTTGTTTGCACAGAATCACAAACAGAGGCCCTCAAACTCTCAGTAGGAAAAAGATCAATACTGTTCACCATAGCTACCCAGGACGACATGTGCAAGAGAAGCGAAGAGAAGCTCTCGCTCCACTAAAAAGGAAATCAGTGAAAAGCTGCCATTGGCACCAGAATATATTGTTATAGCCATCTTAGCTGATATTCCATTCCACCTCAAAAATTTGTCATAAAATGAGAGGGGCAGGCAAATATATATATAATGTTTTTGTGAAAACAAAATATGAAGACAGGAAAGTTTATTGTTCACTTTTTGATTACTGTTTATTTAGCCTTTAACAGCAATGGGGGACTCTACAAAAAAAAACTCTTGCCCATCAGCTCCCTTGCAGCTGGGGAGGTTGCCTTGGCAACTGGTGATGATTTTTTTTTTTTGCTAGGAAAAGGATTATTTTGTGAAATGTCTCAGAAGTGCCCACCTGGCCGTCAGTGCTGATGGAGCCCCCGCAGGCGCTCAGTAGCTCGGACACGTCGTAGTGACTGGAGAACTCCCACAAGCAGGACTCCAGGTCCAGGTTCCTGTAGAAGCGCAGTGCCCCCTCTCCCCTCATGGTGGCGCTGTACTGGTACGGCAGCGTCGCCCCGATCACCCCGGGATTCCTGGAGGAGTCCGTCAGGAAGCCATGACGGGTGGTTTGCTCGATGCGGTCCAAGAGGTTGGAGCAGCGGTGACCGAGCCGGATCCCATCTGGACTGAGTGTCAGCTCAAAGTTGGACAGCGGCCGCGTCGAAATCACCGGCAGCATACCTGGGGGGGAGAGCAGAGGAGCAGGGCCTTTGAAGACAGTTTTACCCACATGGACAGAGTGTAGAAAGTGGACAATCAGGCAGAACTGGTATCATGAGATCATAATAGGACAGCCAGCTACACTATGTCAATTAGTTATGAAGCTATCAGATTTTGGTCAATTAGCTATGATGCTATCAGATTCTAGTCAATCAGCTAAAAAACCATCAGATTTTGGTCAATTAGCTATGATTCTATCAGATGCTGGTCACTTAGCTATGAAGTCATCAGATGTTGACCAATTAGCTATGAAGCTATCAGATGTTGGTCAATTAGCTATGAAGCTATCAGATGTTAGTCAATTAGCTATGAAGCTATTAGATGTTGGTCAATTAGCTATGAAGCTATTAGATGTTAGTCAATTAGCTATGAAGCTAACAGATGGAGGTCAATTAGCTATGAAGCAATCAGATGATGGGAGCTCACCATCCATATGGGGCATGGTCACTGTCAGCCGGATGAGGTTGGGGTGGTCGGGGTCGTCCACACCTGTGTAGCGCAGCTTGGCAGAGAAGGGCTCGGCGCCCACGGTGCCCACCTTACGGGGTTGGCACATGCCTGCAGGTATGGGAAGGTTACAATGTTAGCACAGCATTAACCCAATGCTAGCCTGCAAAAACATTCAGTAACTTACATACCATAACAGAATACATCTCAACACTGCATTATCCAGTAACTATGACTCCTGTTTCTGATTCTGATCATTACCGATACAGTAGATTTGTAGGTGATTCCTGTTGGGATTTCCTCGTTTTGAAATATATACATATTTCATATGATAATGGATTATAATCATTTATGGACAGCTCAGATACACATGAAATGAAGGTTACAAGAGTAGAAATGTCATGGCCTAAAGCCATGAAGAGCTTCAGCATCTCGCCTTGAAGAATTCAGCCTGTTGTATATCTTACTTTGTTTCTCATTGTGCCCTTTTACAGCAGGATATAATTTACAAAATGTAATTTTATTCCATAAAGGAATAATAACATAGTTTTTCATCCATGGATCTGAAGCTGCGACTGATTGGTTATAAATCCAGCTCATGACCGCCACGCCACCTGCAGGCCCTTCAGGGTAACTACATTTTGCTCTAGTGGCTGAGGATGAAGATGGGAGCCCCTCACCCTCGTCCACACTGATGGTGACGATGGGGCTGCTGAGCTCCAGGCCCTCGTGGCCGTCGGCGTTGACGGCGCGAGCCGCGCACTGCACCCGCGAGCCCGCCTGGAAGTAGATGGAGTCCAGGGTGATCAGCTTGGAGGAGGTGAAGAATGTGTCGAAGTCCACCTCGCGCATGGGGAGTGTGACGCCGTCTGGCCCCGCGGGGGCGCTGACGAGCCAGCGGTACTGGGTCAGCGTGTCGTTGATGCGCTCGGCAGAACAGATAGGCCCGGTTTTGTCGTAGTCTGAGCACTTTGTGTTACATGCCTGTAAGAGTGGAAGAAAAGAGTAATGAACAAAACAATAATTAAAAAATGGCTGTAAGGGACAGTCCATACTGTACAGAAATACAATGACATATATTAAACAAATAAAGAAACAGTGATTTCCAGCAGAGATAAAGTGTAGCATTACATTATTTTTCAGTGAAATTGTAATTGTTTTTTTATAATTCTATGATAACTGCCCTAGGTCAAGAATTCAGACATGGCTCTTTGTATTTAATGACATACATATGATGGCATTTGTAGAAGAATCTTTTTAAAAGTGTTATCATCCAACTTTCCGTAAGAAGCATGTAAATGGAGGCTGCACTGAAAAGAAGTAGGTTTTTCAAATTTAATAACTTAACTGAAAGTAAAAGCAAATTAATGAAGCACTGGGTTAATACTAGTGATGACAGAGACAAAAGAAAGTGGGCGGGGTTCACAAGCCACTCACTGGGCTCCACAGCCAATGGCGTGTGAGAAAGTGATGGGCGGGCACATCGTACCGTGACACAGACCAACGGGTAACCAGCGGCGGGGTGGGGGCTGTGTCCTCCTCTGCGCATGTCGTCGTACTGCAGCAGGGAGATCACCTGGGGCACAGAGGGGAAGGTCACATCCGCCAGGCTGGTGGCCTCTTCGATGTAGATGATGGCTTTGGCTGCCTATCATAAGACACGGAGGGTGAGGACATGATTAATGACACTTCCTAAACTTTTATCCATTCATCTCCCAGCTACCTATCCAATACAGGGCCCTGGAGAGGCTGAACCCTATCCCACGAAGCACAGGGCACCAGGCCCTAGATAAGCACCCACTGGTCTGCACATCATGATCTGCATGTTGTGGTCTGCACAGCTGTTCTGCACATTATGGGCTACATGTGTGACCCGCACGTTGTGGTGTGCAAATTGTGGTCTTCATGTGCGGTCTGCAAATCATGGTCTTCACATGTCATCTCCACATTGTGGTCTGCGTGGGTAGCCTGCACATTGTGGTCTACACATGTGGTCTGCACATATATTCTGTATGTGTGATCTGCACATCATGGTCTGCACATCATAGTCTACACGTTGTGGTCTGAACATGTCTTCTACATATGTAGTTGGCACATAGGGGTCTACTTGTGTATTCTTTATGTGTGATCTGCACATTGTGATCTGCACATCGCGCTCTGCAAGTTGTGGTCTGCACCTGTGTCTCAGCCACCATGTACTCATCAGGTTTCAGGTGGAGAGTGAAGGTCTCTCTCATCTCCCTCAGGCCATCAAACAGGATCTCCACCTCCACAAAGTGCTGGGTGTCGCCCTCCTTGAACTCAATGTCTGTTTGGAGCAAAAGCATTACTCACCCTAAATAAGGCTCTCCTACTTCAGCCAAATACAGTATTTGTATGCACAGTACAGTGACACTCAGACTCGTATAAAAATTAATCCACTTAATGACATTGCACATTCTATAACATGTTTTAGGTTAAGAATGCAAAAACGACAAAATTTCCTTCATGGTATATAAACCTACTGCATTTAAACACCACGCCACTTACAGATCCCGCTGACCTGAAGGAGCCACAACACAAGCATTGCAAATGTTGCCAAAAGCACCAGAAGCACATTCAGCATTTAACTGAAGCACATCTCACCCCCGGACACGGGGTGGTAGTCCTCCCCCGAGGTGGCTGAGCCATCCTTGGTGTGCACACGCACCAGTGACACCTTCGAGGTGTCCCCCACCCTCAGGACTGGGACGCGCACCACCGACACCTGACCGAGCTCTCTGGGCTCCATCACACTGAACTTGGTCTCCCCAAACTTGATGACAGGCTCTGGTTAAAAAAAATAACAAGTTTATTGCTCAGGATTTACTGGCATTCTTTCCAGGCCTGCGCTTCTTGGAACAGGCTGACCGTCATGCTGTATATAGGACATGGATGGATGTTCAGGAATTCAATTGCCTGGTATTTTAATTTGAAAGTTAATTTATACGGTGTAGCGCAGCATTTATCAACAGTGACTGAAGCAAACAAGCCTTAGCCTAAATATGCATAAAATTGCGCATCTAATTCAGAAGGTGCATTACAGTGCTGCACTGGAGGGAATATCAGAGAGAGGAAAAAACAGACAGCAAGCTGTCAGTGTCCCCACAGACCCCCCCCGCCTTACGGTCTGCATCATCCTTTATCCTGATGAGCGCCTCCTTCTGGTTGCCCAGGGAAGCGCCGAATGGCGAGTCACTCTTAGGGCTGCCCAGGACTAAACGCAGCTCCTCGTCCTCTTCGTGGAGCGAGTCATCGACCAGGACCAACACACACGGCTTCTCCACCTCACCTGGGCCCAGGAAGAGAGCGAGTGCCCTTCGTAACGCTAATCCACCATTGCTGCATTTACACCCCAGCAAGGCCAGCCACACGAAACGAGAAAAGTCGCCAAAAGTTAACGTAAACCTTCCCGAAAGTCAAGCATTCGGCGGCTTGAGGGCTCTCCCTCACCGGGCAGGAAGGTGACGATGGACGCGTCAGTGTTTGGCCGCTCCTGGAAGTCCGTAGTGACCTCGGCGGATCCCTGGCGGCTGTAGCAGCGCACCGTGGACAGGCCGCTGACGTCACCACTGCGGTACACCAGGGCCAAGACCTGTTCTTGGTTCTCATTGGCGATGTACACAGATTCCCGAAACTGGACCCTTGGGACTTGTTAAGGGGAAAGAAATCCTAATCTGTAACCAAGATCTGAAAAATGAATGTAATAAATCGACACGTCTGTAAAATCAGTTGTGTATAAACTTACGGTCCGAGAAGGAATCGTTGATGAAGATGGTCACCTTCCCCGGCTCTCCCAGAATGCCATTCATGGGCATGTGGAGAACCAACTCAAACTTCTCCGGCCCCTCCAAGGTGGGTCGGCTCAGGTCATCCAGGATGGTGACCCTGACGGTCTGCATATTCACCCCGGGAGGAAAGTCTAAGTTTTGACTGATCCCTACATAGTCTACACCAGCTGCAGGACAAACAGAACAAAACAAATGACTGACCAAATGAAAAACACTGGAGAATCGCACACTCTGGAACTGAAAGCTTCTGCTAATTGGGCCTCTTTTGCATACAAGGGTGAAGAAGTCAGGTATTGATCAACATCCAAGAAACCTCATTAGAAACCTTAAGCATCATTAGATACGACCTTTGCAACTATGGAACATCCTTTGGAGAAAAACAGGCTTAATGAAATACTTATTGCCATATATTTTGAAGGTACTGTTATATTTTTCAGATCCTTGGCTGGCAAAGGCCTGGTCCGGCATTCAGATCCTATACTTTCTCTGTTCCTCTCATGAAGTAATGAGGCGCAGTGATCAGAAGCCAGGTTTAAGAGATCTGATCATACCTAAGAGGGCAGTGAAAAGGAGCAAGAAATAGATGCTGGATAATAGCTGGTGATGTGAGGAGGCGTCGTGGGATGGAGCAGGATCACAGAGTGCAGATTCTACACAGAGTCCTTCCCCTTGAGGTCATGTATGTGACAGAGCTTGTATCGTGTTAAAGAATCATGTAAATGCATCACTCAGGGCCTGCTTCATTTTAAAGGTGTTGATAAATTCTCCCTTTCATTGTAAAACAGACTCACGACTATACATTGTATATTGCTTTTTATTGTAATTTTATTTGAAAGCATAAAGTTAATGTCTTAAAGGCAGAGATGACAAAATACCTTCACGCAGGCTGAATAATTTTGTTTTTCATCTAATTAAATTAGTTTAAACAGTAATAAGAAGAATCAGTCATGAATGGAAGTGCCAGTCAAAAGTTTACCCGTAGAATTTTCTATATTTTAGAATAAAGAAATCAAAACTGTAAAATAGCATATGTAGAATTATGCACCGACCAAAAAAGTATTAAACAAAAAACTAGTAATGTGTTGGGGGGGCAGCTCTGTGGGGTGGGACTCAGAAGGTTGCCAGTTCAAATCCTGTGGCAGGCAGAGTGATGCCACCATTGGGCCCTTGAGCAAGGCCCACGGCCTAATTGCCCCAGGGTCTGGCTGACCCTACTGTCTCCTCTACGCCAGTTTCATGAGGTGGCCTCCTGGGATGCTTTTCCAGCTGTCCTGAAGGAGGTAATACATGTATGCTGAGCTCTCATTGGCTGCTTTACCTTCCCTTTCTGGTCAGACTCCTCCAAATCCATTTCTAATGTGTTTAGCTCAGGTGACCAGGTCATGTGATGTGATACTATCACTCTCCTATGCAGGTGGCTTGGCGTGTCTGAACTTTTGACTGATATTGTAAATAAATATACAGCATACTCAGCGGAAGGCTGGAACTCGGTGAGGCCTCCTACCTACGGCAGATAGCGGCTTGGTCTTGCGGGAGCGCACAGTGACTGAGGCTGTTCTGGAAAGATCTGTACCCGTCCTCCACACTCGGACATCAACAAAGCCGTCACTCTCGTCCACATGATAATCCATGTCTCCAAAGTAGAAGACAGGAACTGGAAAAAAAACAAAGAGATATTATACTTATTTTATAATTACTATATATCCCATCTTATCCTATATACACTACCATTCAAAGGTTTTTGCATTCCACAGGTTTCTTCCCATGAATCAGAGCAGTATTTAATGTCATTTGTAGAAAGAATGCTTTGAATTTTCCCTGCTGTTATAACTACTAGATGAGGTTACTTAACTGAATCAAAGGTATGATATTTTCTTGCTAGTAAAGGTATTCAAATGGTGAACATTTGAATACATAAATTTATATAGTAGCAAAGAATACTATATATTTCTATTAAATGTTAAGGGAGCAACATGCAAATGTAGAAAATCTCAGTGTGTGCAGAAACGTTTGACTGGTAGTGTACTTTGAAGGGGAACATGGAAACTTGATTCACAATTATTTTCTTTATATAACATTAAAGTTGTTATAATTAGACTTGGGACTAAAATGGCAATTAAGTGCCTTTGTCTTGGCCAATACGATTTGTGTTGTAATTATGTATTTTTTGGGCTTATGAACAGGTTTTCCACCCTATATACAGCTATTTTGTGCCTTTTAAAGTCATTTTTGAAAATATGCCAAATTGTTCTTTTATCTTCTTCCCAGAATGCATCTTTCTGATTTCTCATGGGCACTGGGAAAAAAGGAGATTGATCTGCCATTCTTGGCATTGATCATTGTTAATACTCGTGTGTGTTTCAATACAATACCCCTGAAAATTGTATTTGAATGTGGCAAAAACTGCAGCACAGGACCAGAGTAAGTAGAAGTGGCCATGTATTTTTGAGGACTGCTACCCACAATCCTCCAGAGGCCTTGGTTAATAAACCCAGCTGTCCCTCATTGGACTAATCACCTCCTTAAGGATGTACAGGGTCAGCTGGGTAGATCTGTAAGAGATTACTATGCATCCAGAGAGTTTGGGTTTTAGGACACCAATTTTCTTCTGCAGTTTTTCTGTGTTTTGTATGGGGTTTTTGTTTTTCCTGCTTTTGTTTTGCTTTCCATAAAGACCTTTTCTTCCATTTTGTTTTGGAATTTTTCCTTAATGAAGCACTGTGCTTAACTTCTGCTGCCTGGCTATCCATTAATGCTGCTCTCCAAACCTCATCCTACCACAACAAGCAACTATGTTTCCTTATCGCTGACTATTTGCACTGTGACTTCATTCGCAGAACAACATTTGAAGTATTATTAAGCTGTGACCCTCAATTTTTTTTCTATCCATTTTTGAACGCAGTTAATAGCCCACAGAGGCAATAAAAAGGTTTACAGTGTTCTCAGTTCATGTCTTCTCAAAATGGATTCGTGTTTTTCATCTAAGATGCTGCGGGGATCAAGCCACAGCTCAGATAAATAATTATGGGAGGTGACGTCTCAACTGTACAAGCGAAAATGAGATTCAGTAGCACACACATTTCCCAGCATGCTCTGACTGATCCTCGTGTATTTAAAAAAAGATTTTCTTAAAGATGAAAACTGCCTCAGATCTACAGCTCTCTAAGAAAATAGCGTAGGAAATTAACCTTGAAATAGAGTCATTATGCCTTGATTACAGTTTTATTACTTTTTTCTTTTATCTGTGCTTAACTGTGTGAGATACGACTCTGCTCCTCCTAAAGTCTTTCCTGTTTGACCAATCAAATTACCCAGGACCTGAAAATGAACCAGTCAGTGCCCTAGGTGTAAGACCTCAGCCAATTAGTACCCCAGGGCCTGGAGTGCAGCTTCTGTGCCACCGGGGTAATCTGACTCAATACCCGCACAGCAGCAGATGAGAGTTCCAGGCCGTCGCGCTCACTTAGTCATGTGACAATCACTGTAATAAGATAAGGTCCAATTGTATAACCAACTGCAGGCTTCAAAAGACGACTGGCTGAAAGGGGATCTTCTGGCTCCTGAGAAGCCCCAGATATGCCGTAGCCAGACCACAGCAAGCTGCTGGGGAGGACCAGGGCCCATTTGGAAGGAGAAGCACTCCGGGGAGCCTGGATCGGCTTCTGCCAAGCTTCTGCAGTGACGGCATCGTCTACGTACGCCAACTGCAGCGGAAAAGCAGGTAGGCTCACTTGACAGCGTTAACCACAAAAGCCAACGGGCACATTGCCTGACAGCACAAAGCCCGTCTACGTCTGCTAACAGGATGTTGGCCCCTTCTAAAGGTCCCAGAGGATCGTTTTCTCACTTTGCCCTGATTCCAAGCAGCAAGCTTCACCTACCCCCCTCCACTCCCTACTGAAAGCGGTTTGAGAGAATTTAATGGTACGTGTCACATGACCACACACAAATGGGGGCAATTCTGTGGTCAGTTAGGCCTGGATCACAGTGTGATGCCACATGCTAGTGGCGACACTCATTACTGGGGAAACCATGGTAACTGTTTACATTCCGTTATTCTGTTACACAACATGAGTTACCAGTGTCTGTCTGTTGTTAAGGACCTATGGGGTAATGAACCAATCACCCCTCTGCAGTCTGGGACAGTGGGACTCATTAGTGCCCATGTGGCAGACAGAATGGGTCCTTTCTCTGTGCTTTTTGCCTTGCTATTGTAAATATACAGCCGTATAAATATGGAAATCATATGCTTTATTATTTGGTCAATCAAAAACAAACAGATGGCAATTTCCCTGTTCTGTGAGAATTTGGGGGTCTCCAGACATGTGTGTGTCTCTCCCGTGAACCCATCCCACTGGGAATGGGGGTATCTTCCTCAGCCTATGCCCCCACAAGGGAATATATCCATTTTCCCCCACCCACTGCAGCTGTCAGTGATGAGGCACAGCCATCATACCTACAGGGAAACCATAATCGCTTTCTGTTCCGGTAAAAAATCCACAGCATCGCTATGACATCCCCTCAATAAATGCAGTGTCACTTACCTCCCCGCAACCTCCCCCCCCAGCCACCCACCACAGGCACTGCAGAGTATCTCATCATAAATGTGTACAGAGTGTGCTAGCACCCAAGAATCTGTGTCTGAGTGCACCTGGAGAACACAGCACCACATGGAGATAGGGTTACGTCCCAGAGACGATTGATCAGGTTACAGCGCCTCCGCAGCTCAGGCTGTCAGCAGCTCTTTCTCAACGCAGCCCCGGGCCGATGTTAAATTTCTGAATTTAGCATACGATGGTGGGGGGGGGGGGGGGGGGGGGGGGGGGTGGGCTCGTCATATAACAAGAAATTCTGTCTTTTTTTAACAAAAGGTGATTGTTTTCCGCCTTCACTTTCGTCTGGGGGACTGTCACTGTCTCACAATGGGCGCTGGAGGCTCAGCGCGGCTGCTCAGCTTCCTGCTTTGGAAGGTGAGCCTTCGAATTCAGGACAACTGATCAATTAAGATGGACGGATAATCCTTTCGCATTTTTACCCTTTGAAGGGATACTTAAATTTCACCCTTTGCCACTTCCAGAATACAGGCAGACATTCCAACAGTGTGCACTCTGTACACTGGGACGGTCACCACTATGTCACACCTGTGGTCGGGGCACCAAAAAAACTATAATGGTCCGAAGATGAGGGGATGGGATGGTGGAGGAGTGATGTGTGAGATCCCAAGGGTCTGCAGGATATCGTCTGAGTGGCTGTTGGCGGTGAGGCCCATCTGAACACTTTAAGGCTTGAACGAAACTCCACTTTTCCTTTTAAGAGACTCTTTAGCACATAAAACCTGATGTTACTTAGAGTAAGCGGAACTTTTAATAGCAGGAAATCTGTTACTGGTGGATTAGACACCCACTTATGTCTGTAAGACTTCAGCCTCTCGACCCTGAACCATCCACTTGCAGAGCAATCTTCTCAATAGTTATGGCAGCCGAATGTGCAGGCGAAACATCTTACAAACGTGGAAAACGTACAAAACATAGAAAAATGGGGATTCCTGTTACCTGGGAGCATTGGTGTGACGCCTCTGTGACTTTAAATATGTCCCCGAATACCGCTGACCCGGCTCAGGAATGTGGATATACTTTTAATACATTAGGACGGGGGCAAAGAGTCACAAAGGCTTTCATTTAAAACTTTGGAGAATCAAGCAAGCAAACAGCGAATGGGGAAAAAATACACAGCCTACCAGTTGCCCGAGCTACCCCCTTGTTGGGAGGCAAGAATGGTGCCCCCCCAGTGTCCTATTGTGGTGGCACTGATCTCATGACCTTAGGTCTGACCCCTCCCAGGATGCACTCAGTTCTAATTTGAATAGAATCAACTTTGCTTGCTGCCTGTTAAAAAAAAGCCCTGTTACCATGATGTTTGCAGTACCCTGAAGCGAGAGGGACGTGCGTGGAGTGTAAAGGGGTCCTAGCGAAGTTTTTTAATTAGAGCCATGAAAAATGTATGACTTTGTTGCCCACAAATTTAAAGTCAGTTGTAACTGTTGTGTGTTCCAACAGTGTTAAGGATACCTTTTTTACTCCATGGCTAAATCCCTTTCAGTTGAGTTTAAACCCTTATTATGCTATTTGGGATGAATCTGTGACACGTGGAACAGGATTAGGAGGACGAGCTCCTTGAAGCAGCTTCCATGCTTTGTTAGGAAAGTGAAGTGCTTGGCTTCATGGTTTTGACTTCAAGGAGAGCTGCTGTCCAATGGGAGAGCTCCAGAGGTCAAAGGTTAAGACACGAAAACTCGGCTGCATCAGATTGAGAGGAATAATCTGATTTTTTTTTTTTTTTACTTGATTTTTCAGAATTGCATACTGAAGCACATAAGTCCACAAACACCCTACGGAGACATTCGCTCACGGCTTACCAGGGGACAGTGATAACTCGATATTCTGGTGTCTGAAACACTGTTTAAAATGTATGCTCATGTGAGCCAGCCTGCTTGCGAGCTTTGTGTGTAAAAATCAGGAGTTCATACGGTACGGTAAGAAGAAGACGATGGACAGAGGCATCAAAGCGCCAACACAGACAGGAGGTAAGAACTGCTGGAGAAAAGAAATGCTCATCATTTGCTTTAAAAAGTCAAGAAAACAAGAAAGAATACATAACCTAAAGGAAATAACTACAGGCATGAAGAGTTGGCTGCTTTGATCACTGTGTACTTGGTCGACTTCCTGTACATTTCAATCAACGACATTGAGTTTCACTGGCAAACTAAAACATCTAGTATCCTGCAATACTGTGGCTCAGTTCTCATTTTAAATACAAATGCAGACCACTGTGAGCGGGTAGAACTGCCAGATGTGCATTTTTTCCCCACTGAGAATTTATTTAAAAGAAAGTGACATGAGAAGAAAGCCATTTTCACTTAGCAAAGCAAAGCGTCTAATCAGTGCCAAACTCTCATTCCCTTTAAATTCTGCTATACACGGAACAGAATTTATACAAGAAAACTTAACTTCCTTGAAAAAAACAAAGATAGAGGATAAATTATTCAACAAAGGTTTCTTCACACCAAAAAGGTACCACTCAAAAGAGATAAGATGTCAGAGTAGGGGACGCCCTGGATGGGATGCCAGTCTATCACAGGGCACGAGGCAGGAGACGCCCTGGATGGGATGCCAGTCTATCACAGGGCACGAGGCAGGGGACACCCTGGATGGGATGCCAGTCTATCACAGGGCACGAGGCAGGAGACGCCCTGGATGAGATGCCAGTCTATCAAAGGGCACGAGGCAGCAGATGACCTGGATGGGATGCCAGTCTATCATAGGCCTATAGACAGGACTTTAACTAGAGCAGCCAGAGAAAAGCCGCACAACCACAGGGAGCTGGAAGAAGAGTCTGAGCCCCAAAACCATGACACGTGAGACTACAGCACTACCCATAGAGCCACGCCCACCCCATCATAAAACAAAAAAGTCCCCTAAAGTGGGTGCACTGTGTTAGCAGTCGAATAGCAGAAGCATTGGATCCTTGCAGATTTATTGACTATAGACTGGAGCAATGTGCTCACAGCTCTTACCGTCATCGAGGTCAGAGAGGATGGTGACCTTTGCTGTGGAGAAGTGACCCAGACGGCCGCCCATGGGGACGCTGAGCGTGACGTTAAAGCTCTCTTCCTCCTCGTAGAGCGAGTCGTCGATGATGACCACCCGGCAGGGTTTTTCCGCCTCACCCCCGTTGAAACGCAGTGCGCTCCCGGGGCCCTCTGGTCGGGAAATGTAGTCCGAGTAGGACAGCACTGAGGTGGGGGCAGTGCCCGTGGCAGTGACTGCGGACGACCGGGCAGAAAACATCAACAGGGAGAAACTCAACACACTCAAGGGAAATTAGCGAATCAAGGACTCTGGACTGCTTCTTTGGCAAAGAGACGGGATTCAAAACCCCAGCTTTGGAGGCAGGGGGCAAACCATTGAGTCAGGACACTACACATTAACCGTAGACATGAGCAGCCCATCGAGATGAAAGGAATGATGCTTGCAAATCAAAGTAGACGGGATTATCGAGTACTGTCAGGTCAACTGGGTTCACTCTCTTCCCACTGGGTGGAAGCAGGTGGCAGTCCCACAAAGCGCAAGTCTCAGGTTATATGGGCAGGACTCAAGCTGGGAGCCTGTCAGTTTCCAGGGAGTCCCAGTCCTACCTTGCTGGGTGTAGCAGAAAACCATGAGCTCCTGGCTGACGTCCCCGTTCCTGTGAACGGGGATCAGGAGCTCGCCAATGTCCTCCTCCACACTGTATGTGGACGAGGGGATGAAGACCGTCGACTCTATAAATGGGGAAAATGACAGAAGGGCAGTAGGCATCATGAAGGATGGAGATCTGCATGATCTTGTAAAGTGAATGCAGGCTATTGAAACAGCATGAAGGACTGATGTACCTGTAGACAAGATACTGGCCCTATTTAAGAATATCAGGCCTTATAATCTCTCACCTGCCAATGTACCTTCAATAAATGTAGTTGCTGAGCAAATATACTTATTTGAAAAGAATTTATGGATTTTTATATAACTTAAAGTTGCAAAATAAGTTTGTAGGAGCTTAAGGCAAATTTAAATTGGAAACCGCAGTGGGACTAATGAAAAATAAAGTTTGTCCTCTCACTCCTTAGTCCTCACACACTTATGATTCATCTCTAATCCAACTCCCAGTCTTTGCAGCACTTATCTAAACACGAGGCCATTATGTGGCGCGAGTCCTGTCACACGCAGCCGACAACAACAGCCACTGCTCTTCTGGGACCTGTTACTTGTGGTGAGGAGCGGAGAGACGCTTTGTAATCTACGAGGATCTGAGACGGCGAGCGGCTTTAGAGAAATTAATTAAACAGGAGAAGTTTTTGTGTGTGTTTGATAATCACCCGGGGGTGCAAAGCTGCTGTGCATTGTTACTTAACACGCACTATATCCCCCCCACAAAAAAATTAAAAACAGTTTGGATCATTTAAGCATTTTTTTCTACATTGGCATAAAGGTAAATTTGTATTTGCAGTCTTAAGAGTTTTAGTAGCACTAATATGATAATATGATAATATGAGAGCTCCTCCTGGATGGGGGCCAAGTCACTGGAGCAGAGCAGCTGTGGTTATGTCTCATGCCCACAGAGCCCAGCAACAAACCCCCCAGGACACCATTAAGACCAGCTGCAGCCTGCAGGACTGGAGCAGAAGATCAGGCCTGGTGCTCCTGGAGTCGCACTCACTGATCACAGCCTCATTAGCTGAATAAACACTGTCTGCAAAATACTTCTGTTTTCAGCCAACATTAAGGATACATGCTGGTCAACATTTATATAATGTGTACAGTTTGGCATGTTGAGTGCTGGTATGTGCGTTAGGAGGCTGTGCCTGTGATCAGAAGGTCACCAGTTCAAACCCTAAAGTCGGCACAGTGATCTCACCATTGAGCCCTAGAATGAAGCCCTTACCCCCCAATGGCTGGCGGCCCCTGCTCTCTGAAAAATATACATTGCTTTGGATAAAATGAGTGTAAATGCTTTATAACCAGAGAGTTTGGGTTCTTCAAAACTGACCTTAGGGTCTCTACACCCATTTAATTAGTCAAACTAACAGCATCACCGTGTTTCACCTTGAAATTACTTCTATAAAACGTGACCTTCGACTGTATGACTTTCTGCTAATGATTCAAAATTTCTGGGACTATTTAACCATTTTGCACTCCATTTCCATCTGTCCTTGATGGTAAAATAACTGAGGCCGGGTGAATTACCTTCTAAGGTTGAAATATCTTAGCCTCGCCTGTTTAGCGTGCCCTTAATTAGTGCCTTTGGTATAGAGAGGGCACTTTGGTGCACTTTGGCGCACGCCGTTTGAGCGTGTGCTCGTTGCTGGGGTGACTGTCCCCCTGCCCGCTTGTCTGATGGGCCGTTTCTGTTTGGCTCCTGGGACGCAGCGTCATCGCTTGGCTGCCAATGCAGCGTGAGCAGGGGGGTTCTGTAAAATTGTTGTCTGTCCCTGGCTGCTCCTGGATGGGTGGTCACACACTTCACCTAGTTACTGGTGCCCCCCCTCACCCTACTTGTTGGTGGGTTGCTGGCTGTTGTCAAGGTATGACTGCTTCAGTGTAATCCAGTGTGCGTGTGCTGTAGTGACAGGCTGCTGGGGGTGCCCTTCATGCGGTTCATTTGATGTGAGTTGCTGCTTGATTGTTTGTTTCTTTGCTGTCGTGTGAATAACATTTATGTTTTAATTGTAGGGATTTGGAACTGGGAATGGAGTTGGAATTTAAATCTCCCTGGAATTTGAATTCAATTCCAATTGTGTTCCCATTATTTTTTTTTCCAATCCGCATTTTCTGTTTTGGAAACCCTGCTTCATAGTATCACTCTGTATTAATAAACTATATTTGGTACTCGGAGACACGACTCTGCCTTTCTTGGTGGATGAACCTGTGTGACCTATTGGGTTATGTTAATGGTGGGTATTTCCCCAGGTGGGAGTTCCCGGGGTGGCGTAGTCAAAGTATAGTTGCACCTGCACACTCTTGTGCGCCCCCCGCCACAGCAGATTCATTTCTTTCTTTCTGTGCCATCTGCAGAATGAATTATTTAAAAAAGTTATTGTAAACTTATTGCTAAAAATGCTAAGTGACAGAATTCACCTCAGCGGAACCCCAAGATATCTGTGTGACTGATTTCAAGCAATGATCAAGAGCAGATTTGCCACTGCAGTGCACCATGGGTATCCCAGCGGTCGGGTTTCGTGACAAAACAGACGGGGAATGAGCGCCTCTGGGAATTTACTGGAGCTGAGTGGGATAAACAAGAAGCGAGCAGCCAACTAACCATCAGCTGGGTCCAGGATTTCCACAATAGCCACCTGGGGGAATTCCAGAGCCCCCATGACGGGCTCAGAGAGAACAATCTGGAAGGTCTCCGACTGCTCGAACATGCTGTCGGACAGGATGCGGACCCTCCACGAGGCTGTGGTCTGGCCTGGGTTGAACTGGACCTGTTTCTGTGACTTCCCTCTGAAGTCTTCGTCTTTCTTGGCTGTGCCATCTCTGGTGCCGATGCCTTTGGGTACAGACAGGAAGAGTTACTGTAAAAAGCACAGACATCATCCCTCCACAAGGCCAAAACAGACTGAAACGTGTTTTCATCAACGCAGTAGTCAGACAGCGAGTATTTCGATCGCGCCTTTATAAGCCCGTCACGTGTGAGCAAGTCTCCCGCCCGTGGATGTCAGTCACAAGGCCCGCTAATTGGGCGCCGGTCATGGCGGCACCGTGCCCTTGATGACGTTCCCAAGAGGGCGGCGTGCCCGGCTTGCCGCTCACGGCCGGTGTGTTTGATCGCGGTTGCTGGCTGGGACCCTTCTGTCAGAGAGGCATCAGCAGCTGCCATGTGGTGCGTGGATGCCAGTCGCCCCGTTTGATAACAGCTCGAAGCTCAGCGGGAAGCCCCCAATTAATAAAACATACCCACATGATCGCCCCCCCTCCCCCAGGGGTTATCATCGAGGTCACCCGACGGAAGACAGAGCTCTTCTCGTGTTTCACACGCCGGTTGAATTTTTTTTGTCCATCGGCGCGACAAGGATTTCAAGGTTCGGCTCAGCGCCCAAGACAGACGAGCGCAAAGACCGGCTTCTCGAAGATAACTAACATTTCCGCGGTGCCAAGCTCGTCCTCAGAGCCGCGAGCTTGAGCTGAGAAACCCACAAACACGGTTGCATCAGCGATACAAAAACCGCAACAATCTTCAAACGGACAGCCTTTGGTGAAAAGATGGCCAATCGTTTTCAAACTTTCTTCGGCAGTGATCCCGCACCCCAATCACCAATCGGATTTCTGCGGCCCAGCGAGAGGGAACCAAGAAACCCTGGGGCTTGACGTTCTCCAACAAACTGGCTTCAGAAGTTTTTCAGAGTGGGGGTCAAACAGGGAGGGGGATGTTAAAGTTGCTCCATGATTTGCAGCTTCATCTCATATTATTGCTCCATCTTGCTACTGAGGGGAGATGAAGTTGTGTAAAATAGGAGGAGGGCTGGAGTTGGGGGGGGGGGGTTCCTCCTCTTCTGCAGGATCCATTTTCCATCTTAGCTATGGTATAAATCTGGAGAAGCATTTTTATATTGCTGAATTAATCTTCCTGCTAGTACTCACTTTCATATTTCTCAGCCAATAAACTAAAGGTCAGGGACCCAACAGAAAACAGTAAAGTTCTCAAAAGACCTTTAAAATTTTAGATGCGTCGCCGTAACTGCTGAGATTCACAGAAATAAAACGCAGGATTTTAGCGGCATGCCCGTGTCAAACTCAGAAGTGCGACTATCAGGCAGAGGACTGGCCAAAACGCCTGCAGGAAAGATGGATTGCCCCCAAAAGACAAGGGACTTCATACATTTTAATTCCTGCAGACTTGCACTTCTAAGCATCCCCTACAAAGGTGGCACAGAGGTTCAGCCTAGAACTGCGAATGGCAAAGTACAAAATGTACAGCAGGAAGGCTGAGACTCATCAGGGATTCCGTGACAGAAGACACTGCCTAGTGATCAATACTTAACTCTTTCAACAAGGGAGGTGATGGAACATCTCATTAAATTCAGTTCTGTTCATTTTGTTGCTGTGACTCGTCACATTGTTGCTGTGACTCGTCACGACTCCTTTGACTCCCACCATTGTCTGGGGCATTTCTCTTTCCTGTTTCACATTGTTCAATTTTGTTTACAACTCAAAATGTATTACTGTACCGTGCTGAACGGTTGCTGTGCTATTCTGGTTAAGTGCAGTCGGCTGACCCTATTTGGAGGAAAGTACACTATATAAAAATGGATTTAAAGTGAATTGACAAATGCTGAAGAGTACTGGCATCTCTTATGGTGCTGACCTTCTGCCGAAGAGCCCATACCCCGTTCATTGTGGGACCATGAAACTGTCTGACTGTGAAAATGACCCCCGGGAACTGGGAATGACAGTGACACAGACCAAGGACCCATTGTGTGTTCCAGTCTGATGCCAAGTGAGCTAAACAGCCATAAGCCTTCTCCAGAAGACTCTCTAATTTATCTTCAACCCCGGAGGCCCTGGGCCAAAAGGTCACTCTTTGTCCGTAGGACATAAATAAAATGGCTCACGACCCAATTCCCAGTAGCAAGTCAGGGTGACATGATGATGCATTGTGTTTTAATAATGAACGCAGCACATGCTATGAAACATTGAAATCTTTTTTTTACCACTCTGTTGGAAGTTGTGTTCAATTTAAATTAAAATGCAAAGTAAACCATAGGTGGGAATGTGTGAAGTAAGAAAGAATCCAGAGAAAGACTCCTATAGATACGAACACTCTGACTGCAGATGCTACAGATGATTCTCTTACTTTTTATATTTATAATAAATCTTGGTTTGGGTACACCGTGCATCTTTGTCTTGGCAACCAGCCTCACTTGACTTTGTGATAGCTATCTTTGTGACCGTGGAATCGCATGCTGCTTCCACTAACTTTTTAACTTTTGAGTGCCGTTAATTTTGCTTTTTTAATAACAGGTTCAAAATGTAATGCTCCCAGTGTGCACAGTAGTATTTTTGTACATACAGGGGCATAATTTAGATGGTTTGTTTAATATTATTTAGAAAGGTGTAAATAGGAAATGACAAGGCAATTGGAGATGGAACATGTACAGTACAGTACCGTTTGTTTAGAAATTGGTAATAAATAGACATTATATGTTATCATTCAGGCTAGCAGACTGTTATGGGTTGAGGTTGGGGGACCCAAGTATTATTCATAAATTTTCACATTCACAGGGATCCTTTGTCCTAACCCTCGCAAATGTAAGGAGTGACTGTATAACTCTGTAATGAAGAATAGCTTGCTGAAGAGTTTTAGATTCATTTTTGCATGGCTGCCACATGGCTGATTAACTCTGGATGCTGGACTGGGAGAAGTCATGGAGGTATAGTACTTACTCACGAAAGACGTCTCCCCGAGGAAGCCCCTGCGCTTCAGCACCACCTCCAGGAACTTGGCCTCCTCGTCCACCACATAGTACTCCTTCTCCAGGGAGATCCAGCACCAGTTCAGGCTAAAAAGGTGCCCCTTCAGCTCATTTCCCCCTGCGCAGAATGTGACGCATGATGAGTCCATTATGAGTCTTTCAGTACATCTCCCCCCATACCTGCATCAGTATTATTTGTACTGTGTAAAATGAATAGCACAGAAAAATTACTAGAAACTCCTTTTCAAGGGCACCAGTGCTTACATCAATATAATGAAGAGGTTTCAGCCCCAACATCTTGGTTGCTCACTGGCAAACCTCGTCCATCCAGAACCTCCTTCCAGATGCTGACAGGGCTGATTTTGAGAGCAACTACTACCGCTGCAGAAAGTCCAAGTTGCCAGATCTAACTGTCCGTCCTGCTGAATGCGACAGCGTGATTTTCTATGGTCTTTGCAAACACCCATTAGGTTCCCAATCAGTACGGGGTTTGCTGCCTTTTCAAAACACACAAACACACACAGCTCTTCCACCAACCTAGCATACCCTGACCCACCCTCCAAGAAATACTCACGAATGCATGTCCTGCAATGTCCCCTGAACCTTCATAAACTAATTACCAGGGAAAAGCTTTGCCTTTCTCCTCAGCAGCTAAGGAAACTGCATATGCAGGTACACATGACGACACTCCAAGTCCAAGGGAAATTTTACCCGCAGGCAGCATGAGACAGATAAATAGTGTTTCTAAAAGCAGCACCTTTGTCAGTTTCGGGCGGCATAGCAGATAATAGAGGCAGCCCCAAGGTTCATGTCCCAGCAGGGGGCGTCATTCTAGGTACAAGTCCAGCTGCTTCTCCAGCAGTGAAGAAAGCCATTTCAGGGAATTAGCCTAGCAACAAGCAACAGGTGAGTGAAAAGATAAAGGCAAACAAGTCTTACTCCAACAGGTTTGCTGTTTTGGGACCACTTCAGACCCCCCCCCCCAATTTCCTGGCCAATATCACGGTCACAAAGTCTTTCAAAATGCCACTAATCGGGATGCTCTTATGAACAGAGCAGCTCGTCACATTCACCAGATGTGGTGGGTTTGTGTTGAGGGCAAACTGATGAATTTGGGGTGAGCAGCCACTCTGCACCAGTTCCCACCCAAACTGACATCAGCTGATTTATCTCCATGTAAAAAATATGCAAGTATGATGAAAGACATGTTAAAAAACAGCAAAAACAATCTGTTACAGACGTATCCACCCAGAAAACATGTGACATTTTTGTTCATTATTCTGACACAATATTCTCCACATACTTCCTTTGAAATCAGTATGTATGCCAGTGCCTGTTCGCATTTAGTGTTACATATTCACCAAATCTGTTATTTCCATCCACCCATCCATCCATCCATCCATCCATCCATCCATAACCATTTATCCAGGATAAGCCCGGATCCTACCTCAGGAAGCACAGGGCTCAAGGGAGGGGGCACCCCATATCGCGCCCTGCCCAACTGACCCTCCTGTTTCCTCCCTGGCACGGCCTTAATGAGCAGCACCCGTCTTTCCTCCTGTTCCTAAACCTTTTGTTAATCACTCCCAGCTGCCTCTCGTTGCCTCTTCGTCAGTCAGGTATTTAAGTGATTCCCAGTCCTGTGTTCCCAAGTCCAGGCATTGACATCAAACCCTCGTGTTGCCTGTGCCTTCCCATATTCCCGTCCTCCTGTAGTGATCCCCTCTGATCCTGTTTGTTTCTAGTTTTTGTTCTTCAGTTTAATAAAACCCATTTTATTTCACTACCATGCCTGCTCCTGAATCCTTTGTCCCTCATCTTGTGACACCCTGGATGGGATGCCAGTCCATTGAAGGGCACATGCACGATCATATACTCACTCAAGCACAAAGGGACATGGGATTTTCATAGAATCCATGTTTTTTAAGGGTAATATCCTGAGTAAAACCTCATAGAAGAGGGAAATCCCACACATACATCATTCAATTATATATAAAAGGATCTTTGAATAAGTTCTGCTTTTACCTCCAAAGCAAATCAGGAGCCTGTCTGTGATTTCCCATTTAATTAAAGTGTCAAAGCTAAGCGCACTGTGTATGCGAGCTCGAGGGACCAAAGCAGGAGACCAGCTAGTCCCACTTGTTAGCTATTAGTGTCCTGTGAGCACTACCCTCCTATTTCACATAAACCATATTTCAGTTAAAAAGCTGACTGGTGAGCAGAAAGACAGAAATGTATACAGGGTTTCCTTCCTGCATGTAACCTAACGTCTGCAGCCATAAACTTAGAATCGTAACACTGATCATAGCATGTAAAACACTTTGGGTAGGAGGCCATTGATTACAACAGCACTCAACCTCTCTTTAATCAAAGAACACAAATGGAACATTCCAAGACCATGTATAGTCAAAATCCACTGCCACCTACTCTATAAATTTAACTATACACATTACAATGTAGGGCATACAGGATTGTTAATGAGTTAAAACACAATGTCAAGTCTAGTAAGCCCAACTAGATTCTGACCTCTAGCACTTTCAACTTGAAAGAAGACATAAATTTACCCGAAAAATCAACTGGGGTGCAGGTCGCGTCACCCGTTAAAACAAAGCAGACAGCTGTACAATGAAACTGAAAAATATATGAGCAGGATTGTGTTATTCATTTCTAAAAATATTTCTGCAAAGTATTGCAGTGAATACACATTCATAGACCACTCAAAACCACAATGGAAGACAAATGGCCAAAAATAAGTCATGCTTTTCACTGCAGAAATGAGGTTTCAGTATTGAACTTGAAATTAAGGGACCAAATTCAAGCATTGGCAATAAGATTATCCGGCTACAGCCCTCTAAATGAATCGATGCCTTATTTGACATTTGCACAACTATGAGTACAGGCACAATAGAGTGCTTCTTTTTGCAAATGCCATCATACTCTCCTTAGAGAGCAACACACACAGGTGAGGGTGAAGCTTGGGGACTGAGCACATTAATCTGGTGCAGGGGCATCAGAAGCATTTTGAATGTGGGGGGAGACACAGGTACAGTGAGCCCTTCCAGTGCTGCGACTCATGGGAAGTCAGGGTGAGGAAGTCATCATTTGATGTAGATTGACACTGTATCAGTGTGCAAATTGACACTGTATCAGTGTGCAGCGACGCTACATGCACCCAAAGATGCCAGGTCAGGTATAATTCAGCTTTATACGCTCTCTGAGTCTACGCCAGCAGGTTAATGACCGATTGGGCAGGCTCTGCACTTATGCACATCACAACTCTTTACGCATAGGCAATACATTCGAAAGCCTTCCAAGCCTCTAAATCTATGGATAGAAATGAGAGATTTCTGCAGCCTCAGTGGCTGTTTTACCAGAGCAATTCAGGCTGTTGCTGATGGGTCCTTTGGGGACTTCAGCCGGCAAACTACAGGCTATAATTCTGTGTCCTTAAGGTATTACACCACAGTTAAATTTTCACTTTTTAAATAGCTGGATATTTTATCGGAGAAAGAACCATGCATTACTTTCCCTGGAAGACCAATCAAGCTACTGCCCCGTCAGATTAGACCTGTCAGGCCAATTAGGATATTCACCTTGCATCGGTGCAGCTTGCAGAAATTTCATTTCTCCGTAATATTTTAATAACTTCCTCCCATCTTCATCATGCTACAATATTCAGTGAGCTTATTTTACCCAGACTTTCCTATAATTTGATTAGAGATAACTGCTAGCATGTCCCTGAATGGTTTTTCCCCTTGAAACGGCTACATTTTTGATTAATGTACGCTGTCCTGGAGGAAACCTCATCAATTTCTTCTGCCACCATGCTGCCACCTGTGGCCACAGAACAATATGCAGACAAATCTGATTTAGCACCCCCCATTGAATCTAGCCACCAGCTTCGACTCCACCGTTGCCTGACAAAAAAAAAAAAAAGACAGAAATGGCGTTTATCCGATGTCATTAAGAGTCAAACATTTATAACGGCATGAAAGGACCCGGAACGTGAATCAGGCTACACCTGCCAAACAGACCTTCAAACACGCTTCTCAAAATGTCATGGCTCGGAGGATAACGTTGCTTTTTCATTATTTTGCTTTTAGCCTTTTGAAAAGCATTTGTTGCTAAGTGAAGAGGGTCTCGCTAACGGTATTCTGTCCACAGCGCTGCCTGTGGCTACTTTATATTCAGACGTGCGAAGGCCGCGCTAATGAGAAGCTCTCTGAAACGGGCGCGCTAACGCTTGGCTCGCGTACCGCCGGCCGCCCTTATTAGGCTGCCCCCCAGGCCCGGCCGGCCCGCTTATAGCACACCCGCACTCCATCAGCCTGTAGCCTTGGGTTTCGGGTTTTGGCTGAGGGAAAATGTCGGGGGGCAGGATGAGAAACAGCACTCCAGCGTCATTGTCGGAGCTGGAATCGGCCGCGGGGGGGGGGGGGGGGGGGG